>CM030359.1:270281206-270833771 GCA_017893485.1 Hemerocallis citrina
TGGGTTCACTTCCTAACTAAGTATGCTGCTAGAATTTTCATCTTCTTTTACTGTTAATGAAGCTTATTCCATGCATCTGATTGCCTTCTTGGCATGTTTTTTTCATATTAAATGGGTTCACTGTGAATCGAGGATGCTATAGCTGTATGCCAAAATCCTCCGGATATGCACAACAATTGGGTTTTAGATTTAGTTGGGCTCAAGAATTAGTAGAGCAACATATAAGCTCAGATAATGGAAATTTTCATTTTAAGATACTGTTAAAGTAACCTGATTGCCCTCTTTGGCATGATTTTTTAACCAAAAATGTGTTCACTTCCAAACTAAGTATGCTGCTAGCATAGTCCTCATCTTCTTTTACTGTTAATGAAGTTGATTTCATGCATCTGATTGTCTTCTTGGCATGTGTTTTTGATATTAAATGGGTTGACTGTGAACTGAGGATGCTATAGCTACGTATGCCTAAATGCTCCGGATATGCACAACAATTGGGTTTTAGATCTAGTTGGGCTAAAGAATTGGTAGAGCAACATATAAGCTCAGATATTGGAAATTTTCATTTTAAGGTCCTGTTAAAGTAACCTGCAGATTGCCATCTTGGGCATGATTTTTTAACCAGAAATGGGATCACTTCCAAACTGATCGAGTATGCTGCTAGCATATTCATGTTCTTTTACTGTTAATGAAGCTTATTTGAAGCATCTGATTGTCATCTTGGCATGTTTTTTTAACCAAAATGGGTTCACTGTGAATCCTACTAATTTTTAAAATTTTTGAAGCTCAATTCTCATTTTTTAAATTTTTTGCCACTTTGAAGCTTATTTGAAGCTCAATTCTCATTTTTTAAATTTTTTTATAATTACGTTGGTTTGTTAATCCTACTAAAGTACAAATTTTATTATAGTTGTTATAAACATGTTATTAATTAAATTTGCACCTCTAAAGAAGTTATTGAATCCTTAACAGGTACAACATGCCGAGGCGTGGAAAGAGGTTAAATATAAATGATGGCAACGAGAGCCATGGGGATGAGCAGTCACTACATAATAGTGGCAGTCAAACAAAAGAGGGTGAGGGTAGCACGCTGCCCACTGTCAAAAAACATCGTGGGCGGACTAAAATGACGAATGTTTGGAGGCTTCAGAATGACGAAAGGATCGAGGTGGAGGCGAACGGTGTTGGGCAACCGGTTGGCGATAACGCAACCAAATTTTCTTCCTTCATTGGGGTTATAGCAAGGAACCCCCGCATACTTCCTTTGTCATACGAGAGTTGGCCGAAGGTGCCAACCGCCACAAAGGCCACTGCTATTACGACAATCAAGGTATTTCTCATCTAAAATACATAATTGGTCGGCGAAAAATTATTATTGAAATATGTATTATTAGTGATGGGTAATAAATTTTGCAGCAATACTTCTCGTTCGCCGACTCCCTTACGCCTTGGGTTGAAAAGTCACTCTCCAAGAAGTGGAGGGACCACAAGAGTGAATTGAAGTCGAAGTTTTATAACAAAGACCTTTCAGAGGAGGAGAATGCAATGAATGTGCCAGAAAATGTAGAGCCTTCAGATTGGCAATTTCTTGTGCACTACTGGAGTTCGGCGATCAGTCAGGTATTTACATTAAATACACAAAAATCTAATGAGTATGTGGTTGTATGGCGGCTGTAATGAATTTTTCTGCTAACTTCATTGTGGCATGTACAGAAAAGGGCGGAGGTGGGAGCTGCCAGTCGGTCAAAGCAGCTAATGCTGCACACCACTGGTACACAGAGCTTCGCTCTGGTTCGGGAAGAATTGGTAGGCGCAATAGTATTGAACAATTTTTTACTTACAGTTATTTGTTTATAACCATTTCATCTTACTAATATATAGGCAGAAGATTTGGGGGGGCCTACGGAGTTTGGGGACATTGACTTTTTTGATGTCACCCACAAATCAAAGGATGGGACGTATGCGAGCCCTGAGGCAGCACGGATTCTGGTAATTTGTGAACTTTTATCTAAGGAGTAGTCGAAATCTCATCTGCTTTTAACTCTGATTGTTATGTCCTTTTACAGACTAACGCTCGGAAAAGGTATGATGAAATCTCCTCTGCTTCAGATTCTGACCCTACGGCGGCACGCACAGATTGGCGTACCTGGCAGAGAGTTGCCTTGACCGATGTTAGGGGAAAGGAGAGGCATGGACGTGTCCGTGGTATGGACCTAGGACCAACCCCCTCGCGGCTATTTGGACGGAGTGAATCTAGTTCAAGTGGCAATCGGGACGAGGAGATGACTGCCTTAAAGGCACAAGTTGCACTCCTCTAAGAACAAATGGCCAATTTAATAGGGCAGCAGTCCCAAGTCCCACCCAGAGTAAGTATTTAAATTGGTTTTTTTAAAGAGATTATGGTCTTGAATGCATGAAAGACACGTACTAGTGTTTGTGAGTGTGCATTGTGGCTGTCGTCTATAAGTATTTCGTCTATGTTTCTTAAGTGGGCTGTGATTAGAAAGAAAGGGCTGGAGTAGAGATCTGGAAACCCAAATAGAGACATCTCGTTTATTATAATCTATACTTATTGTTGGACCAATCCCCTCTTGTTGTTGTTGCTGATGTCTCTATGTGTCCGTGTGTTGAAGGGAAAGAAGGGATGAGAGAGAGATGAGGAAAATGCCGCTATGTTAGCCTGGTGTATCCTCATTCTCTACCTGCCCTCTTTCTGGCTCCATATATGGCTTATATATTAAATGGGTTTCCTTCCACGATGACAGTCCGTAACACTACACTTGATATGAGCCCCGTTCATAGCTGCACCCTATTGCATACTCACAAACAACTAATACGTGTCGTTCATGCATTGTATTACCAACCCCCCTTTGGCACATAACATGCTTAGATGACATTGTATGACCTGCTAATAAGGTTTGTTCAGCCGCATTGTTGTACTGATTTGGAGGATTTTGGTATGCTAGCAGCATACTTAGTTTCACAGTGAACCCATTTTTTGTTACAAAATCATGCCAAGATGGCAATCTGCAGGTTACTTTAACAGTACCTGAGCTTATATGTTGCTCTACTAATTCTTGAGCCCAACTAAATCTAATTTTCTTAAGTGGGCTGTGATTAGAAAGAAAAGGCTGGAGTGGAGATCTGGAAACCCAAATAGAGACATCTCGTTTATTATAATCTATACTTATTGTTGGACCAATCCCCTCTTGTTGTTGTTGCTGATGTCTCTATGTGTCCGTGTGTTGAAGGGAAAGAAGAGATGAGAGAGAGATGAGGAAAATGCCGCTATGTTAGCCTGGTGTATTCTCATTCTCTACCATTCCTCTTTCTGGCTCCATATATGGCTTATATATTAAATGGGTTTCCTTCTACGATGACAGTCCGTAATACTACACTTGATATGAGCCCTGTTCATAGCTGCACTAAATCTAATACCCAATTGTTGTGCATATCCGGACGATTTTGGCATACGTACCTATAGCACCCTCAGTTCACAGTGAACCCATTTTGTTTAAAAAAACATGCCAAGATGACAATCAGATGCATGAGATAAGCTTCATTAACAGTAAAAGAAGATGAGGATGGCAATCATGCCAAAGATGGCAATCAGGTTACTTTAAAAGTATCTTAAAATGAAAATTTCCATTATCTGAGCATATATGTTTCTTTAACAGTGACTGTGACCAATTGTTCTTAATTGGGCTGTGATTAGAAAGAGACGAGTTGGAGTGGAGATCTGGAAACCCATATAGAGACATCTTGTTCATAATAATTTATTATTATTGTTGTTCTTGTCGATCTTGCTGTTGTTGCTGATGTCTCTATGTGTCCGTGTGTTGAAGGGAAAGAAGGGATGAGAGAGAGATGAGGAAAATGCCGCTATGTTAGCTTGGTGTATCCTCATTCTCTACCATTCCTCTTTCTGGCTTCTATATTTGGTTTCTTTCCACGATGACAATTCCATAAAACTACACTTGATATGAGCCCTATTCGTCGTTTTCGATTTCCCTCCTCCGCTCTCTCTCTCGCTCTCTTCGGTATCATCTCTTGATTTTCCTTATTTTCCAAACTTAGCATATTTTTTCAGATAGATGCATCTTGATTTCCTTAACATGAATGGTTTAGTTGGGATGAAGAATTAATAGAAAAATATATGCTTAGATACTGGAAATTTTCATGGTCTTTTACTGTTAATGAAGCTCATTTCATGCATCTGATTGTCTTCTTGGCATGTTTTTTTGATACTAAATGGGTTTAGTGTGAACTGAGGATGCTATAGCTACGTACGCCCAAATTGGTCTTTGAATTGCACAACAATTTGGTTTTAGATTTAGTTGGGCACAACAATTAGTGGAGCAACATATAATTAAGCTCAGATATTGGAAATTTTCATTTTAAGGTACTGTTAAAGTATCCTGCAGATTGCCCTCTTTGGCATGATTTTTTAGCCAGAAATGGGTTCACCACCAATCTGAGTATGCTGCTAGCATCCCCATCCTCTTTCACTGTTAATGAAGCTCATTTCATGCATCTGATTGTCTTCTTGGCATGTTTCTTTGATACTAAATGGGTTTAGTGTGAACTGAGGATGCTATAGCTACGTACGCCCAAATTGGTCTATGATTTGCACAACAATTTGGTTTTAGATTTAGTTGGGCACAACATATAATTAAGCTCAGATAATGGAAATTTTCATTTTAAGGTACTGTTAAAGTATCCTGCAGATTGCCCTCTTTGGCATGATTTTTTAGCCAGAAATGGGTTCACCACCAATCTGAGTATGCTGCTAGCATCCCCATCCTCTTTCACTGTTAATGAAGCTCATTTCATGCATCTGATTGTCTTCTTGGCATGTTTCTTTGATACTAAATGGGTTTAGTGTAAACTGAGGATGCTATAGCTACGTACGCCCAAATTGGTCTTTGAATTGCACAACAATTTGGTTTTAGATTTAGTTGGGCACAACAATTAGTGGAGCAACATATAATTAAGCTCAGATATTGGAAATTTTCATTTTAAGGTACTGTTAAAGTATCCTGCAGATTGCCCTCTTTGGCATGATTTTTTAGCCAGAAATGGGTTCACCACCAATCTAAGTATGCTGCTAGCATCCCCATCCTCTTTCACTGTTAATGAAGCTCATTTCATGCATCTGATTATCTTCTTGGCATGTTTCTTTGATACTAAATGGGTTTAGTGTGAACTGAGGATGCTATAGCTACGTACGCCCAGATTGGTCTTTGAATTGCACAACAATTTGGTTTTAGATTTAGTTGGGCACAACAATTAGTGGAGCAACATATAATTAAGCTCAGATATTGGAAATTTTCATTTTAAGGTACTGTTAAAGTATCCTGCAGATTGCCCTCTTTGGCATGATTTTTTAGCCAGAAATGGGTTCACCACCAATCTGAGTATGCTGCTAGCATCCCCATCCTCTTTCACTGTTAATGAAGCTCATTTCATGCATCTTATTGTCTTCTTGGCATGTTTCTTTGATACTAAATGGGTTTAGTGTGAACTGAGGCATCTTTGGAAATTTTCATTTCAAGATACTGTTAAAGTAACCTGTTTGCCATCTTTGGCATGAATTTTTAACCCAAAATGGGTTCACTTCCAAACTGAGTTTGCTGCTAGCATCCCCATCTTCTTTTACTGCTACTGAAGCTTATTTCATTAAGATCCAGGATGGTAAATTTTGATTGGGCTGTGATTGGATTGTTCAGTGGCTGTTGTCTATGTTCTTAGTTGGGCTGTGATTAGAACGAGAGGGCTCGAGTGGAGATCTGGAAACCCATATAGAGACATCTTGTTCATAATGATTTATTATTATTGTTGTTCTTGTCGCTCTTGCTGTTCTTGCTGATGTCTCTTTATGTCCGTGTGTTGAAGGGAAAGCAGGGATGATAGAGATGAGGAAAATGCCGCTATGTTAGCCTGGTGTATCCAAAGTCTCTACCATTTTTCTTTCTGTTTCCATTTCTGGCTTCTATATTTGGTTTCCTTCCACGATGACAGTTCCCTAAAAATACACTTGATATGAGCCCTATCTTATTTTTCTTATTTTTCTTATATTTGGTTTCCGTCCACGATGACAGTTTCATGGATTGTCTGAACAATCCATGAAAGACATGCTTAGATACTGAATTTTCATTTGTTTTACTGTTTTAGGTAGTGGATATTCCCAATCAAAGGAGAATATAGAATTTTCAAGTTAGATACTGAATTTTCATTTGTTTTGTTATTTTAGATATATTTAAAAAACAAAATTAAGTACCGGATTTTTAGCATTGCAATGTAATTATTTTCCCTCTCTATATATCATCGACAATTCCATTTGCAATTGGCACTTTGATCTTATAATTTAAGATACAGTTAGATTTTTTTGCAAGTTCAAAAAATATGTATATTCTGTATTGTGGTCTACTGTTGAATTAAACTATTGTTTTTTTTTTCACAGAGCGGTCGCCGAGATGAAGAAAATTCTGATGATCAGAACTGAAGCTCCTCGAGGGTATGAATCCGTGGTCCTCCTTGCTGTTCTTGTGTCCTTGCTGTATGATTGTTCTTATGTCCTCCTTGCTGTTATGTCAGACTGTTTTTTTTTGGATGAGAGTTATGTCAGACGGTTTATTTGGGATATTTGTCAGACCTGAGATATTTGGGATGTTCGTCGATATTTTAATTTGTTAATTATGACTGTTAATTTTGCGGTGAATCTGGTTGTGATTATGACACTGTTAATTAGTTTGTTGAGATATTTGGGATATGACACGTGTTAGACTTTATTATTCTTGTGTTTGGTTGTGATTTGCGCATTAATATGAAATGAAATTGGTTGAATCAGTTATGAATTAGTTTACAGGTTTTGTAAAAGAAACTGTGAATTGAAATCGAACGGAAAACCGGAGAGAGGAATACAAACGGGCATAGCTAGACCGGCGTTTTATAAAATGCCGGTCTATCTATTGAATTAGTTGCAGTGTGCGATATACCGGCGTTCACGCAAACGCCGGTGTATGCTGCTAGACGCCGGTTAATGCTGTCAGATGTAACGGTAAAAAAAAACACCGGCGTTTTATAAAAGGCCGGTATAGTTGGCTTTACCGGCGTTTTTGATCACGCCGGTGCTTGTGAGTAGGGAAAAGCGGACACTCATAAACGCACATACACCGGCGGACACAGACCGCCGGTGTACGTTCACTCTACACCGGTGTGTCTATAGACGCCGGTAAATTGATGAACACCGGCGGTTTATAACCGCCGGTGAATGTATATTGGGGGGTATAAGACGGAACTCAGAGGCCCCCATACACCGGCGTTTTTAGGCCGCCGGTGTAGGTTTCACATTTACCGGCGCCCAGTAAAACCGCCGGTGTAGACCCCTTCCTTTCAGCAATGCTCGTTTCGGCGGCATTTGGACCGGCGCTATTATAAACGCCGGTGATAGTTTCACCGGCGTAAAAAAACGCCGGTAAAGACTTAAAAAAACGCCGGGAAAGTGAGTTTCTTTTGTAGTGACAGAATTTTTGTTACGACGTTGTAATGAATGAATTAGGATGCAATTGTTATGTTTGTGAAATGATTAAGAGCAGAAAATTTGTGTAGAGATTAGTGAAATTAAAATGTCGAAAGAGAATGTATTAGTAGTAGTATATCAAATTAACCAAATTGTATGGTAGATATGTGTTAATTATTGGGAAAAATATGTTTAATCATTTCAGAAAATTATTTTTATACTGGGGTATAATTCATGATGGAAATGATTAATCTGGAATTTTTACAGTTTGTTAGTAAGAGCATTTTGAATTGAGATTTTGATGAACATCGAAATATTTTAAATAACAGAGAGCATTGATTTAAATAAATTTCGAGTGGTGCTAGTGACAACCCGAGCCCATAGCTTGAGTGTTCGGATCACTCTTAATCTCTACAGTATACATGGGGGATTCTCCGAGGTTGAGGGATCGAATCCCGTTGACACCATTCTTTTTGTTTCGAATTTTTTTTAAATAAATCAGTTCGGCCGAGAGCATTTAATGCTCTCGCCCTCTCTTCTAAACGTGTGCAGCACTCTGCCTAGTGGCCTGTGCCTTCGGTTGGGTTCCCTGTGGTCGCTGGTTCGACTCTGGGCCTCGGCTGTGTGTTTATATTATGGGAAAAACAATTTTTTGGGTGTTTTAATGATTAAAAAAAATATGGAAAAAATATGATTATTATCTTAAAAATATGTGGAGTTTATGAAAAATAATTTAAGGATTATTTGCATGAAGTGGAGTATGTTTAGAGAATAAAAGTATAATTTAGAACTATAAGTTCTACACTTGTATTTTTAAAGTTGTACTTTGCAAATAGACTTAAAATAAAATACTAGAAAAGAAGTGAAATAAGGGTAGAAATTATATTGTGAAGTGATGTGAATTATTCTCAATGGAGAATAGTGCGACAAATTATGAAGTGTAAATGTCCATCTTTGATTGAATAATTAGTGATGTGGGTTTTAATGTGGAAATAATATTCTATGAGTTACGTGATGAATAGTTGAATTTAATGTATAATTATGGACTATTGAACAATTTAGAAATCATGATTGGGAAAGAGAAATATTTTGAGTATGACAACTCAACATGTAAACTTATGAGTTGGAAACGTTCAACTTTAGAAATTGTGAATTGGAATTGAAACAAAAGAGTAGCTAAGTCCCCCGGCATTTGGAAAGAAATGAAATGAAATGTGAAATGAAAGACCAAGGTTGGTCATGTTTGAATAAATGAATAAGTCCGGTTTAGTGGAGAGGCTAACTCTAGTGCTTTGATTTTGTTCATGATTCTATTTCATTAGAACTGAGGATTAGTTACATAGTGAAGAGGTGATGAAAGTAAGAGAAAAACATTGAGTATGAGGGCCATTGGGTAGCGGCAAGAGCGTATCCCAGGATGTCCCATGATGAGTCATGATAGGGCGTGGATACTGCTCCAGAGTACCATCCCGATGGCGACGCTTGTGGGGTGTTTGAAGACTGCAGGTGGTGTCATGTCTAAGGTAGGAGCTGAATTACCACAGGATGCCTGCATGATGAGTCATGTGTCAGTGCGTTGGGATTCCCTCCAGGGCGCCTAGACATGAGTTCGTATGTCAGAAAACATTTAGGATACTTACCGTAGTTACAGTAGTAGATTAAGTCATGGCGAGGGATTGAACCCTACAAAGATGAAGAACGATTAAGGGCTTGCCCTCGGACCTATGTAGTATAAGATGCATAGAATCCGAACAAGTGCGCATTAGTGTCATGTAATATAAATAATTGCATTAAGGACTAAGTGCACACTCACAACACGACATCATTAGGGTATTCCCTTTAGTTTGACATGTGACAAGTTTGTGTTTGTTAAATATGGAAAATGAGTTATACTATTTCCGGCATAGAGAGGATGGCCGTGTATAATGTTCGTCGGTTGAATAAACTGACGTACCCATAGTTTTATATGCAGGTAAGTGACATGGTAAAGATTAAAGAGGAACAGATGCTTAAAGATTATTCAATGTTGTTGTACATTTATTTAATTGTTGTAAATTTTACTTCCGCTGTGCAATGTAAAGAGTAAAGTTTCATGTAAACTCTGATATAAAGTGAAAAGTTCAAATTTCCTTGTAAAATTGTACTAAATGAAGTGGAAAGATCCTGTAGAACTCTCGAATTCAGTTGTATTTGGGATTCGGGGCGTTACAGAGAGCCTCTATATGTAATATCCCGGTCATATATTGTATTTGTATTATAATTATTTTAAAAAATTAAAATATTTTTTTATGGAAATTTCTCGGTTTTACTAATAAAAACTTATCTGTATATATATACTAGTAAGTATATATTTGTATTGTAACGGTTTTGTGCACTTGTACAAAATCCTGTAAAATGCATTTTTTAGAAAATGTCTATAAAATCTCGGGCTGATATTAAAAATTATTATTTTATTTTTATTTTCAGAATTGAAATATTTTTTGTGGATATTACCCGGTTTTGTTAATAGACATTATCTATATATATATATATATATATATATATATATATATATATATATATATATATATATATATATATATATATACACACACACCTGTCTGTATACATCTGTATTGTATCAAATTGGTACTGAAATCTTCCGAGCTGGTAATAAAATTATTTTTATTATTATTTCTGAATTAAAATATTTTTGATAGAGATTATTCGTTTTAACTAGTAAAAATTATCTGTGTAGACAGATATATGTACGTATAAGTATCGTATCGATTTCGTACGTTTGTACGAAATCATGTATTATGTGATTTTTGGAAAATGGCTTTTACTTTTTATCCATCATAATGAAATGAAGGGTTAGGATTGGATTAGGGTGTTGATTGTAACATAAAATTACAATTAAAACATCAGTTGTTTCTAACCATAAGAAATCAACAAGTGTTCTCTTCTCAACCACAAACTTTCTCACCCTCTCCTATAACACCCCCCCCCCCCCCCCCCCCCCCCCCAGGCCGGCAAAGCCCTAGAAGGGCAAAAACCCTCTTCATTTTGGTGTTCTCAATCTTTTCTCATCTCATTCCCCATCTCCTTCTTTACTTAGTTTATTTTAGAAGAAAAAAATTGAGAAAGAAAGAAAAGAAAGAGAGAATCAAAAGAAAAGAGGGGTTGATTTCATGGTTTTCATTTCTTGAATTGTTCTTAAGGAGCAAGAATAAGGAGCAAGGAGCAAGGAGCAAGGAGGAGAAGGCAAGCAAGTTCCTCCTACACGATTTGGGTGGGGGTTTCTCACTCATGCTTGTTTTAGTTAATATTATTGTTAGAATTGTTAAAGAAATTGAACTAATTATATTTGCATGTGAATGTTTATGGACTAGAATAGAAGGCATACAAGATTGAAGTAGTAGAACACAAGAGAAAGCCCTAAAGATTCAATCTTTGTGGTTGTAGGGTTGAATTAATTAAATATACTAGAGGTGGAATTTTGACCCCAAATTAATTTTAGTGGTTCTTATATGTGTTATTAGCATGCTCTAATTTTTATAGATTTTTTCGAGTTAGTTTGATGGATGAAACAACCGTTTCCCCAAAACAGCTAAAATTTAGCCAAAACAGCTTGCTGTTTTGGGTTAACTTTCATAGAATGTTCAAGGGACTGTATCTTAATGTTCCTTTCCAAAATGCCCTATTTTATTAGATTCCGACAAGTAGAGCAAAAGTTACGATCTTTCAAAGCTTTAGCTTTACTGTCGAAGTCTGCTGTTTTTGGGGTTAACATCGACATATGTTCAAGGGGCTGTATCTTGATGTTCCTGACGGAATTTGAAAAAGTGATCAACTAGGAAGTTGTAGTAGACGTTCTCACCTTTCCAAAATGCCCTATTTCATTAGATTCCGATAAGTGGTGCAAAAGTTATGACTGTTCCAAAATAGAGCAGTCAACTTTTGGCTCAAAGCTCACTGTTTTGATTGCTTGATGTTTTTGTACCTCTTACTCGCTGAATCTGTAACACCCCGCAAAATTAGAAATGATAATTTTGCCCTTGTGTGTTACGCACGTGTATTTTGTACCGTTACTGATAATATTTGTAACGTGTTTTCATTACGTATTGTAATTTCTGACTATTTATGCATTTTTCGTATATTTTATCCTATTTAAATCAACTAAAATATTAAACTTCAATCTCTGCATTTTTACGTGCTTTTTATGTGTTTTTGATGCACGTATCGATTATGTGTTTCCACCGCTACGTGTAATATTTTTTATGTGTTTAAATGATTTATTTTAGGTATTCAAATTCATTTTTGATAAACAAGAAATTTATTTTCCTCCTATTTTGATTAAAATAATTTTGTACGTGTAATGCACGTGTTTTCCATGTACGTGACGATTACGTCATGGAATATATAAAATTAATAAACATATTTTTTCTTATATTGCATTTTTATCATGTTTAACATTTCTCTGTTGATAAAACCGAATTTCGTATTTTTAATGTTTTTACGTGCGAAGTACGTATTTTTCGGTGTGGGTATTTAAGCGTATTTATTTTCAAAATAAATTTCAGAGTGTGTGTATTTATTTTATTTTTTGCATGAAACATTATAAATTTTAATTTAAACTGATTTTTATGTACATGTTATGTATATATACAATTTATGTTTTTAAATGCGAAGGGCATATCACGTGTAAAGATCCACAATCTCTACTAGACGCCCCAAATTCCAAATTTACAATGTAACTTATATTAGTGTAACTATTGAGTGCACTTCAATAGTGGCGTTACAGAATATATTGTATTTGGAATTCGGTCTCATTCTAATAGTATATATATATGTTTTTAAAATGATCTTTCATCAAACTTATTTTCTGTGTAACTTATTTGTACTTACGATAGTATACTAACTATTAGTCTAATTATTCTAATTAAGCGTTACACAGTTGTACTACATAGTATACATATTTTCCATTATAAATTACAGTAGTATTTGATATTTCAATCACTTAGGTCTCCAAATGCCATCTGTACTACGAATTCCATTTAGAGGATGGTATCAAATACAAATATGTCCTATAAATGTAGTTGAATTCTATGGTTGACTAGCCATGAAGTGAAGGGTTGGGGGTTATGGGAGTTAGGGTAGTGAAGAGTTGGGGGTTATGGGGGTTAGGATAATGGAGAGTTGAGTAATTTATTAGGTGGAGAAATTTGCACTTTAGCCCTCCTTTTGTCTTATAAATACACCCCTCATTTTCTTCTCTTTTCACACCTAAACTAATCAAATTAGAGAGAGGAAAAAGAAAGAGAGTGAGAGTGTTCTTGTGCATTGGAGAGCTCTTGCTAGAAGGAGAATGACTAGGAGTGCTTGTTGGAGCTAGGAGTGGTGTCTCTTCATCTTGGTTGTTTATTCTTCATAAGAGGTGGGTGATCTTGTGCTTTCTAAATATAGAAAATGCATGCTAAAATTGATAAATGAGTAGTATAGATTGAATTTGATGTGATGTATGTAGACATAATCCATGCTAATGAAGTATGTCATGAATGAAAGTAATCTTGTTGTGATTAAGTAACTTTTTGCCATCATGATAATTAGAAAGAAAAATATTAAACAAAAGAATTAATGGCATGAATCATACTAATCTGCTTGGTACTTTGTATACGTCAAAATATATAATTGTATGAGAATTTGTTGAGATTTTCCTTGTGGTTAAGAAAAATGCATTTTGTGTAGTTAAATTGTTACACCAAGATTTATTAAATTGGTTGTAAGAAATAAACAATTGCTATTTTGATTAAATTGAAGAAATAAAAATCATGTTCTTAAAAGAGAAGAAATAAATACGACAGATGGGTATACCCAAATATTGGCGAATTCCGTTAGGTTGAGGATAATTCTGATGGGTGGTACACCAACCATATGAATTAGCCAATTATGATGTAATGCTCAACTATGCCTTATTAATATTTTAACTAGAAATCAATAGGAATTTCTCAAGTTATTTGGGTGTACTGATCATGTACTTGTTAGGCTTTGGACGTAGGTTTTTGATAATTAACGTCCTTCAAATATTTGCCACATCATAAGTGAGAAATTCCTAATATTACATAGTATCAGATGAGTATCAATTAATAAGGCAAATGGCATACCAAATAAGATTACGGGGTGTATTACCAAATGTATATGTTATAATGCCATTTCCCTCCTTATGCATACCAAATAGTACTGATTCCCTTGGTTAATAGTACACAATATTTGTACTATTAATCTTGTCTAAATATGGTGAAATAAACTAGTTACTGTACCGTATGAACAAAACTACAATAATGTGATTCCTAATTAGTAATCACATATGGACTTCTTGGTTAGTCGGTGCACCATAGGTCACTGTGCTTGTCGGATGTCTTGGGTTCGAAACTTGTTAGACCCATTTTATTTTTGCTTTCATTTAATTAAATCCAAAACCCGAAAGTGAATATTTGGGGATTTCGGTATGGTATTATGTCAGCCAAGTCACATGGACTTTATGGCTTGCGGTGGTGGCTTTAGGCGCTCACAGTATGGTGTGGTTGGGCTTGGGTTCGAAACCCGTGGCATCTTTTGATATTCTTTTATGTTTTAAATGTTTTTAAGGGGTTTTAATGTGACGAAAATTTGGGGGAAAATCCTAATATGTCTCTAAAAAGATTTAGAGTTTATTAAATTGGTTTCATAATTTTCATGTATATTTTGGAGATATTAAGAGTGGAATTGAGATAGAAAAATGAATTATTGACTTCAAAATTAATTATTTGAGAATATGACTTTTTATGGATTTCTCTTGAAGAGATTATACTCTTATTTGATTGAAGAAATGTTTGACGTGGTTGAGATATATTATATGAGCTTAAATTTGCTAATGAGATTACAAGTGATGAATCTATGTTCATGAAAAGGATTATTGCTTTTGAAAGATTGTGAATAAATGAATCATGAATAGTGCTAAAATGAGACATTGATTAAATTGTGAATAAGTTGAAGATAAGAATACTTTGAGTTTAATACATGATTATTTGGAGGGTATGAGTACCCATGGATTTTTGTACATGAAAGGTTGTGATTTAGAGGTTTAGTGAGACCCCGGGTACCGGCATTGTTGAATTAAAAGATTTGAGTTATTTTTGAGATATGGCCATGGAGCTATCTCGGTATTTGTGATTAAGTCTGTTAGGGGGTAAAACAAACTCTAGGTATGATAATTTATTCATGTCTTGAACTTAAGAACTAGGCACAAAAGTGAAGATGTAGTAAAACTCGGGCAAACGTAAGTGGGGCACTCTATATAGTTGGGTGGTGTACTCCGGGACTATAGACCCAATCGGCGGTGTACTCTAGGACTGAGGTGGTTTCGATGGAGACGAGCTTTTATTTTAAATCCGGGACTATGCGTAGTCGGGCGGATAGTTTGTCGTAGTCCAGTGTATATACGTATACCGGGGCTAGATAGACACTTACGGGAGGTTCGCACGATGAGGAGTCTGTTATAATAGTCAGGGCGGTATACTCCGGGACTGAGATCCATACTCGTGGAATGTCTAAACCTTGCTTTTATTACTGGGTAGTTTTCATGGCGAGCGATCGAACCCTTTTAATGTGGAGTACGTAGGTGTTTGCTCTCGGACCTATGTAGTATGGGATGCATAGATACTGAACAAGTATGCATCAGTGTCATCTTAGTATAAAATAACTACATTAGGCATTAAGGCATCACATACACATGTTTAGTGTAGTACATTTAACACTTTATTTGCATTCAAATTTGTGATATGTTAAAGTATTGAGATCGCTATATTTCCGGCATAGAGAGGATGGCCGTGTATAACATTTTCGTTGGTTGTAAGCAACTGACGTGCCCACAGTTTGATATACAGGAGTTGGATTTTCAAGAAGGAATGAAGTTGATATGCTGTTGTTGATTAATTATATGTTATAGATGTTGCAAGTTGTATATTATTTTTATTGTTGTACTTCATTTTATTTTATGCGGTGTAAACAATTGTAAAAAACTCTGATGTATGAAGAAAAGTTTAAATTTTCTTGTAAAATTGTACGAAGTGAAGTGTAAAGATCCTATGGAATCTCGAATTCGGTCATATTTGAATTTGGAGCGTTACAGAATTTGAGAAAGTGATCAACTAGGAAGTTGTAGTAGACATTCTCAACTTTCCAAAATGCCCTATTTCGTTAGATTCTGATAAGTGGTGCAAAAGTTATGACCGTTCCAAAACAGAGCAGTCAGCTTTTGGCTGAAAGCTCACTGTTTTGATTGCTTGATGTTTTTGTACCTCTTACTTGCTGAACCTGAGAAAGTGATCAAGTAGGAAGTTGTAGTAGAGGCTCTCAACTTTCCAAAATGTCCTATTTAGTTAGATTCCGACAAGCAGAGTATGAGTTATGACTTTTACAAACAACAGCAGTCAGCCTTTGGGCTGAGAACTCGCTGTTTTAATTGCTTGATGTTTTGTACCCTCTTACTTACTGAATTTGGGAAAGTGTTCAACTAGAGAGATGTAGTAGATATTCTCACCTTTCCACAATGTCCTATTTGTTTAGATTCCGACAAGCGGAGTAGGAGTTATGGCTTTTACAAACGACAGCAGTCAACCTTTGGGCTGAGAACTCGTTGTTTTGATTGCTTGATGTTTTGTACCCTCTTACTTACTGAATTTGGAATAGTGTTCAACTAGAGAGTTGTAGTATATGTTCCCACCTTTCAAAATGTCCTATTTGGTTAGATTCTGACAAGCGGAGTAGGAGTTATGGCTTTTACAAACGACAGTAGTCAGCCTTTGGGCTGAGAACTCACTGTTTTGATTGCTTGATGTTCTGTACCCTCTTACTTACTGAATCTGAGAAAGTGTTCAATTAGAGAGTTGTAGTAGAGACTCTCACCTTTTCAAAATGTCCTACTTAGCTTAGATTCCGATAAGCGGAGTAGGAGTTATGACTTTTACAAATTACAGCAGCCAATTTTGGCTGAGAACTTGCTGTTTTAATTGCTTGACGTTTTTGTTACTTTTACTTACTGAATTTGGAAAAGTGTTCAACTAGAGAGTTGTATTAGATGTTCCCACCTTTCCAAAATATCATATTTTGTTAGATTCCGACAAGTAGAGCAAAAGTTACGATCTTTCAAAGCTTCAGCTTTACTGTCGAAGTCTGCTGTTTTTGGGGGTTAACATCCACATATGTTCAAGGGGACGTATCTTGATGATCCTTATGGAATTTGGATAAGTGATCAACTAGATAGTTGTAGTAGAGACCCTCACCTTTCAAAAGTGTCCTATTTGGTTAGATTCTGATAAGTGGTGCAAATGTTGTGACTGTTCCAAAATACAGCAGCCAGCTTTTGGCTGAATGCTTGCTGTTTGGATTGCTTGATATTTTTGTACCTCTTACTTGCTGAATCTGAGAAAGTAGTCAACTAGAAAGTTGTAGTAGATGTTCCCACATTTTCAAAATATTCAGTTTCATTAAATTCCGACGAGTATAGCAAAAGTTATGACCTTTACAAGTTTCAGCATGCTGTTAACTTTTGCTGTGTTGTTTTGTTGTTTTGAGTTGTGTTTAACGGACCGGATTTTGAGTTCCTTACGGAATCTGAAAAAGTGTTCAACTAGAAAGTTGTAGTAGATGTTCTCACCTGTTCAAAATGTCCAGTTTCGTTAAATTCCGACGAGTATAGCAAAAGTTATGACCTTTACAAGTTTCAGTCTTGCTATTAACTTTTGCTGTGTTGTTTTGTTGTTTTGAGTTGTGTTTAACGGACCAGATTTTGAGTTCCTTACCGAGTCTGAAAAAGTGTTCAACTAGAGAGTTGTAGTAGATGTTCTCACCTTTTCAAAAAGTCTAATTTTGTCAAATTCCTATAAGCGCAACACTGTTTGCTTAAGAAGGCTTTGTATGTCGCTTTTGTGTACTCATTAGTAGAATGCTTATATTAGGCTGTTAGAAAATTGTTTTGTTGCTTCTAATTATAAAAGATCAAGTTTTTGTTAGTAAGCTTATACACTAAATTCTAGTCCATGTTAACTAGAGATTTCGTGAATTGTTTGTAGTTTGAATAATGTACTTGATGATGAGTAACAAGTATTCTTTGTGCTCATAAGTCATGTAATAAGTATTAGGTCCGTCTCATACGTAGATCACCTAGCTCGTATGTAGTTGATTGTTCATGCGTAGCTCATTAGACTCGTATGGAGTAATTATCTTGAATAGATAGGCGATGAGTGGATCCAAAGAGATCTTGTGAAGTCTAGGTTGAGTCTTGGTTGATTGTGTCAACAATTGTTACACTCTCTTGAAGAGGGACACGTGCGGTGCTTTTTCATGATAAGTTGGGAGCACAGTGACATGTCTCGCTTGTTTGAATCTTTTGGTGTCATCTCATGGCAAGTTGAGAGTACGACTCTAGGTTGAAAGAACCTTATAGCTCGTACAGCCCCATTTGATTATTTAGGGTTAGTGACATCGTTAGGGTAGTAACTGTTACTTAACCATTTTTATCTATGAATTGCCGAAGGGTGAGAGTTAGGTGTTAGGGGTGATACCTTATAATCTGATTTCTTCTATAGGCCGACACTAGGTGGTGTTATTGGGATGTATCCCCCTGTCAAAGGGATACGGGACAGTACTTTTTCATGATTAGTTGGGAGCACGGGATCCGTATCTCGACTGTTAATTCTGAAGTGCCATAATAGAACTGGAAGGTTTCCTAGGGAAATAGACCCTACGATTCCGTCAGGTTCTTTACCTTCTCATGTTGAGTTGAGGGCACGACTCAAGGTTGTCTAGTATCTTGGGGTTCGTGTTGGCTTTTGAGTGAGGTCCGGTTCGCCGGGTAAATAGTGGCAAACATAGACACCACAATTGTATAGCAGTAGTGGAACTAGACCGTATCTGCAACCTCACCAGTCACATTGTATCTGTTAGGAACAGGAAGGGTACAAGAGTAGAATTCATGACGTAGGTTCAAATCCCTATATATATGAAGAAACAGCTTGATATGGGGCGTATATAGTATGGGATGCATACTGTTCCAGAGTCTTGCTTACATTAGAATAAGTGCATCATTGCATTAGTTAATCTTGCATTAGAGTCTAAGTCATAGCATACACTGACACATCAATTATATATACATGTTTCTCTTTTCATCAATCTGTTTGTTTAAGGTTGAGAATCGCTGCTAGTCATCAGCCTTAAAGCGTCAGTATGTACTGACGTCCCCATTTCAATAGGTAATGGATTGCAAAACTACAGGGACTGGATTGCAGGGCTACAGGTATAGGATTCAGGAAGACTCAAGGCAAAAGAAGCAAAGTGTTGATTTATTTCAATTGTAATATTTGTTGTAATTTATTAACTGTTGAGAAGCATTCAAGTGAACTATCGAGTGTTATGTATTATTCATTGTACTCCGATGTAATTTTTATTGAAAGTTTGTAACACTTGGGCTTGTATGACATTATTGTAACACTGATGTAATGTATTGCAGTTTTATAACATTTGGACTTGTAATACATTCGTGTTGAATAAAATTTTTTAATTTTCCTGTTTTTCTGTTTATTGTGGCTAATTGAAGGAAAAGATTCTGGCTTATGTCATGGTTTCCCAGTGTATGAAAATCGGGGCGTTACACTATATGCGATGCGACGACTCTAATTTCATCTCGTTAACCGAATTCTCATTTTAATTTTAAATTTTGTGTGTACAGGGGATTACTCAGTTTTTTGCTGACTCGAATTTTGTGTGTGCATGGGATCTAAGTTCAGAGAGGTATGATTGTTTTATTTTTGGGTTTAAAAATTTTAATTTGGTGATTTATTTGATGAGTTTTTTATTAGTTTTGATTTAAGGTGTACGCAAGTGAGAATGGATTATTTGGTGGCCTCAATTTGGGCTTCCAAACCATAGCAAGATAGGTAAGCTGACCAGAAACCTATAATAACTTAGCAAATATGCAACATTAATTTCTTTACCACAAGAGAAAATACTATCGTGAAGTGTTCCCTTCACTGGTTATTAGAAACCATGGATAACATAACATATAAGAACTTTTAGTGTATGTTTGGATATATAGGATTGGGATGACTGGAGTTTAACAGTGAAGGGTGCAAACTCTCCACTCAAAAAAGACAGGTAAAGTAAATTTGTTATTTATCCATTTTGATATTTTTTTATAAAGGTGCAATGAGGAGACAAAGTTGAGATAAAAGAAATGATTAGCTTGGTTTAAAGTTTTGAGAACTTAATGTATTTCATTTTGGTCGAAATAATAATAAAATGTATTTCAATTGCAAACTGAGTCTCAGACAAACAAATGTTTAGATTATTGGTATTGTAGATACCTTCACACCTGCACTTGCGTTACCATTGTATTTAGACATACTCATAGTGGTTATGAGATTAGAGTAAACTCTATAAAACCTATATGATAATGTACTTGCATAACTATTACAAGTATCTAAAAGTGATGCTGAAGTCAAAAAAAAAAACTTTATGCAGTGTTTCTAATAAACTATATGCATTCTAGGTAAGTTCAAGCTAATGATCAAGAAGGTGATGGTTGAGCTTAAAGGTAGATATACTGCTTCCTCATATAAGATGTTTGCTACTTCAATTAATTTGCTGGACCTCCAAAACTATTTTATATAATCAAACCAGGCGCACCGTTCCGAAGACGTGTCGTAGGCATGTGTTAACGGGCAAACCTAGTACATATACAAGTACAATATGTTGGTTGGAAAATGAAAAAAACTTATCTTAGAAAACAAGATTTTTCTGTATTCAAAAACTCATTTTAAATATAAGTTTTGAGTGTAAAATTTTTAAATGAGTTTTCAAAAAAATTGTATTTAGACAAAATTATCCTATATTTTGATTTTAAAACCTGAAAACAAAATTACCATATATTTTGATTTTAAAAACCCGATACAAACGCACCTAAAAAACCCTACTAGTCTCCTCCTCCAATGCCCGTTACCCTCTCACAAGAATGCTCTCCCGTCTCTTCTCCCGCTCTCTCACCCCCCACATCAAAACCCTAACCTTAATCTCCTCCTCATCCTCCCATTCTCCCATCCTCCTCATTACCCCCTCTCTCAAACCCCTCTTCTTTTCCCCCCGACCCTTCTCCTCAAAAGTAGACGGCGACGGCGACGGTGACGGATCCTGGAACTTCTTCGACCAATCGACCACCTCCATCTTCGGCGAAGAAGATCGGACCGTCCCACTCGCCGGAATCGCCGATGAGGTTTCTAAGGGAGATGATCCGTGGTTAGAGGAGAAGAAAGGCGACATCTTTGAGGGGATTGAGAAGGAGTCGCTGCCGAAAGTTGGAGGTGGGGATGGTGATGATGGGGAGTGGGAGACGGCGGAGGGGTACAAGCCGTGGAGCTTGGGAGGTGGGGATGTTGAGGGAGGTGGGATTGGAAAGGATTTGTTTGATTTAGGGCAAGTGGGGGATGTTGGGGGGATTGAAGGGATTGGAGAAGGGTTGTTGGAAGGGGATGAGAATCTCAAGACGGAGCAGCAGATCGAGTTGGAAAGGAAAGAGCAGGAGCTGTTAGCTACTCTGAAAGGTAGTTTGTTGGTCTACTCGTCTTTGCGATTTTGATTTTATCCAGTTTTTAGTTGCAGTGAGATTGAATTGGTGATACATATTCTTAATTTGTGGTGGAGTAGGTATATGTGCTAAGCTGATTATACATGTTTGTATTCCATGAGTTCTATTTTTTAGTTGACTTGTTCTTGTTTTTGCATATGGGTTTGACGACATTTAAGAGCACACTTGTTAGTCCTTGTGTTTATGATTATGCATTTATGTACTAGTGAGATGTATGGAATACACCTACCGTGAAGTTGCATATTCTATTGGTTGACGGAGATACATTGGCTGTACTGGATCAGAGATTTTTATTAGAGATTCTTCGAATATGCCCAAATATTACTGAATAACAAGCTGATACCTAAGTTTCTGAACCATGTGAATTGCTTTCATGTCAGTTGTCAAATACATCAATCAGTGTTCTAAAATCCTACTTGGCGGCTGCCTAGGTCCTGCCTAGTCACTAGGTCATCCCCGACTCGCCAGGTTGCTTGGCGTTTTAAAAAATCAGTTTGGCTGCCAAAGCAGGCCTGGGGCGGGGTTTTGTTGTTGTTGTTTAGTGAAGTTGTTCACTTAAATTCTCACATTTTCAAAACCACCGGCCCCCGTGCTTCTCTCTCTCCCCCAAAAACCCAAATCCCTAAATCAGAAATTCCCAAATCGCTATTGCTTTTTCCAAATCCTCAAAATCTCAAAATGATCACCCCTCTCTCATTAGAATCTTGATAATGGGCAATATGCAAAATGAGCGATGTACCATTGAAATCTTGATAATGGGCAATACGCAAAACGAGCACTCTACCATAGAGCTAATTCCTATTTATGATTTTTTGAGTTATTTTTTTAGTATTATAGATATCTTGTATTTATGCAATATTATATTTTCTTACAAATATATTAAAATATAAAAAATCCGCATAGCGCCTAGCTGCCTGGGTCCCGCTTACAAGGTCTATGCGCTAGGCCCTCATCAGCCGCCCGCGATTTTCCTCCTGTTTTGCATTTGTTTCTCCGATTTTGCACTTGTTTCTTGCTTAACTTTGTTAAAAATATTCATATTCATAGTAAAGATTGTTTTGAGTCTATGAGTATGTTTGTGTTCCCTTTTTTTTTCAATGTATTTCTGTATCTTTTATTAATTTGCTGATTATAGAAACTTATAATCATCTATACTAACTTAACATACAAGAAGAAATAACAATTGATACTGGTTCACGGCTCATCATACTGACACACTGAGTCACTGCCACACTAGCGTTAAACCTTCTCAAACTAAATAGCTGACATATTTAAAAAGAACAAATCTGATGCAATTCATTTCTGATGAACTTCTCCAAGTTTGTTGTATGCAAGCCTTGGTGTTTTAGGCTCTTGGCAGATTCAAACCAATTAATTCATTAGAGGTAGAGAATAAATGAAGAATTATGTTTATACTGTGTGTCATCAGGTTTTCTGTTCTAAAGCAAACATGTTAACTCCCTTTCCACTAGTCTGTCTATCTTATCTTACCAGAATATATTTTTTTTTTTTAAGAAATACCAAAATAATGTTTGAACTGTCAAATTATCTACTAGTGTTGATTTATCAATTAGAGTCGTGAGATTTTTCTGTTTGCAGCACTGCTATATCACGGTTGGCTAAGTCACTGAATAGAACTCTTAAGACCTTATTCAGCATTATGTTTGGTGCACAAGCAGCTTTACCGTACCACATCACCCCCCTCTTATTTTATGTCTTTGATTATTGATGTTCATGTTGAGGAACAGTTGGCATAATTTAGAATGTGAAGTCTTGGTTTTTTACCTGGCAGAATAGCTTAAGAGCATCCACAGTTGTTTGCTAAAAATCCAATCCATAAAATAGCAACCCGTCATCTGCAGTCGTTTGCTATTTATTCATGTTTTGGCAAAATCGCTACAGGAGATCTCTATATTTGAGAAGCGATTTGAGAATATGCATATTATAGGGGACAGAAATTAAAAAAAAAATAAAAATTTCTATGAGACGGAACTCAAAGTTCCGTCCGATGAAATTAGATATATATTTCGTCCAAAAAAATATTTTTCGAAATGAAAAAACTCCTTGGACGGATCTTGAAGAGCTGTCCGTGAAATGTGGGGGTTGGGACGGATCTTCAAGATCCGTCTGAAGCAGCTTCAGATTGTTATATTATTTTTTCTCCTCTGACGGAGCTTCAAGTTGCGTAAGTTGCGTCTGAGCTTCAGATTGCTATATTATAGTATGTCACCACTGCAGCAAACGAGACTTTGCGATATGTATAATATACATTTTGGTATTTGTTAGCAATCGCCATTGTGGATGCTCTTATAGTTTAAAACTGGTTCTCTGTTCCATTTTTTATGAGAAACTTTGTGGGGGTTTTTTTTCTTTTATATTTATTGGGCTTTCCTTTTTGATAGAACAATGAGATTCGAAATTGTGCTTTGAGTAGAATAAATCAAACTTCATTTGACACAATGCCAAAACATGGTTTTCCTGAAAAAAAATACCTTGTTCATGTAATGCTGATTTCTGATTCCAGGACATTTTTGTTTGTAGTCGCATAAGTGTTTATTCAGTGTTCAACTGATAGGTCATTGTGTTTCCATTCTTGAAACTGTAGGTCCAGATCGGGCATTCGGAGATCTAATTGCAGCTTCTGGTATAACTGAGGATATGCTTGACAGTTTGATTCTGCTAAAGGATGTAAGAGGTATCAAAGGATTACCTCCTCTCCAAGAAATTGAAGATAAAGCAATCGCAAATATGAATGCAACAAGCAGCAGAGCTGAAATAGAACGAAAGAAACAAGAGGAGATTGCAAATGCACGTGTCAGACAGGTTGATGAAAAAGGAAGGGCTTATGGAACAGGAAGAAGAAAATGCAGCATAGCCCGTGTCTGGATTAAACCTGGGGATGGGAAATTTGTTGTCAATGACAAGGAGTTTGATTCATACTTCCCTGCTCTTGATCATCGAGCTGAGCTCCTTCGTCCATTTACAGTGACAAATACTTTAGGTCTCTGGGATATTGTGTGTACTGTCAAAGGAGGTGGAGTCTCAGGTAAAGTTGCTGTTTTCTTCTGGAAATTTATATTTGAGTTTATTGTTCTTTTTGTTCCTTTTTAGTTTAGTTCAGTTTGAGGTTTTTTTAATCGTCCCAAAAAAACTGTCTTAGTTTGGTTTAAGCCCCAAATCATTTTTTTTTTAATGTATAACCTCATTAAACTTCAAGTTGCATCAAATACACCCCAAAAGTGACCAAAATACTCTTTCAAATAACTACACGCCGCAGACATTTTAGTCTATTTTGGTAGGTATATGATATAATTATGAGGTTTTTGAGGGTTGTATAGAAAAACCTTTTACAGGACCAATAGGTTCTTCTTGAACATGAGCCTCCTGCCGTAACTTGTTTAACCATAGTCCATAGTCTTATAAAATTGATTTCCACTGGTTTGGATCCTACAAAAAATTGTAGCAAGTATGTGCAAGTTGAAGAATCATATCATAAAGAGAACTGCATACCAGTCTCCCCTCTGTGCATATATAAATACATGGTAATTTTGCTTGAAGTGCAGGCCAAGTGGGAGCAATTCGTTTAGGAATCAGCAGGGCCTTGCAGAACTGGGAACCAGGTCTTCGGCCATATCTGAAATCCGGTAAGTTGACTTACAAAGCAAGTGTAGATAAGACACCTCATTTAAGTTATTTATCAACATCATTGCGATGAACCTGTCATTGCGTAGGATTGGCTATGGAACATAAAACTTCCAAAATTATTCAATAAGAGCTTTAGTATCATTCTTAACATGACATCTATTCAAATTAGTGTTGGATTAATGTCCTAGGAAAATCCCTCTTCTGAATTGTTCTCAGTTTATTTCATTTACACGTTTCTCATATCAATTCGAATATCTTTTTATTTACAATAACACCTAGAATTTCTGTTTCCATTATCATACCCTAAAAGGAAAATTGAAGCCAGATATGAGATGTATTAGAATTTTACTGGTAAGATTGTGGATAAGACAATCTTGACATCTATTGAAATTTGTCTCCAAAACTCATCATCACATCCTTCCTGCTTTTATTCATACTTATGTAGTTTAATGTGGGAATTCTTGTTTAAAAGTTAGCTAAATTGGTTTTGTTCAAGTTGATGCATTATTGACATGGGTTTGTGTAGAAGAATGGGAGATGGGAAATGGGAGAAGGTTGCTTTGAAAAGATAGCATTGCTTTAGTAGATTGAAACCCAATTTGGAGAACATCTTTAGAATATTCTAACATCCGAAGGGAATGATTAGCAAGTGGTAACTATTTTAACTATACAGGTTCAATGTGTTGATATTCAGGTGAAAAAATTTAAAATTTGAATACTGGTAAAATATAGTTATACAGGGATGAATATGGAAGGAACTCGAGTTAATTATCCTGATTCCTGCTATTTTCTCGCCTGGGCATTAGAAACAAAATGCTCCATGTAGTTTGAATTTACAAACCGTCTAGGAGCTTTATATACATTTAGCATCAATACGAACTTCTGATTATGCGGCAAATATCTATGTTAAATTCGATCTATTTTCAGCCGTCATCCACTTGTTACTAACATAACATATCGGATTCAATTCAGCTGGCTATTTGACAAGGGATTCACGTGTGGTTGAAAGGAAGAAATATGGAAGGGCCAAAGCTAGGAAGAGTTTCCAGTGGGTCAAGCGATGAGCTACGGGTATCCACATTCTCTTATGATGGTGTCATTGAACAGTTTTTGTTATGGCTTGATCCTTGGAGATGAGTTATTTGGAATTTCACTTGTGCAGGTTTCAGCTTGGGGATATATATATATATATATTGTCTGGAGCACACTATTTTGCCTGCTCTTCTTTCCTCTGGAGAGAGAGACTGCCATGGAATTCAAAACTGTGGGTTAGATTAACTGGATTCAATAGAGGAACCAGCAGTGTACCATTATCATTTTTTGGCAGTTGTAGTTAGAAACACGATGATTCAGTCTTCGCTTTAGTAGCATACAACTGATTTCTTTCTCAGCTTTCAAAAGCTTTGGAAATTTAGAGGCACTTCCTTGCTGAGTTGATAAGTTTGTTTGAACATATCCGGAGATTGTAATTTCGTTTAATAGAGTTAGGAACAAACCCTGAAAATGTTTTGTGATCCAAACCCTATTTCCTCATACATCAGTGTGTTGGGTGACAAGGTATTCTCTATGTTGAGGGCAAGTTTCTTCTGCTCTTTTTTTGAAGCTGTTTTGGGTAATGGTTGATTCACTGTTAGCGCTCAATTCAGAGAATGTTTGCAACTTGGTTTGAGATGCTTAACTGAGCCAAATCCTGATAGCTGTTATTTGGCGCAATTTGAATGAGCACTTAATGACTAAAATCATTTATGAGAAATAATTGCCTGTTAGATGTGCTAATATTCTAGTTTGATTAGTTTCCAAAAGGGTCACAGCAAATTATTTGGGCTGTGTTATTTACTTCACACTCTGGAGCGCATAATCAATCACCTATTCGGCTGCAGCCTTCTTCTTCCACGATGGGTAATTGGGTACACAAAGATGATCAAACAAGGAGGGCTGACCTCGCTTTGTTACTAAATTGACCTCTTGGGGGAACACATGCTGCTGCTGCAACACGTTCACTGTTTTCTTGTGCCAGCACAATTATGACTTTACTCTCTCTAACCTCATTAGCCGTGTTTCGGGTTTGGGTGCAAACCTGTATCTTATCGGGTCCGATATCAGATTGCTGGATACAACCGAAATCCAATAACATCTTATCTATCATCACACCATTCTTTCTCTCTCTTTTATTTAAGAGGGAAAATAAGCAAAATGCCAAAGCACTATACAGTGACGGCATTAGGTTGAATTTTTTGCCGGGCCACTTTTTGAAAATATTTGCAATTATGGATCAGTTTCAAAACAATTAGCATTCGTGAGCTACTTGGTGTCACGTTAGCAACGGCTGCTATTCTCATTAGCGGCATGTTCTTTTCAGAGGTTGCTAATAGGAATAGTGGCCTCTTTTAAAAAAAAGAATTTGAAATTTTTGTTTCTACTCATTATTTCTATTAGCAATATATGAAGTCGTTAATGAGATTAGTGACCTTTAATGAACTGTATTCCAACATTTAGCAAAATCTGGAAAGCTTTTGCTCTCTGAAAAATAACAATTAATTTAGTGTTGAAACTGAGGTCGTTATTTAGGATAGCGACCTTAGTTGTACAAAAGTCGCTATTTAGAATAGAGGTCTTAATTGTACTAATGTCACTCCTCCGAATAGAGGCATTAGTTGTATGACTATTTTGCAAATTTTACAAATAATAAGGAGATTGAGTTTCCTGCTGAGGTCCCAAGTGCGAATAGCGACCCGAAGTATACTAAGGTCGCTATTCCCAATAGTGACCTTAGTTGGGTAATTATTTTGCAAATTTTACAAAGAACAGGAAGATTTAGTCTTCTACTGAGGTCGTTATTCAGACTAGCGACCTCTTTTTTTTTTTTTTTAAATTTCCTAAGATAGCAAAATCTCTCTAGAAATTCCTAAATGTCTCAATACATTCATTTGAGGTCGCTAATCCCATTACCGACCTCATATATACTTCGGTCGCTAATGGGAATAGCGACAACAAACAAAAAATTATAATATTTTAAAATAGAGGCTGTTATTCCCATTAGCGACTTTCAAAGTGAAGAGGCCGCTAATGAGAATAGCGGCCGCTGCTGACGTGACACCAAATAGCCCACTCACGCTAATAGTTTCGAAACTGGCCCATTATCGCAATTGTTTTCAGAAAGTGGCCTAGTACATAAAAAAATCTATTAGGGGGAAGGAATGTTTTGCCGTAATAGGTCACTTTTTGAAAATATTTGCGATTATTGGCCAGTTTCGAAACTATTAGAGCTCGTGGGCTACTTGGTGCCACGTCAACAACGATAACTATTCTCATTAGCGACCTCTTTATTTTGAAAGTCGCTAATGAGAATATCAACCTCTGTTTTAAAATATTTGGATTTTTGCTGTCGCTATTCCCACTAGCGACCTTAATATATATGAGGTCGCTAATGGGATTAACGATCTCAAATAAATGTATTGAGACACTAGCGATTTTTAAAGAGCTTTTGCTCTCTTGGAATATATATATATATATATATATATATATATATATATATATATATATATATATATATATATATATATATATATATAAGTCTTCTTCCGTTGCAAACGGGTCGGAAGCGGGTCTGTTCGCACAGACCCGTGCGAACTTTGATCTGGACCGTTGGATCAAAGATCCAACGGTCCATATTTTTTTAATAAAAATTTGCCTTAATCCGTCGTTGGGGATGACGGGTTAAGGCAAAATTTTATTTAAAAAAATAGCCTTAACCCGTCCTTCCCAAGAAAGGGTTAAGGCAATCTAAAATCATTTAGCGGTGCATTCAGATCGTCTTCTTCGAATCGCCTCACTGTCGCTCCTTCTTCTTTCTACGGCGAACCCAACACCCAAAAAAACCGTAGCTCCGCCTTACGACGGCATCTACTGTAATACCCTGATTTTTTTCAATTAATGAAAAATTATTTTGCACGTAGTGTGCACGTGCAATATGTTAGTTGAATTAAATCTTATAATTATTTTATTGTGATGAGTATAAATATTTAAATATGTGTTCTCAAATTATTTTATACAAAAGCCTTTTTCTTAATGGATAGAAAGCCTTATTTTAAAGCCTTTTTCTTAAAAGCCCAAAATGTAATTTATTTATTTTATTTTAAATAACTATTTTGGCCCAAAACTAAAGCCCATGGATTAATCTATTTTTATTTAACTTGTCATGTAGAAGACTATTTTAATACTATTTTATTTTTGTACAAAATTAAAATGCACAATTTTTGGCCCCAATTGCATGCACGTGCACTACATGTACACGTGCAATATGCACTTTTCTTCATGGCCGGATTGCTTCTTTTTGGAGGGAGATTCAAAAAGTTGAGTGGTGATCATGGAGGTGGTTATGTAGTTGTGGGTAGTTTTTGTAACTCCTACTCTCATCCTAGCCCTCCAGCCTACAACCAACCAACTAATCCTAGCCTTTCATTCTACTGGATTTCTAGTATAAATACCCCCTCCCATGGCTAGTATTCATATGCAAATATATCTTTCTAAACTATAGTCTAATTTAGTAGTAAGTTGTGAGTTAAAAGATTGAGAGGGTTGTGTGGGATTACTTGCATTTTCCAAGGAGGAGAAGAGGCCGGCCATCACTGGGAGGAGCTCGGGATTGGTGCTTGTGGAGCTTGTTCCCGCATCGTCTAGGAGGAGGTGCATCTTGTTGCAAGAACTTAGTTGCAATTGTGTTTGTTCTCTCCATATAAGGTGGGTAAAATTTTCCATATTTCTAAAGTAGAAATGCTTGTTTGAATGAATGATAGTGAGTTTGATTTTCCTTATTTCTAATTAGAAATGATGTTAGTATTATATTGAGAAATGATGCATGAAAAATATTAATAAGAGTACACTCTTAATTGGAGAATTGACCTATAAATTGATTGGAATGTGAGTATGCAATTGTATGTGATTGGATTAGTAAAAATCTAAGGTGTTATGGATTAATTATAACCATGAATGTGAACTTGGCTAATAAAGAGATTAGTGGCATTAATTGTTGAGAAATGTCGGAAAAGAAACGTTCTGGTAAATCGACTTAGGACCTTGTAAGTCGACTTATATGCTCATCTAAGTCGACTGGTGCTGTTATAAGTCAACTATTTACTTAAAATCATGGATGTTTTCCCCTGAACAGTCGACTTACTCTAGTATAAGTCGACTGGTACTGATGCATTTTTATAAACTCGAATGTTCTACTCTTCTAAAAATACATGAGACTTTATAAAGATAATTTGGGAATTGTTGCATGAAATAAAATGTGATTTGTGAATAAAAGGTGTGATCAGAACTATGATCTTGATATGTGCATTTTTTGGAAATTATACCTTGCAAAAGAACTAGAAATGAAGAAGATTAATATAGTAAAGATTGAAGTGACATTATAGATGCATGAAAACATGAATTATGAATATTCGTTAGTACTTCTCATTTTGAGAAATATGTGAACAATGAAATGTGAATTATTCTTGTTGAAGAATAGCGAGACAAAGTATGATGTGTAAATAGAATGAAGGAATGATTCCTTAATTTGAGATTTTAAACTGTTCAGTCGACCTAATGTGTGTAGCAGTCGACTGTATAGACTTGAGAAATTACATAACTGAACTCCGCAAAACAGGCGACTGTGTGGAACGACAGTCGACTGTCCTGTGATTGATAATTGAATTGGAACACTGCGGAACAGCCGACTGCCGTGTGCAGCAGTCGACTCTCCCGAGTGGTTATGAAGAACTGGAATTGACTGAACAAGTTGACTGGAAGAGATCCAAGTCGACTGTCCAGAGTGTTTTGATATGTCAGTGAATATTATTCTGTCTATTTTGAAGATTGTGAACTTTATGATTGATGTTGATGAACTCTTTTTATTGCTGTATGAATTTACATGAAATGAATCATAGATTTGAATTGAGAATTACATGAATATGAAAACTAAGATCATGATATGCTGAGGCAATAAAAAATGAACTCATGAGCTGGGAATGCTCAGATTATGTTAGAATTTGTGAATTGGAATTGAAATGAAAGAGTAGCTAAGTCTCCCCCGGCATTTGGAAAGAAATGAAATGAATATTGAAAAGAAAGACCAAGGTTGGTCATGTTGAAATGAATGAATAAGTCCGGTTTAGTGGAGAGGCTAACTCTAGAGCTTTGATTTTGTTCATGATTCTAATAAAAACTAAGGATTAGTACATAGTGGAGATGTGATGAAAGTAGGAGAAAACACGAGTGAGAGCCATCGGATTTGCGGCGGAGAGTATTTCGCAGGTTCTTCACGATGAGTCGTGACATGACGTAGATATGGCTCCAGGGTGCCGTGGCGGCGGAGAGTATTTCACAGGTTCTTCACGATGCGTCGTGACATGACGTGGATGCTGCTCCAGGGTACCGTCCCTGTGGTGACACTTGTGGGATGTTTAGTGACTGCATGAGGATCGTGTGCCATGAAGGAGGCTGAATTGTCCATAGGTTCTTCACGATGAGTCGTGACATGACGTGGGATTCCCCTCCAGTTTCTGTACACGTGCTTGCACTCATAGATCATCTAAGACACTACCGTAGTTACAGTAGTAGATTAAGTCATGACGAGGGATTGAACCCTACAAAGATGAAGAACGATTAAGAGGCTTGCCCTCGGACCTATGTAGTATGGGATGCATAGGCTCCGAACAAGTGTGCATTAGTGTCATGTAACATAAATAATTGCATTAAGGATTAAGTGCACAATCACAACACGACATCAATAGGGTAGCCCCTTTAATTGTAATGTGACAAGTTTGTGTTTGCTAAATATGGAAAATTAAGTTATACTATTTCCGGCATAGAAAGGATGGCCGTGTATAATGATCGTCGGTTGAATAAACTGACGTACCCACAGTCTTATATGCAGGTAAATGGCATGTTAAAGATAAAGAGGAAAGGATGCTTAAAGATTATATCATGTTGTTGTACATTTATTTAATTGTTGTACATTTTACTTCCGCTGTGCAAATAAAAAGTGTAATATTGATGTAAACTCTGATGTAAAGTGAAAAGTTTAAATTTCCTTGTAAAATTGTACTGAAGAAAGTGAAAAGATCCTGTAGAACATCTCGAATTCAGTGTATTTGGGATTCGGGGCGTTACATCTACAGCTCCGTCTGCTCCCCCTCCTCTCTCCCAACTCCAAAGTTCGAAACCCTACTCTCTCATCCCCTATTCGATACGAAATCGTAATCCTAGTTCTCATCCAAATTGATTCTTTGGCTTCATTTGGACCTATTTTGTAAGGTATGGACTATTTCTTTACCTCAACAATCTATATTTGAGTTTATTTTTAAATTTGTGTATACTAAAATATTTAGATAGTGGGGAAAATTTTATTTGCCTTAATAGATTTTAGTTGTAGAATTGGGTTGACTTTAACTATATCCAATTGCCGAATTTATTTGTTGCGTTAGTAATTTGTAGAACTAGAATTGTATATACGAAATTAGTTAGAAAATTTTTAGTGCGGTTATGGTTGAAAACCCTGCAAACGACTGTAAAAAAATAAAAAACTTTGTGAGTATGTTCATCTCACGTAGTACAAGCCACCCCAAGTTTTAGAAGCGAGTTTCGACTCACGGTTCGAGAGATACGACCGCGTATCGATTTTGGTTGAAAAAAACTAAGTAAAGCGGTATATGGCCGTATCTCCCGAACCGTGACTCGAATCTCGCTTCTACAAGTTCGGATGGCTTGCCCTCCGTGAATTCAACCAAGTCGGAAAGTTTTATAATTTTTGGATTTCGTTTGTGTGGTTTTCTTCAATTCCTCGCATGAGAAGTTTATGACTTAGAATTTTGTAAGAGCGGTTAGATTAGAAAACCCTTAAAACGACCTCCAAATAATACGAAACTTTGCGAGTTGGTTGGTGTCCGCTATGAGAAGCCAACCCAACTTGTAGAAGTGAGTTTCGACTCACGGTTCGAGAGATACGGCCGCGTATCGCTTTGGTTGAAAAAAAACCAAGTAAAGCGGTAGACGGCCGTATCTCGCAAACCGTGACTCGAAACTCGCTTCTACAAGTTCGGGTGGCTTGCCCTACATGAATTCGACCAAGTCGGAAAGTTTTATAATTTTCGGATGCCGTTTGTGCGGTTTTCTTCAATTCCTCGCATGAGAAGTTTTTCACTTAGAATTTTGTAAGTGCGGTTAGAGTTTAAAACACTTCAAACCACCTCCAAAAAATACGAAACTTTGCGAGTTGGTTGGTGTCCCCTATGAGAAGCCAACCCAACTTGTAGAAGTCAGTTTCGACTCACGGTTCGAGAGATACGGTCGCGTATCGCTTTCGGATGGAAAAAAACAACTAAAGCGGTACACGGCCGTATCTCGCAAACCTTGACTCGAAACTCGCTTCTACAAATTCAAATGGCTTGCCCTTCATGAATCTGACCAAGTCGGAAAGTTTTATAATTTTTGAATGCCGTTTGTGCGGTTTACTTAAATTCCTCGCATGAGAAGTTTTTGACTTAGAATTTCGTAAGTGCGGTTAGAATAGAAAACCCTTCAAACGACCTCCAAATAATTCGAAACTTTACGAGTTGGTTGGTGTCCCCTATTAGAAGCCAACCCAACTTGTAGAAGTGAGTTTCGATTCACGGTTCGAGAGATATGGCCGCGTATCGCTTTTGGTTGAAAAAAACCTGATAAAGCAGTATACGGTCGTATCTCGCAAACCATGAGTCGAAACTCACTTCTACAAGTTTGGGTGGTTTGCGCTATGTGAATTCGACCAATTAAAAAAGTTTTATAAATTTTTGATGCCGTTTGTGCGGTTTTCTCACGTTCCTCGCATTATAAATTAATGACTTTCAATATTTTTGTGCGGTTAGTGTTGAAAACCTTGCAAATGTTCTCCAAAAAATACGAAACTTTGTGAGTAAGCTGATCTCACTCAACACAACCCACCTCAACATGTACAAGTGGCTTTCGTGTTACGGTTCGAGATATACGGCCGTGTATCGGTTTATTTGGGTTTTTTTACAACCTAAACCATCTTACACGCCCGTATCTCTTCCACCGAGATATGAAACTCACTTCCACAAGTTGGGGTGACTTATGCTACGTGAATTCAACAAATTTCACCTTCAGTCCTTTTTTTGTTTTCATTCGTGCATTTTTTCCCACAATCTCGGTATGTTTGTTTTGTTGTCATTTGTACCAACCACATTTTAAATTTTTTGTCAGATAGATAAATGGCTCGAACAAGACAATCGAGAAGCCCGTTCGGTAACACTAGTGGCGCACCAACTACTGAGGTAAGATTGATTATTACTATTGGTTTTAAATACAAATATGTAACATTATCTCAATAATAACATTTGTTATCTTTATTCGTGTAGGTTGGTGGCCGTCAATCCACATCTGCTGAGGCAGGTTCGTCGTCCTCGGTTCCCGTTACATCACCCGGACCCGTGGACACAAGCATACTTACCTTGCAACCCAAACACCGATCCGAAGCCGTGTGGAATGGGTCCGATAAAAATGTAATTTTCGGAAGCACGCAGTTCTTCCTTTCGACCCCCGTATCACGCCGTACTTAATGGATGCCGGTTTCTACAGAGCAAGATTCATAAGTTCAGTGAAGCTAGATCGACCACTACTTACAGCTCTAGTCGAGCGATGGAGGTCGGAGACCCACACATTCCACCTACCAGTGGATGAGATGACTGTGACCCTACAAGATGTGGCAATGATAACTGGACTACCAATAGATGGGGTTGCCGTGATGGGGAACATGGACTTCGATCGAGTTGAAGTTGTTCGTGACTTACTCGGTATCGACCTGCAGTTTATAGTTCTCCAAAGAAAAGAGGCCGTTGAAAAAGAAATCCTCGACAATGTGCCCGCAAATTTTGATGAAGATTTATTGTATGAACAAATAGAAGCTGCGAAAGATAAAGCGGAGGCTGAAGTGATGGATGAAACTTTCGATGGTAAGTCACTGTACATCAGCTGGTTAAAATTTCAGTTCGAGGAGGAATATTTGGCCCCCAATTCGGATGAGCAAACCCTAACGTGCTATGCACGTGCATACATTTTTAGTTTGATAGGGGAGTGATCTTCCCGAACTCATCCGGATCAACCATGCCGCTAATGTACCTACGGTTGTTGGAGAATTTCCGGTATGCGGGTCGTTTTAGTTGGGAGAGTGCGGCACTGGCGCTACTATATGGGAATTTGTGTACATGTTCTTTAGGTAGCGTACGGATGAGTGGCCCAATGGTGCTACTGCAGATCTGGAGTTGGGAACGCATCCACATCGGACGTCCCCGTATTGTTCAGGTTACACCGGATTGGTTGGCCGACCCGGGGGCAGCAGAGTTGTTACCTCCTCTAGGAGCATATTGGGCGGGCCGGCACACGTGGATCGATAACCCACGCCAATTTTTAACCTACTACAAAGATGAGTTAGACAACCTGCGGGACGATTTCGTCAATTGGGAACCGTACTCGACCGCCAGGTTGCTATGGGTTCCTTCAGTCTGCGTAGACAGTGCCCTTTGGTTGACGGCTGCACCTCTTGTGAATTTTGGAGTTGTCGAGTTCCAGTATCCCGATAGAGTCTTGCGGCAATTTGGATATCAATAAAAGATTTCCGAGGTCAGGTCTTATGATAAAAAGTTGCACGAGGTGAGGGGAACGGGACGAGTGCCCAACTTCGATTGGGATGATTACCATCGTTACCATGTAGCCAACTGGAACACCATGCGGCGGCAAATGATACCGAATATGATGTTCGTCGCGATACCGTATGATGGCTCCCTCCAGCAGGCATACATGATGTGGTACAAGCAAATAACACGGTTGTATATTTCTCCAAAGGCCACTGTACCAGCTGGTGTGCAACTTCCGATTCCCCCTACCCAGGCAGAACCAGCTCCAGCATATTCCTCCTCCCAGCCGATGTACCAACCAAGGGTTGAGACATATCGAAAAATGGTTAGTCAAATTTCATATAGTTTGTATGCATGTACTGTAATTAAGTGATGCCGTCAAGTATGAATGATGTTTAAATTGGAATTTTTCACCAAATGTATATTGAAAACACATGGGAGAACGTTCGAACAGCTGCTCGCGTCTTAAAGACTAGGATACCCGAGAGCTTCAAGGAGGTAATGCGGGAGATGCTAGCGCCGTGTCGTTGTACTCTTGAGGATGCGGGTAAAGGTCCACAACTTGAGGCATATTTGAAAGCCAACTTGCCAGCAACGGGTTCTAGGCGAAAACAAACTGTGACTAGGCTGGGAATTCGCATCGCCGAGCCACAACAACTACAAGAACAGCCAAATCCCGAAGATGTTGATGAGGAACAGTGGTCGGATGATCCTGATCCCACCCAGACACAAGGCAGACGGCAAAATCCTCAAAGGAAGCGGAACCCTCCCGATCAATTCACACCAAGCGCTTGCAAGCCGCGTGGTCGTAGACGGTAGTCTCTAATATTCTGTAATAGCGTATCTTTTGGTTGGTGATTTTGTTATTGCAGTAACTAATGTATAGTTTGTTTCTATGTTGATAAATTGTTGTAGGTGAATACCGGGCATGGTGTGCAAGCCAAAGTGGTCAACGCCTTCATTTGTAATTTTTGTATTTTGGACATGTGCAACTTGATATGTATAATTTTGTGTAAATTTTTGAAAATTGAATTCATTTCAATTAATTATGTGATTTGGTTGACATTGTACATTTGTACGCCTTCAAATTTCTTGTGAAGATATCTGTTGTATTATTTACTTTGATGTGATGTTGTAGGTGAATTTGTGAACAACATTTGATGAAGTCGTTTCTGTATCAGAAAAAATGTATACAGCCAAACACAAACAAAAGTGCTGCACAAATATCTATACTTAACCCGTTATTGACGATAACAGGTTATTTGAGCTTAACCCGTTATCTCTAAGGACGGGTTAGGTAGAGAGATATTGACAGTCCTTTGGAAGCCTACAGACCACTTCTTAATAAAGTTCTGCTAATATGGCTCTTCTTAACCCGTCATTGTGAACAACGTGTAATGTGACCTTAACCCATTCTTCACGACAACGTGTTAGGTAGAGTGATATTGGCAGTCCTTTAACTCCTACAGACCAAAGTACTGCTAATATCGCTCTCTTTAATCAGTTCTTGTGAATAACGGGTTAAGTTCACTTAACCCGTCGTTCACAAGAACGGGTTAGGTAGAGAGTTATTGGGAGGACCTTATCCAAGTTTTCAAAATATACTGCCAAAATCTACTTACTTAACCCGTTCTTATGAATAACGGGTTAGGGAGTTTGAAATTTTGGGTTTTCTACAAGTTTCTCTTCACTCTTTGCGAGAATTGTCTCCTAAACTGTGCAAAGTGACATTAATATGACCATAATTATTTATATTTTTTATTAATTTTCATTTATTGCTACGTAACTAATCACTATAAAATTGTTAAAATTATAGGTGGTGTAAAAGTTCAAAAAATAAATTATGAGATTTCAAACCAAGGGTTAGGGTTAGGGTTAAGTTAAGATAGGGTTAGTGTAGGGTTAGGGTTAGTAGTGAGTGTTTGTTTTTTGTTTTGATTATTTAGGTTAATATTTTTAGATCCCCACATTTAGATTTTACTTTGCAACATGTGGAACCACATGTACAACATGGCAATAATCTTAACTTGTAGTACAAGTCGTTAACTTGTTGTACATTAATGGGCCGTTCTACATTCCCAGATTAATGAATCCATCCATCCATCAGTCAATCAATTTGACGCTCCCGCCTTGCTCTCTCTTTATCATAACCACACATGATTTTTGAATTTCGTTCAAATCCCCCAAATCTCCTAGTTGTGAACAAAATAATCCAAAACCTTGTAATCTCTCTTCAATCGTCAATGGAGTTTCCAAAATCGAGATGGAAGTACGGGAATGAAGGTTCAAATCAGGTCTAATCAAATATATCTTCCCCCAAGCCAGCCTATACTCAGACTCAGCTCGCCCATTAATTCTGCTTCATCCCTATCCTCATCTTCCCGTCTCTATCTTCTTCATGTCATCAATGTCATCTTCCCATCTACTATGAAGCGAAAAAGATCTGGTGGCGTGGTGCTCTAACAACGCATTTGTACTTTTCCATTAGGAATACCATCATCATCACAGCGAGATTCCACATCTGTATTGGTCTTTTTGTACATGCATGTGGAGATCTACATATGGTTTTTTCCATATATAGGCTACATGTGGGGATCTATATGTGGTTTTTTTTCCATATAGGCTACATGTGGGATCTATATGTGGTTTTTTCCCTATATAGGCTACATGTGGAGATCTACATGTGATTTTTTTCCCATATAGGCTACATTTCCACAATCATATAGGCTACATTTCCACAATCTAGAGTGTAGACCGTTGTCTCCACTAAAGAAGTGGTGTTGTCCTCTAAGCTAAGTGACCACCACAAGCCAGAATACTTTGAACATACACCTAAGTGGGAAAAAGCACCAAGCTAAACAAGCAGAACTCAATCTCAAAGCAGAACTCAACACCCGCCTACTATTATTGCAGACACTTCAATATGGGAAAAACCTAAACTACATAACCACATGTACATCCCCACATGTAGCTTATATATGGGAAGAATCCTACGTACAAATCCAGTTCTTGATGGGCAATTAATTGGATCTGATGGCGTGACGCATCTGGTTAGGCTTTTCCAATTGGGATATCAACATGTGGGGATCTACATGTGTTTTTTCCATGTATAGGCTCCATGTGGGGATCTACATGCATTTTTTCCATGTATTGGCTACATGTGGGGATCTACATGTGGTTTTGAACTTGTTCTACTACGAAGTGAAAAAGAGTGGAGATCCTAACCCTACATTAACCCTAACCCTAATTGCTAACCCTAACCTACTAACCCTAGAATAATCCTAACCCTAACCTACAATTTTTTTAATTGTTTTTTATGAAACAAAATACTAAATTAATTTGTGTTAATTTTTATATTCATTTGATGATATCGATTTTATATTGATTAGTTACGTGGCAAGAAATGAAAATAAATAAAAAACAAGATCTAACCAAACCCCTAACCCCCGCTAACCCTAACCCTGTCCTTAACCTACTGTAACCCTACTCTAACCCTACAAAGTACTCTAACTCAACCAAAAATTATATCTAACATAATTGTTTAAACCGAATTTGCTAAATGAACGTAAATGTTTTAAAAATTTGTTTGTTTACAAACAAAATTTGAAATCGCGTAACGAACATCTATGGTAAGCTGATTATATAAAATTTTATGAGCAGATTTTAGTATGGTCAAAGTGGTGTTTGAATAATTTATCATAAATTGTTTTCATTAAGTGAACTACTTTATATGTTATATTTACAAACTTGTTTACACTTTTTTTTTCATGTGATTTAATAATCTTTAGTACTGCCAATATAAGTACACTTAACCCATTATTTACGATAGCGGGTTACATATACTTAACCTGTTATCGTCAATAACGGATTAAGTTAACGTATATTGGCAGAACTTCGCCATCTACATGTGCATGTGCTCATAAACTTCTGCATATATAAGTGTACTTAACCCGTCGTTGGTGATAACGGGTTTTGTTAACTTAACCCGTTATCCATAACAACGGGTTACGTTGAAAAATATTGGCAGTGGTTCATCATGTATAGACCAAGTATTGGCATAGACCAAGTATACTTAACCCGTTGTTGGTACCGACGGGTTAAGTGTACTTAACCCGTCGTCACCAACAACGGCTTAAGTAGAGATATATATGCAGATGTAATTTGTAGACATGGTCTGTACATTTTGAGATGTGTATTAATTTGGTGGACAATTGCTGTCCTTGCTGCTGTTTTTTGGAGACTTGTATCATACTTTTTGATTTTTGTATCAGAATTTAACCTTCTTGTTTTCTTGTCTTCTTGTTTTGATCCCTTCTTGTCTTCTTCTTCTTCTTGTTTTGATCCCTTCTTGTTTGATGTGCATTTTTCAGACTTGATAGCTGTCATTCATGCACCCCTCCTTCTTCATTTCCCTATAACTAAGCATATTGAGTTCATAACTCAAATGAGAATGAACTCAATGTAGAGAAGAAAGGGAAAAAAGATGGAGGAGACACTTCAAATAAGTCATTCTACAAAAAAAGTATGAGGAGCCAATCTTTTCTTCTTCTCTTCAAGATAATCTTTTCTTCTTGAAGGGGGAAGAAGTTTGAGTTATAAAAGAAATTTGAGTTCAAAGATGGTTGCCTTCAATTGTTGTTCTTGTGTATAAAGATGCAGGAGTAGAGAGACTTGTGCATGAACATTTCAGTGTACAAGTGCATGCTCGATTTCTCTCAAGGGGTAGGGAGGGCCGCCGACTCTGCCTTTTTTTTTTCCTTCATTTCCCTTAGTCTTCTTTTTTCTAGCTTTTAGATGTGTTTGCATAAGTAGCAATTGTCCTCCTTTCATACACATTCGTTCTCTATTGTTACACAGAGTGTAAAAATTCTCTGCTTCGTAGGACGGAGTAGTGGTGGGTGTCATAGTGTATTCATGGTACTTTTCAGCTTCTTGGCATGCACACTTCACAATCGTGCAACATGTAGTACGAATATGAGGAGTGCGTGTCAAGAAGTTGTCAAGTACTTTGAATATACGGTTACACCCACTACTACTCTATCCCACAAAGCGGAGAATTTTTACCTCTGTGTAATAGTAGTGAACTAAATTGTATGCAGGGGGGATAACTGCTACTTATGCATTCAAAAAAAGGCAGAGTCAGCAGTCCTTCCTATCACTTTGAGAAGAAACCGAGCATGTACTTGTATACTAAATTAATTTCAATTTTGGAGTAGAGTGTCAAAGGATGACTTTGTAATGTCAATTTGCTTGAGTTATGTACGCATTCTATGTATCTTCAAACAACATGTTCTTGCCAGTTTGTAATGTTTGATATATGAATAAATTTGTTGTTGCAAATAGCTTGTTGTGAATGAACAAATTTGTATATGTATCAATAAAAGAAGATATATCCTACACAGACGAAAGTTCATTAACATATTTATTGTGAATGAACAAATATGTATATGTATCAACAAAAGAAGATATAGCCCACAAAGTGGAAAGTTCTGTAAATAAATCTCAACCTAACCCGTCATTGGTAATAACGGGTTAGGTGATATAAAATCGTCAACGCCGATAACAGGTTAAGTGGAGAGATATTGGCCGGACTTCATTCCCTACATGTGAAGTATTGGTTAAGGACTGCCAATAGCTATCTCCTTAACCCGTCATTGGTAATAACGGGTTAGGTGATATAAAACCGTCAACGCCAATAACGGGTTAAGTGGAGAGATATTGGCCAGACTTCATCCCATACATGTGAAGTATTGGTTAAGGACTGCCAATATCTATCTCCTTAACCCGTTATTCAAGATAACGGGTTACGTTATCGTAACCCGTTATCCCCAATAACGGGTTTAGTAGAGAGTATCTGGCAGCATCTTTTCTTCAATACTGCATACATTTTCACAATTTTCCACAATATAGATATATCATCCACAAAATACACAATCTCCCACACAAATAATAAATCTGTTCACATCGGCATCCAGATAATTTTCATTACCAAAAAATTCACAAACAGATCGAGTTGCCCAAATTGCACACATCTTCAAAATTTACAAATTTCGACATAAATAAACATTCGCTACCCAAATACAAGATCAAAATCCATAGCAACATATGTAGTTCACAATTACACAAAATAAACTGACATACAGAGATTACACTCTGATTAAATACATCATTAATTTAGTTGTACCAAACAGATACATTCAATTAACCACATATATACAATCAAAAGTAACGAATTTTTCAACGCATTGCTTCTTTCCATTGGGCGTGTTTTTTTGTTTCATTCTGGACCTACACCCAAAAAAAAAAAGTTAATAATCGAGTCGAAATTAATAATTATCAGCACAACAAAATAAAAAATTAAGCAATTATTCGGTAATTATCTTGAAAGTTTGATATGACATACATATTACTAAAAACCCCCTAGCACGAACCTTCGCCTTCATCATCATCACTCTCTACAGCGTTTGGAGCTTCTTCATTCCCTACCGATCCACTAAATAAAGAAGAAGAATGAGTTAGTACCAACTACAACAAGTTTACATTCATTGAGTCCAATAAACAAATACAAAATCTCTAATATAATACCTTGCTACATTTTTTGGGCAATTCCGTGAATCGTGACCTACGACACGAAGGCATGTCCTGCAAAGTCTTGGCCTCTTCGTTTTTGGGCCTTCTATTATAGACTTCAACCGTTTTCCTTTAGGCCTCCCTTTTGTGGTGCACTGCACGGGGTCACCTACATGTGCATGTGCATGTGCATGTCCACCACTCTCAGGTTGTGTGCTACCTTCGTGTGGTGTGCTATTCACTGATTCAATGTTAGCAAAGCCTTCGATTTCCTTAAGCATGTGGCCGAGCATATACTTGTATCCTCGCTCTGAAAAACAACCAAGATCGACCAACTGTCTTGAGTGCATTATAACGCCCCGAATTCCAAAAATACACTGAATTCGAGATTCCACAGGATCTTTACACTTCTTTCGTACAATTTTACAAGGAATTTAAAACTTTTCACTTTACATCAGAGTTACATGAAAACTTTACACTTTACATTTAACAGCGGAAGCAAATTTACAACATTTAAATAAATGTACAACAACATTTGAATAATCTCTAAGCATCTGTGCCTCTTTAATCTTTATCATGTCATTTACCCTGCATACAAAACTGTGGGTACGTCAGTTTATTCAACCGATGAACATTATACACGGCCATCCCTCTATGCCGGAAATAGTATAACTGATTTTTCATAATTAACAAACACAAACTTGTCACATATCAGACTAAAGAGAATACCCTATTGATGTCATGTTGTGATTGTGCACTTAGTCCTTAATGCAATTATTTATATTACATGACACACTTGTTCGGATTCTATGCATCCTATACTACATAGGTCCGAGGGCAAGCCTCTTAATCGTTCTTCATCTTGTAGGGTTCAATCCCTCGTCATGATTTAGTCTACTACTGTAACTACGGTAAGTATCCTAGATGATCTATGAGTACAAGCTCATGTACAGAAAATCTGGAGGGGAATCCCACGCCATGTCTTGACGCATCATGCATGCATTCTGTGGCACCTGAGATAACTCTTCCGGTAACTCAAGCTGGTAAGCAGTTTTCCCGATCTTTTTCGCTATCTTATACGGGCCTATAACCTCGGGGCTAATTTCCCGCCTTTGCCAAATCGAACCACATCTTTACTGGGCGATACTTTCAGAAAGATGAAGGCACCTTCCTCAAACTCAAGGTCCCTTCTCCGGTTGTCTGCATAGCTTTTCTGCCTGCTCTGAGCCTCTACCAACCTTTTCCTGTTCAGATCAATCTTTTCAGAGGTTTGCTGCACAAGCTCAGAACCAAACAATTGACGCTCCCCAACTTCAAACCAACAAACAGGTGTTCTGCACTTCCTGCCATACAAAGCTTCGTACGGCGCCATCCCAATGCTAGTCTGAAAACTGTTGTTGTAGGCAAACTCTACCAAAGGTAAATGCCTTTCCCAACTGCCTCCAAAGTCTAGTACACAACACCGGAGCATATCCTCAAGAATACGGTTGACTCTCTCGGTCTGCCCATCGGTTTGCAGATGAAAAGCAGTGCTGAAATCTGTCTTGGTACCAAAAGCTGTCTGAAGACTCCTCCAGAAATGCGAAGTAAACCGCGCATCTCGATCAGACACAATAGTTGCCGGAACACCATGAAGCCTGACGATCTCGCCAACATATAACTCAGCTAACTTGTCCATCGAAGCAGTGAGTTTCATCGCCAAAAGTGAGCGGACTTGATTAGTCGATCGACTATAACCCAAATCGCATCATTGCCTTTAGAACTCTTAGGCAATCCAGTAATGAAATCCATACTGATGCTATCCCACTTCCATTCCGGAATAGGTAACGGTTGTAATAGACCTCCGGGTCTCTGATTCTCGACTTTGACTTGCTAACAAACCTCACACTTCACCACAAACTCAGCCACATCCCGCTTCAAACCTGACCACCAGAAATGCGGTTTGATGTCTCTGTACATCTTAGTACTTCTAGGATGTACCGACAAAAGAGTAGCATGCCCCTCCTGAAGAATACTATCTTTCAGGTCTGCCTGATTTGGAACACATAGTCTATCTCCGAACCACAGCACTCCATCGCTGATTTGAAATCTGGGCAACCTGCCAGCACCAACCTGCTCCTTCATCTCCAAGATATCAACATCAACCTCCTGACTTGCAATGATCCTTCCATTCAAAGTAGGCTGAAGCCTCAACTGAGCTAAAAATGCTCCCAATCCTTGCAAGACAACTTCAATACCTGCTCGGTCCAATTCCTCCATCAGATGCTTCTGAGTTGTAATCAAACTGGATAAACTGCTCTTGCGACTAAGTGCATCAGCAACAACATTAGCTTTCCCAGGATGATACTTGATCTCAGGTCGCATGTCCTCAAGCACTTCCAACCATCTCTGCTGCCTCAAATTCAGATCCTTCTGCTGATATATGTACTTCAAACTCTTGTGGTCCTTGTGCATGTTCAATTTCTCACCGTACACGTAGTGTCTCCAATGCTTCAGGGCAAAGATAATCGCAGCCAACTCCAGATCATGAGTCGGGTAATTCTTCTCATGCGGTCGTAGTTGCCTAGACCCATAAGCGATCACTCTTCCTTCTTGCATTAAGATACAACCAAGACCACGATGTGAAGCATCGCTGTAAACATCATACTCAACACCTGCTCTAGGCAAAGCCAAAATAGGTGCAGTAGTCAGCTTCTCTTTCAACTCCTGAAAGCTTGCCTCACATTGCTCAGTCCACTTGAAGTTCACATTCTTCTTGGTCAAACCAGTAAGCGGTACAGCTAACTGAGCATAACCTTAAATGAATCTCCTGTAGTATCCAGTCATTCCAAGAAAACTTCTGACTTCCTCTACTGTAGTAGGCCTAGCCCAATCTCTCACTGCCTCTATCTTCTGAGGATCAGTTACCATTCCCTCCTTAGAAAGGATGTGACCTAGGAATACCACTTCAGATTTCCAGAAATCACACTTGGATAGCTTGGCATACAACTCTTGCTCTTCCAGCTTCTTCAAAACTGCTGCCAGATGCTCGGTGTGCTCCTCTTCTAACTTGGAGTACACGAGGATATCGTCGATAAACACCACGACGAAAGAATCAATGAATGGCCTCAGAATTCTGTTCATCAAATCCATGAAGATTGCGGGTGCATTCATCACTCCAAATGGCATAACTAAGAATTCGTAATGCCCATGTCGAGTTCTAAATGCAGTTTTGTGCACATCTTCAGCTTTCACTCGAACTTGGTGATATCCTGATAGAAGACCTATTTTGGAGAAAACAGCTGCTCCTTGTAGACGATCGAACAAGTCATCAATTCGGGGAATAGGATACTTATTCTTAACAATGATCTTATTCAGCTCTCGGTAATCGATGCACATTCTCATCGATCTATCATTCTTCTTTACCAAAAACACTGGTGCTCCCCAAGGTGACGCATTAGGTTGAATAAAGTCTTTCTCCAACAGTTCCTCAATCTGCCGTTTCACCTCATCCTGTTCCACTGGAGCCATCCTATACGGTGCCTTAGAAATGGGTGCACTTCCCGGTTGAACAGTAATGCTGAACTCTACATCACGATGCGGGGGTAATCCAGGAAAATCATCTAAGAATACGGCCGGATAGTCCCGAACCACAGGAATCCCTTGCACTTCCACAGGAAACTCTTCCTTGCAGATAGCTGCCACCAGCCTAGAACACTTCTTCTTCCCTTGGAAAGTGACTTCAGGTCCACCTGAAGCCTTCACTATTACCGTCGTGGTCTTACACTCGATGCTTGCACTGTACACCGACATCCAATCAATGCCAATGATAACATCGACTCCCAAGATAGTCAGCTCGATCAGATCAATTCCGAAGATTCTGTCCCTGATCACAATCTCGCAATCCGCATAATTTCGATCAGTGGTTAAAGTTTCCCCTGATGAAGTAGCTACTGTTAAGATCTTGCCTGGAAAAATCTTCGGTTCGACTCCCAACACTTTAGCAAATTTAGGAGACACAAAAGTATGAGAGGATCCAGTATCGAACAAAACAACAGCTTTCATTCCATTCAAATAAAGTTCTCCTGTTACATAATACACACCCATTACGTAATAGTTCATAAAATAAGCAGGAAAAAGAAACAACATAAACCTCTAAACATCCGCCCTCGTACCAGTGATGACATGATCCACCTCATCGGCATCAGCTTTCGTCAAGGCAAATACTCGCCCTGGTTGGTACGATCTCTTCCCAGTCTGCTGCATTGGTACATTGCGATTACCATTCCGTGGCTTGGGGCATTGAGATTGGTAATGTCCTGTCTCACCACAGTTGAAGCAATTTACCGCAGGAGGTCTCACAACATTGTTTCCGGGTCTTCCAACCACACTAATAGCGTTCGCCCCCATCGGTTTGAACCTTTGTGCCGATGGTTGACCCTTGAAATTCCTAGAATTTGCGAGCCTCTTTCCAGACTGCCAGTTATTCCTCCGATTCTGAACAACATGAAACTACTCCATGTATGCTTCCGTAGCTGTCGTGCGCTTGACCAACTAGTTGAATCTTCTGATACCAAGAGGTATCATCCGGGACCTCAAGCTCAGCCTCAATCCATGCTCGAACTTACGAGCCTTCTTCGCCTCATCCATCACTAATTCAGGAGCGTACCTTGAGAGCTGAGTAAACTTGGTCTCGTACTCTCTAACTGACATGCCACCTTATTGTAGTGATAGAAACTCCATAGCCTTCTTCTCCTGGACATCTGAAGGGAAATAGTGACTGCGGAATTCATCCAAAAATTCCTCCTAGCCAAGAACAATACCTCCCATCGTCCGCTTCATCGACTGCCCCCACACAGCTGCATCCTTCTCAAGTTGCAGAGTCGCCAACTTCACCTTGCTGTCTTCAGGGGTCTCCAGCACTTCGAAGATCGTCTCTACCTGACGAATCCAGTTGTCAGCCGCATCAGGGTCTGAATTCCCTTCGAACACAGGTGGTTTCATTCGTTTGAACGATTCCACGAGTTTGATTGCTTCGGGCACCGGATTCGCAGGTACCCTTCCTTGGTTCTGATTCATGGCCATGACATTGAGTGTCTGATAGTCCCTCGCAAGTTCCGTTTCCAAGTCCAGACCTTCCCCATTTCTAGCTCCTCTTCTAGCCATATTCTGATACAAAAGATCCATTAAATTCAAAGTATAAGACATGAATTTTAAATCAACTTTGCATTTCATTGAACTCCAAACTTTATACATTCGAATTGAAAACATTTCTTGACATCAGAATGAAAACAGTAGAAGCTACAACAGTCTAACTCCTACGGTTCCTCTTCGCTTCTCGAAGTTCTCCCCGTAGTTCATCAACTTCTTCCTTCAGCACATCGGTCATATTCTTCCTCTTCTCGAGTTCCCATACACGATGACTGAGAATTGCAAAGTCATCCTTACGCTTTGCCAATTGAGCCTCCAATAGTCCAACTCTCTCCCGCAGTGTTGCTACCTGCCTCTGAAGAGATATCACAAGACTACTTGGAACTGGTTCTTCTTCTTCGTCAGAAGAGTCATCAGATGAATCCGGAGGTGAGGTGATCTCTCGGGATTCAGGCCATTCTTCTGCGTCAGAATCTGCTTGCCCTGGGTAGTACTCTTCCTCGAAATCTGCTTGTCCAGGATAACAATCTTCCTCGATGATATGCCAATTGTCGTCTCCAGTAGGGTCGAAGTGATCAGCCATCTTAGAAAATAGAGAGGAAGAAGCATAAGTCATAGAGCAACACAAATGTAAGTAACTTACATTTAAATTTCTAGACTCAAACACACACTCTAATGTCCACTTCTAGGGTATCGTTCCTTATAAATTTGTACTAGTGTGAAGCGTGGCTTTGATACCACTTTGTAACGCCCCGAATTCCAAAAATACACTGAATTCGAGATTCCACAGGATCTTTACACTTCTTTTGTACAATTTTACAAGGAATTTAAAACTTTTCACTTTACATCAGAGTTACATGAAAACTTTACACTTTACATTTAACAGCGGAAGCAAATTTACAACATTTAAATAAATGTACAACAATATTTGAATAATCTCTAAGCATCTGTGCCTCTTTAATCTTTATCATGTCATTTACCTGCATACAAAACTATGGGTACGTCAGTTTATTCAACTGACGAATATTATACACGGCCATCCTCTCTATGCCGGAAATAGTATAACTAATTTTTCATATTTAACAAACACAAACTTGTCACATATCAGACTAAAGGGAATACCCTATTGATGTCGTGTTGTGATTGTGTACTTAGTCCTTAATGCAATTATTTATAATACATGACACTGATGCACACTTGTTCGGATTCTATGCATCCCATACTACATAGGTCTGAGGGCAAGCCTCTTAATCGTTCTTCATCTTGTAGGGTTCAATCCCTCGTCATGATTTAGTCTACTATTGTAACTAGGTAAGTATCCTAGATGATCTATGAGTACAAGCTCATGTACAGAAAACCTGGAGGGAAATCCCACGCCATGTTTTGATGCATCAAGCATGCATTCTGTGGCAGTTCAGCCTCCTTCATGGCACACGATCCTCTTGCAGTCACCAAACATTCCACAAGCGTCGCCAAGATCCCGATAATTCTGGAGTAGTGCCCACGCCATGTCTTGACGCATCAAGCATGCATTCTGTGGATCACTCTCACATCGTAGACTCGAGGCCCTCATACTTGTGTTTTTCTCTCACTTTCATCACCTCTTCACTATGTACTAAATCCTTAAATTTAATGAAATCATGAACAAAATCAACCTCTTAGAGTTAGCCCTCTCACTACTACCGGTCTTATTTCTTTCATTTCACAATGACCCAAACTGGTCTTTTCAATAACAATAATCATAATTCATCACTTTCACTTGCCGGTGTGAGTTTTGGCTACACTCTAATTTTCAATTTCAATTCACAATTCATATGTTTGAGTTTTCATGCTCAATAACATTCTCTTTTCCAATCACATGATTTCTAAATTATTCATGAGTCCATAACCATACATGGAATTCAATTATCATGCATGCATTTCATCAAATATTTATTTCCACATTAAAAATCATATCACCAATTATATGGTCAAAGTGAACATTCACAACTCATAATTATCACACTATTCTTCAATAAGAATAATTCATACCACTTCACTTCATATATTTTCTTATTTATATTTCCTTTATAACACTTTATTTCAATTCCCTTGCAAAACACAATTTTTTCACAAAAATATACAAGTGTAGAACCATAGTTTATTTTTCATAAGTCACACATAATTTCATGTAACTCTGATACCACTCTGTAACGCCCCGAATTCTAAAAATACACTGAATTCGAGATTCTACAGGATCTTTACACTTCTTTCGTACAATTTTACAAGGAATTTAAAACTTTTCACTTTACATCAGAGTTACATGAAAACTTTATACTTTACATTTAACAGCGGAAGTAAATTTACAATATTTAAATAAATGTACAACAACATTTGAATAATCTCTAAGCATTTGTGCCTCTTTAATCTTCATCATGTCATTTACCCTGCATACAAATTATGGGTACGTCAGTTTATTCAACCGACGCACATTATACATGGCCATCCTCTCTATGCCGGAAATAGTATAACTGATTTTCCATATTTAACAAACACAAACTTGTCATATATCAGACTAAAGGGAATACCCTATTGATGTCATGTTGTGATTGTGCACTTAGTCCTTAATGCAATTATTTATATTATATGACACTAATGCACACTTGATCGGATTCTATGCATCCCATACTACATAGGTCCGAGGGCAAGCCTCTTAATCGTTCTTCATCTTGTAGGGTTCAATCGCTCGTCATGATTTAGTCTACTACTGTAACTACGGTAAGTATCCTAGATGATCTATGAGTATAAGCTCATGTACAGAAAACCTGGAAAGGAATCCCACGCCATGTCTTGACGCATCAAGCATGCATTCTGTGGTAATTTAGCCTCTTTCATGGCACACGATCCTCTTGCAGTCACCAAACATCCCACAAGCGTCGCCAAGATCTAGATAATTCTGGAGTAGAGCCCACGCCATGTCTTGACGTATCAAGCATGCATTCTGTGGATCACTCTCACATCGTAGACTCGAGGCCCTCATACTTGTGTTTTTCTCTCACTTTCATCACCTCTTCACTATGTACTAAATCCTTAAATTTAATGAAATCATGAACAAAATCAATCTCTTAGAGTTAGCCCTCTCACTTCTACCGGTCTTATTTCTTTCATTTCACAATGACCCAAACTGGTCTTTTCAATAACAATAATCATAATTCATCACTTTCACTTGCCGGTGTGAGTTTTGGCTACACTCTAATTTTCAATTTCAATTCACAATTCATATGTTTGAGTTTTCATGCTCAATAACATTCTCTTTTCCAATCACATGATTTCTAAATTATTCATGAGTCCATAACCATACATGGAATTCAATTATCATGCATGCATTTCATCAAATATTTATTTCCACATTAAAAATCATATCACCAATTATATGGTCAAAGTGAACATTCACAACTCATAATTATCACACTATTCTTCAATAAGAATAATTCATACCACTTCACTTCATATATTTTCTTATTTATATTTCCTTTCTAGCACTTTATTTCAATTCCCTTGCAAAACACAATTTTTTCACAAAAATATACAAGTGTAGAACCATAGTTCTAACTACACTTTTATTTTATCTCCCAATTTATTTTTCATAAGTCACACATAATTTTAGAATAATAATAATATTTTTTTCATAATTTTTAAATATCAAAAACCCACTCAAAAAAATCATTTTTTCACAAAGTAATATTCTGGCCGAGACCAGGATTCGAACCAGCGACCAAAGAGAACCCAACCGCACGCTCTGGCCATTTGGCCACTTGTGCTCATCGATATAAAAAGGGGATTAGAGAGTTATATACTCTCGGACTGAAGCTTCATTTAATTTCTTAAACGCACAAAAAAATGGTGTCATCAAGGATCGAACCAGCGAACTGTGGGACCCAAGCCGCACACACTATAGCATTAGAAAGCCTCCCGACCACTTGAGCTATAGGCTCAAGTTATCTCAAATACAACTTGCATTTTAATTAAATCAACTTTCTGTCTAATAGCACATTTCGATGTTTCAAAAAGCTCTCATTTGAGTTTTGCTTTTACTAAACTTACTGTAAATTTCCAGATTAATTATTCCCATAATAATTTATACTCCAGTAATTTAAAAATAATTTTTCCAATAATTAAACACATATTTTGCATACAATTAGTTTAAATTGTATGCTACTACTACCATATTTCCTTTTCGACATTTCTTATCCAATTTTAACATCAATATTCTCTATATCAATTCCCTGTTTATATTCATTCCACAAACCCACAAAATATATATTTTAAGTCATTCATTACAACACTATCACAAAAGGTTCATTCAAGCACATAAAATAATATTTTCATCTACTAACATTTGCATATAGTTTTTGTTGCTAACAATGAATTTTTCTTCAAGCAATCCATAGCTAAAATTATTTTACACACAACTTAAGTTTGATGATGGAATCACATACAGGCCATTTATCAACATTCCAATCAACTAATAAGCCATTTTTCCAATTAAAATGTACTCTTATTAATCTTTTTCATGCATTAATATTTCAATTCAATCTTAGCATGCTTTCTAATTAGAAACATGGAAAATAACCCACTTTAGCATGATATCTAATTAGAAATATGGAAAATAACCCACCTTAATTGGAGAGAAATACAACTGCAACACCTCCTAAAAGTCCTTGCCAAAAGTGCATTCCTCCTCCTCCTCGATGTGCACCCAAGCCTTCCAAAATGCCACCCGAGCTCCTTGATGCCGGCCTTCCCTTTTTGATGCAAGCACAACTCCCTCACACACAAATCTCAATCTTTTATCTCACTTACTATACTACCAACAATGTATTTTATACTATAGGTTGTGAAGAAATAAAGAGTACAAAAATAACTAGGCTAGGGGGGGTATTTATACTAAAATTTGGAGTGAATGGAAGGCTAGTATTAAACTAGGAGTTAGAAATAAAAGGCTAGGATTCAAGGGGGAGTTATGGTAACCAACCATGATCAAGCAACCACCACCCATGACTCCACTCATTTTTTTCATTTTCCCTCCATGTCAAAAACTGGCCTCACATGGTGCATTTGCACGTGTACGTGCAATGCACATGCATGCATTAGTCATCCATTTAAAAAAAGTTGTACATTATATTTTCTATAAAAATAATCTTTAAAAGATGTTCTACATTACAAGTTGTAATTAAAATAAAAATAGCTCATGGGCTTTAATTAATGGGCCAAAATAATAGTTTTATATAAAAAAATTAAATAAATTAGGTTTGGGCTAGAAAGAAAGGCTTATGTTTATTTGAAGAAAAATGGGCCTTTATAAAATAATTAAAAAACACATATACATATATATATATACATCCACATTATCCATAATGAAAATAATTATAAGATTCCAGATTACGAAAATTTGCACGTGCACACTACGTGCAAAATAAATAAATAATTTTTATAAATGAAAATCAGAGCATTACATGCATAGTCAGTTCACAATAACGAGAGGCAAAATTTTCGCCCATACTATTGGGAACCGGTATACTGCTTCTTCTCAGTTGATCCCTGGTCCATCGCCTACAAATATATTGCTCGGGTAGTGTGGTGTGATCTGTGAACCGAATAAGTACCAGTAGATGTTTGCAGGGAATGCCTACGAAGTCGTACATGGAACAAGGGCATTTAGCAATTTGAGTGATTTTACAATAAGAAATCACCCTTTCCGGTTCTCAATTTCCACAAACTGTTATAGAATAAGCTACACTATCCGGTGTATCCATACTCGCAATTAAACTCACATTAAGTAATAAGTTTTTTACAACTTCTTGTTGAAATTTGTAGAAAATCTTCAAAGTGTATGTTCCTGCCATTTGTGACTCCAATGCCCATTCAGTCTTCAATTTTGGCATCTCCTCGCGATTACGATGTGTTTCTTTAAGTTCATCGTGTCTTTATTTTACCAAGAGTCGGTCAAAGATGACTGCAAATTCATGTAATGAGTACTTTTTATGAGTATGGTGTTTCAAGGATGAATGTAGCGATTCGCTACGTTGGGTACTCAACATGCCCCCCCCAAAATGAGTCTCTTGCATACACGGGAGTCTATTTTTTACGGATCTCAAATTTTTCCTTCAACCATTTGTTATTCTCAAGTTTGTACTAGGAGATCAAATATTTCCACTTCTGTTCAAATTCTGTTTTAAATTCCGCCGTATAAATGATAGTCTTCAAAGCATCCCTGAACTCATCAACGTTATTCGGCATGCACACTTCATGCGGTAGCTTATCCAAAATATGCCAAATGCAATATTTATGTTACGTGATTAGGAAAACTTTGGAAATTGCAGAAGTTATCCCACGGTCCTCATCTGTTACGATGTTGATCGGATCATGTCCCATTGCTTCTCGCCACTTTTCAAAGAACCAAATGAGGATGTCTTCTCATTGGGGATTCACAACCTAGAAATATTGATTGCCAATGATGGTTGAATCTAACAAATGGTTTGTGTTGTAGGTAGCGTCAAAGCAGAGAACATCCCCGAATACTTCAAAATTCTTTCTAGCGATACCATTCACCCAGATACAATGTGACAATCGCCATTCGGGATCACATTGGTAATCAAAATAGAATAAAGGATCGGTCTTCTTTTTGGATTCAAAAAACTCAAGTAGCATTTGTCCGTCATGTCCTTTTAGACCCTCCATCTCATCTCTCCTAAGATTTCTGACATCGATTTCAGTGAAACCAATTTTCTCATTACCTCCACTTGCACCTTCAAAGAATAGCATTTGTTTGCATACAGGGACATTAGCTTCGGTAAGTTGACTATTACTTTTTTATCTGTGTTAGTCAATTCACGGTTTCAAGGTAGCAAGTAACGTCTACCGGGTGAAGTAAATTCGTGATTGTGTGCTTCATTTAACGAATAAAGAATCCACGAATTACTTTGTGAATTACTCTGTGGGTTTAGTTTGACACGAACGAAAGCTTTGCAACCTATTCTAAAAGTTGTGCCTCGTCTAGTTTCATTATGATTATTCGGTGACTCTCCGGCTTTATTACAAACATATGATTTATCCACTACATCGTTTTGCTTATATTTATTTCCACCCTTACGCATAGAGAATCCCGCGCATTTGCAATATGATGAATAAAATTTTTCCGCTTCCTCGAGAGTGGAAAATGTAATACCAATCTTCGGTTTTAGGTGCTCGTCAACATGAGGAAGATACTCACCAATTTGTTGTGCACGAATAAATTTCTCTTCGGCAACAGAACTTCCTTCGAAACTGTCCATACCTAAGAAACCGTGAAAAGGAGAATAGTTAGGGGTACTAAACCGTTGTATTTGGTATTTTTATAAGTGCGCAAGCCACCACAACTTGTAAAAGTCAGTTTCCACTAACGGTTCGAGAAATACGGCCGTGTATCATGTTATTTGAGTTTTTTTCAACCAAAAGCGATACACGGCCGTATCTCTCTAACCGTAAGTCCAAACTAATTTATACAAGTTCTGGTTGCTTGTGCTACATGAGATCAACCAACTTGCAAAGTTTCGTATTTTTTGGAGATGGTTTGAAGTGTTTTCAACTCTAACCGCACTTAGAAAATTCTAAGTCAAAAACTTCTCATGCGAGAAAGTTGAGAAAACCGCACAAACGACATCTGAAAATTATAAAACTTTCCGACTTGGTCGAATTCAAATAACACAAGCCACCCGAACTTGTAGAAGCGAGTTTCGAGTTACGGTTTGCGAGATACGGCCGTGTAACGCTTTACTTGGTTTTTTTCAACCGAAAGCGATACGTGGCCGTATCTCTCGAACCGTGAGTCCAAACTCACTTCTACAAGTTGGGTTGGCTTCTCATAGGGGACACCAACCAACTCGCAAAGTTTCGTATTTTTTTGAGGTGGTTTGAAGTGTTTTCAACTCTAACCCCACTTAGAAAATTCTAAGTCAAAAACTTCTCATGCGAAGAAGTTGAGAAAACCACACAAACGGCATTCGAAAATTATAAAACTTTCCGACTTGGTCGGATTCATGTAGGGCAAGCCACCCGAACTTGTAGAAGCGAGTTTCGAATCATGGTTTGTGAGATACGGCCGTGTACCGGCTTTAGTTGTTTTTTTCCAACCGAAAGCGATACGCGGCCGTATCTCTCGAACCGTGAGTCAAAACTCACTTCTAGAACTTGGGGTGACTTCTCATACGTGAGACGAACCAACTAGCAAAGTTTCGTATTTTTTGGAGGTCGTTTGAAGTGTTTTCGAATCTAACCGCACTTAGAAAAATCTAAGTCAAAAACTTCTCATTTGTGGAATTGAAGAAAACCGCACAAACGGCATCCGAAAATTATAAAACTTTCCGACTTGGTCGAATTCACGTAGGGCAAGCCACCCGAACTTGTAGAAGCGAGATTCGAGTCACGGTTCGGAGATACGGCCGTGTACCGCTTTACTTGGTTTTTTTCAACCGAAAGCGATACGCGGCCGTATCTCTCAAACCGTGAGTTGAAACTCGCTTCTACAAATTGGGGTGGCTTGTACTACGTGAGACGAACCTACTCGCAAAGTTTCGTATTTTTTACGGCCGTTTGTAGGGTTTTCAACCATAACCGCACTGAAAAGTTTCTAACTAATTTCGTATATACAATTGTAATTCTACAAATTACTAACGCAAGCAACAGAATTCGGCAATTGAATATACTTGAAGTCAACCCGATTCTATATCTAAAATCTAGTAAGGCATATAAATTTTTTCCCCAATTTGTAAATAATTTACTACACACAAATTGAAAAAAAACACAAATATTATTGAGGTAAAAAAATAGTTTATACCTTACAAAATAGGTCCAAATCAAGCCAAACGATCGATTCGGAGGAGAACTAGGGTTTATATTTCATTTCGAAGAGGGGATGAGAGAGTAGGGTTTCGATCTTTGGAGTTGGGAGAGAGGAGGGGGAGCGGACGGAGATGTCGATCAAGTCTTCTTCGGAGCTAGATTTTTTTTGCCGTTGGGTTCGTCGAAGAAAGAAGAAGGAGCGAGAGAGAAATTGCCGAAGAAGACGAACTGAATGGAAATACAAATGAATATAGATAGCCTTAACCCGTTCTTAGGAAGGACGGGTTAAGGCTACTTTTTTAAATAAAATTTTGCCTTAACCCGTCATTCCCAACGACGGGTTAAGGCAAGATTTTATTAAAAAAAATCTGGACCATTGGATCTTCCCAACGGACTCTCTCTCTCTCTCTCTCTCTATATATATATATATATATGGGAAAAAGGGGTATGAGCAACTTGCTTATTTAGTAAATAAGCAATTGATGATGTGACATACATGTGATTAGAAAATCCTTACAATGGTTAGTGGTCCAATGTATCACATGCATGCCACCTAATCAATTGCTCATTTACTATATGAGCAAGTTGCTCATATCCCTTTTACCCTATATATATATATATATATATATATATATATATGTATATATATATATATATTTTACTGAGGTCACTAGTCCGAATAGCAACCTAAGTAGAAGACTAAATCTCCTTGCTCTCTGTAAGATTTGCAAAATAATCACCAAACTAAGGCTGATATAGGGAATGTTGACCTTGGTATACTTTAGTTGTTATTCACAATAGCGACCTCAGTAGGAAACTCAATATCTTTGTTCTTTATAAAATTTGCAAAATAGTAACACAACTAAGACCTCTATTCGGAATATCGATCTTAGTACAATAAAAATCTCTATTCGGAATATCAACCTTAGTACAATAAAAGGTCTCTATTCTGAATAGCGACCTCTGTACAACTAAGGTCGTTATTCCGAATAGTGACCTCAGTTTAAAAAACAAATTGATTGTTGTTTTTTCAGAGAGCAAAAGCTCTCTAGATTTTATTAAGTGTTGGAATACAGTTCATTGAAGGTCACTAATCTCATTAGCGACTTCATATATGCTTTGGTCGCTAATAGGAATAGCGACAGTAAAAAAAATTTAATTTTTTTATAAAAAATGTCGCTGCTCTCATTAGCGACCTCCAAAAGGAAAATATCTTTAATGAGAATAGCAGTCATTGCTGACGTGACACCAAGTAGCCTACGAGCACTAAGAGCATCCACAGTCGTTTGCTATATATGCCATTTTCCCATATTATAGCAAACGAATAGCAAACGAGCGCTGCAATCGTTTCTCATTTTGCCATTTTTTGGCAAACGTTCTATTCTCATTTCTCAAATATGAGAAACGAAATGGGCTTTCTCAAATTATAAAGGACGGGGTATGATACCCCGTCTCTCCGAATTAATAATTTTTTAATCGATTAAGACGGAAGATCATATCCCGTCTCAATAATTTTCTCTTTTTTTTTTATTTTAAAATAGGTCGGACGGGGATACGTACCCCGGACGGGGTATGATACGGGTCCGGGGTATGATACCCCGTCTCTACCCATAAAAATTAATTTTTTTTTTTGTAAAATGTCTCAGACGGAGAATGATACCCCGTCCGGGGTATCAAACCCCGTCCCTCAAAATTATGACATTTAATGCTATAATGCTGATTGGTAGGCATTTAATGCTATTAATGCTGATTAGGAGTAGTAAATGTAGTTTAATTAGTTAATTAACTAGGTTTAGTTTTATTATATTATTTAATTTAGTTAATTAATATAGTTTAATAGTTAATTAGTAATTTTGTTTTTTTTAATTTATTTTAAACGATGAGACGGTATATCATATACCGTCGCTCGCTTTTTTCTAAAAAATGAGAAACAATATAGCAAACGACGACTGCAGCGAACGATCGTATTTGCTATTACTGTATCTGCCATTTTATAGTAAATGAGAAAAACGACTGTGGATGCTCTAATAGTTTTGAAACTTGTCCATAATTGCAAATTTTTTTAAAAAGTGGCCTGTTACGGCAAAAAATTTGGCCCGGGGGTAGGGGGGGAGGGCGTTGCAAAAATTGTTTCCAATAGATTGACTGCTCGACGACAAATTTTCCATGTTTTTTTTATCCCATCTGCAATTCCAACACAGGCAGAAAAACCCATCTCCAGGTTCTCACCTCCCCCCTTTTCATTTCTAATTTCAGTCGCATATAATCTGCAGTGTTTAAATTCAATGATCCAACTCCTGGATCTGGATGAAGTTGTGCGATGTGTGAATGAGGAGAGAATGCTGCGAGAAGGGAGCGGGAAGATAGCAGGAGCTGAAGCTGAATATGTTGGTATCAGTTTGCGTATCAGTCCAAGGGATATTATTTGTCTTTCAGGGGGTTAATTGTAAAAAGTGTGGAAATTAGCAAATAAGGCCAACTGATTTGTAACTAACTGTCTTAGCACGTGTTGTGTGCGTGGCCTGGGTTTATAAATAGCTTGTTTTGTAAAGATTGGAACTATGAATGAGAAATTGCAGTTTTTGTTCATCTTTCCTTCTTCTTTCTCTTGTGTCTCCTTCACTGTGTTGAAGTCGAAACCATGCCAAGAAGAAGAGGAGTTTCAGCCGCTGCCATTAATGGTGGAAGGCTTGGAACATTGGTATCAGAGCCTGAGATTGAGCACGCTGCTGTCGCCGATCAAGATCTTGATCAAGAACCAGTTCAAGAAACTGAGAACTCTATCCATCCAAGATCTGGATCACAATTCGGATCTGGAAGAAAGAGTCAGGATGCGAGGGGATCCACCGGTCATGGTGTTGAGCCCCACAAGCGTCCCAGTTTGGAAGATAGGTTCGATAGGTTGGAGATGACGTTGGATCGTCTTCTTCAAGAACCAAGAAACTGGAGACCACATCGCAGACATGAATCTTGGAGTTCTGAGAGTGATGAAGATGAGTTAGCAAGAGAAAGAAATTATGAGGAGTTGGGAAGGAGACGTCGTCGCTATCGTCGACATGGGAGGCCACATCCAGGAAGATCAAGAAACTTGGATCATCATGAGAGGCAAATTGGAAGGAGAGAGGCAAGGAATGATGGTGGTCGTCAACAAGAAGGTAATACGTTCTTTCCTAAACACCCAAAAATTGAGTTGCCAAGCTTTGATGGAACAGAGGATATTACCAATTGGATCTACCATATGGAGCACCACTTCTTTACACAGAAGATTAACCATTATGATCGGTTATCTTTTTGTCTGTATTACTTGAGGGGAGAAGCTCTCCTTTGGTGGAGATGGTTCGAACAGCAAGAAGAAGGGGAAATTGACTGGGAGGTGTTAAAGGAGGAGTTGATGTTACAATTCGGACCTTCGGAGCTTGATGATCCCGAAGCTACTCTATATAAATTGCAGCAAACAGGTACTGTAGCTGAATATCATAGAGAGTTTTTGAAGTATAGCCAGTTAGCTAAACCTCTAGCTAAAACTTCTTTAGTCAGTTGTTACATTTCGGGGTTGAGAAGTGAATTGAGGAAAGAAGTAAAGCTCAAAAATCCTGTCAGTGTGTTGGCAGCTTATAGAGAAGCTATAGCTAGGGAGGAAATTATTAATGATCAAAAGAAGGCATGGAGAGCCAACAATCAGAGTAGAAGCACCTTTGCCACTAACAGCTATAAATCTCAAACACCTGCAGCCCTTCCTTTGGCAACTCAGGGTAAAGTAAATGCTGAAACATTGTTGTCAGCTCACTCTAATAATCCTAAACCCAAGGATCAGCAACTCTTGCAATTCATGAAGGAAAGAAGGGAGAAGGGATTGTGTTTTCATTGTGATGAGAAATTTGTGAGAGGCCATAAGTGTGCGGGTAGATCTATGATGCAAATGATGGGATCGTGTGAGGGGAGTGTGTTGATGCAAATGTTGGGAAAATTGGAAGAGGATACTGATGAAATGGATGAGCTATCAGAAGAGGAAAAAGAAATTGTTGCTACAAGGTGTAAAGATGAAAGTCAGGTGTCGAAAGCTGTGCAAATGTCTGAAGAAGGAATAGCAGCTATATCCCTTAACACTCTCACTGGTAGTACTACTCTGAGGACCTTCAGAATACAAGGGTATATCGCTAATTACCCAGTGTGTGCGCTCTTAGATACGGGAGCAACTCACAATTTCATTGATGAGAAGATAGTAAAGAAGACTGGGCTACCTGTGAACCCGCAAGTTAAACTTGATGTCACCGTAGCTGGGGGAATTATGCTGAAGGGATTGGGTTTATGTGAAGGGGTCACTTTTGTTTGCCAAGGGGTTCCGATTGTAGCAGACTTCTACATATTAGCCATGGATACTAGCCAGTTAGTATTGGGTGCTCAATGGATGGAAACTCTTGGGGATGTGATTTGGAATCTGAGGGATAAAAGAGTTCAATTTGAACTAGATGGGAAGCAGTGTACATTGAAGGGAGTCTCATCGAATGGTATGGAAATATCTTCAGCTAAGACTATGTCTAGAGCTTTGTTGCAGTCCAAATCTGCATGGTTGCTCCAAATGGTAGGCATCACAAATTCTCATAACAAGCCACCTACAATTCCTTCCCAAATCCAACAGTTACTAGATAGATATCCTGAAGTGTTTGCTGAAGAGATAGGACTACCTCCAAGAAGGGATGTAGATCATACTATACCCCTCATTCCTGGGTCCAAGCCAATTAGTTTGCGTCCCTATAGACACCCATGGCATCAAAAGAATGAAATTGAGAAGCTGGTGAAAGAGATGTTACACTCAGGAGTCATTCGACCAAGTCATAGTCCTTATTCTTCTCCGATTGTAATGGTGAAGAAATCAGATGGTTCTTGGCGAATGTGTGTCGACTATAGGGCTTTAAATGATATTACTGTGAAGAATAAGTTTCCTATTCCGGTGATAGATGAGCTTTTAGATGAACTCTATGGGGCTAAGGTGTTTAGCAAACTTGATCTCCGGAGTGGATATCATCAGATAAGAATGGATGAGAATGATATTCACAAAACAGCATTCCGCACACATGAAGGCCACTATGAGTTCTTAGTTATGCCATTTGGCTTAACTAATGCTCCTTCCACCTTCCAATCTTTAATGAATTCTGTGTTCAAGCCCTATTTGCGTCGATTTGTGCTAGTATTTTTCGACGACATACTGGTTTATAGTGGTGATATGGAAGCTCATTTGGAGCATTTGTCGATAGTTTTACAAACTCTCCAAGATAACCAATTGATTGCAAAAGTTAGTAAATGTTCATTTGGAGTGGAGGAGGTTGAGTACCTGGGTCACATTGTGTCAGCTCAAGGCGTCGCAGTTGATCAAGAGAAGATTAAGTCCATCATCAATTGGCCAATACCCAAGTCAGTAAAAGCTTTAAGAGGATTCTTGGGATTAACAGGTTACTATCGCAAGTTTATAGCTCATTATAGTACCTTAGCATGGCCACTTGTGAAATTGACAAAGAAGGGAGCTTTTGAGTGGCAAGAAGAATCTCAAAAAGCCTTTGAGAAATTGAAGCTGATACTTTCCACTCCCCCAGTTCTACAACTTCCTAACTTTACTTTACCATTTGAGTTGGAATGTGACGCTAGTGCTACGGGTATTGGAGCTGTTCTCCAACAGAAGAAGCGTCCAATTGCATTCCTCAGTCAAGAATTAAAGGGTAAAGCTAAGTATTTGTCAACGTATGAAAAAGAAATGTTGGCAGTACTTTTATCAGTTAAGAAGTGGCGACAATACTTATTGGGTAGATCCTTTATCATCCACACTGACCACAAGCCTCTCAAATACCTGTTAGAGCAACGGTTGTACACTGAAGCTCAACAATTATGGCTACTCAAGCTACATGGTTATCACTTCAAAGTTGAGTATAAGAAAGGGAAGGAAAATGTAATAGCTGATGGTCTTTCACGTCAGTTTGAAGAAGTAGAAGAAGCTTCCTTGTCCACTATGATGGTGGTCAAGCCATTTGGTTGGATCAAATTAAGGAATTGATAGATGCAGATCCTTTCTATGTTGATATTAAGAAGGTAATCTCCGAAGGAAGTGATGATAGATTGGCATTAGTGGAGGGGGTAATCTACTATAGTGGTCGAATATTGTTGAGTCCCACATCATCAGCAAAGTCTCTCTTCTTGGAAGAAGTGCACTGCACACCTCAAGGGGGTCATATGGGCATGGACAAAACTTGGTTGCAGCTTAAAAAAATAGTGTTCTGGCAAGGTATGAAGAGAGATTTAAAGCACTTCATCAGATCCTGTGAGGTCTGTCAGCGAAATAAGTATTTGAGTACTTCACCCGCAGGCCTACTACAGCCCCTTCCAATTCCAGATAACATTTGGGAAGATATAAGTATGGATTTCATCGATGGACTACCCCGAAGTGCTGGCTTCACTACTATATTGGTGGTAGTCGACAGGTTATCCAAATTCTGCCATTTCATACCTCTATCACATCCTTATACAGCCAAGATAGTTGCTTCTACTCTCTTTAAGTATGTGTTCAAGTTGTATGGCCTTCCAAAAAGTATAGTGAGTGATAGGGATGCTATCTTCACTAGTAACTTTTGGCGAGAGTTACTAGCTATTCATGGCACCAAACTTTGTTTGAGTTCAGCATTCCATCCGCAATCTGATGGACAAACCGAAGTTATTAATAGGGTGCTTGAGATCTATTTGCGGTGCTTCACATCTTATCGACCCCAGGATTGGTCGGAATGGTTAGCTTGGGCTGAATTCAGTTACAATACCCATGTACACAGCTCTACGGGTATATCTCCCTATCAGGTGGTGTTTGGAAAAACTCCTCCGAATGTCCTTTCTTATATTCCCAAGACAGCAAGGGTTCAATCTGTTGAAGACACCTTGGTTTCGAGAGATATAGTCCTTCAGATACTCAAGGACAATCTGGCAAAAGCACAGCAACAAATGCAGCGCAAGGCCAACCAACACCGCAGTGATAGAGTGTTTGAAGTAGGGGACTGGGTTTATTTGAAACTTCAGCCTTATCGTCAGATTTCAGTAGGGGGAAGAAGGATTCATAAATTGGCTGCTCTATATTATGGCCCCTATTTGATATTGGAGAAGATTGGGTCGGTGGCTTACAAGTTGCAGCTTCCAAGTGAATCACGCATCCATGATGTTTTCCATGTATCTCAATTGAAAGCTTTTGTGCCCCGGGAAGTTGAATCTTCAGTTGTTTCTTCAAGATTACCCCAATATTATGTAGAAGACTCTCCACAACCCATTAAGGTTTTGGATCGCAGAATGGTGCCTAGGAGGGGAATTGCGGTTACGGAGGTTTTAATTCAATGGAAGCATGGCCACGAAAGTGAAGCCACTTGGGAGAACTATTGGGACATCTATTGGCGATTCCCGTCCTTTCGCATAGTCCTGGAATCTTTTGAAGGGGGAAGAATTGATCCAACTCCTGGATCTGGATGAAGTTGTGCGATGTGTGAATGAGGAGAGAATGCTGCGAGAAGGGAGCGGGAAGATAGCAGGAGCTGAAGCTGAATATGTTGGTATCAGTTTGCGTATCAGTCCAAGGGATATTATTTGTCTTTCAGGGGGTTAATTGTAAAAAGTGTGGAAATTAGCAAATAAGGCCAACTGATTTGTAACTAACTGTCTTAGCACGTGTTGTGTGCGTGGCCTGGGTTTATAAATAGCTTGTTTTGTAAAGATTGGAACTATGAATGAGAAATTGCAGTTTTTGTTCATCTTTCCTTCTTCTTTCTCTTGTGTCTCCTTCACTGTGTTGAAGTCGAAACCATGCCAAGAAGAAGAGGAGTTTCAGCCGCTGCCATTAATGGTGGAAGGCTTGGAACATTCAATAAACCTGTAAATTATCATGTTTAATTCGTTTATTCCACCCTATCCGATTTGGGTTTCTTGTATAATTCCTAGTTTGATTAGTTTCCACATGTGGGGTTTTTTATTTTTTATTTTTTATTTTTGATTTTTTGCAGAAGCAAATTTGGCAGAAGAAGATACGTAGTTGGGTTTGTCTAGGAATTCCATATTTCGGGCTTAACGAATGCAGTAGTTTAAACCCATGCTAGTTTTTGTTGGATTTCTTTGATTAATATGAATTACATGAATTTAGAATAGATTTTGACCTTTGCTAGCCTTTGGTTTCTTCTCTACTGGCTTTAGTTTATTAGTAGAGAATAACTAGTGTGGGTTTAATAGTTAAATATTCAGAAGATGTACACCAATTCATGGGTTCATGCTCACACCTCTAAAACCCTTGTGCCGACCCCAATTTTCACCGGAGTTAGTAATTTCTGGAATGTAGATCCATATCACCCCTCTAGGGTTCCCAAGAAACTTGTTAGAGTTAGAGCAAGTTCTTTAGATGGTAGCGAGAACTCACCACCGGTGTCGAAAGGGAAAAACCCTCTTACAGTTGTTCTTGATGCCCCACGTACGATTTGGAAGCGGACATTGCAACCATTGAGTGATTTTGGATTTGGGAGGAGGAGCATTTGGGAGGGTGGTGTGGGGATATTTGTTGTTTCTGGGGTTGCTCTTTTCGCTCTTACTTTGGCTTGGTTGAGGGGGTTTCAATTAAGGTCGAGGTTTAGGAAGTACCAGACGGTGTTTGAATTCTCCCAGGCTTGTGGAATTTGTGTAGGAACGCCTGTTAGGATTCGAGGGGTTGTTGTTGGGAATGTGGTCCGAGTTGATTCTTCGTTGAAATGTATTGAGGCAGTTGCTGAGGTGCGTGCTTGAAATCTACGTTTATTTTTAAAATATTTTATTTAGCACATGATACTTTCTATAGACTTCTAGAGTTAGCTTCAAGTTTTTCAGTGATGTTGGAATGATTTTTACATTTAAATTGCATTCTTTCTTTTTTTTTAGAAATTCTTTTTCGTAAATAGTTTTTGTTATAGACATTTAGTTAATTAGTTTTCATTATAGGCATTTAGTCAATCATTCTTGTGCTAGATATCTATTTTACAAATAGTGGAGACTAGCCACTTATTTCATTAAAGGACCAAGAAAACAAACACATAACACCTGAATCGAGAACAAAAAGGTGCAAGAAGCAACTACGATATAAACCAAACAACGAAAAAAAGGAACTAGGGCTATTTCACAATACGAAATATTCAACAAACATCACTATGTACAAGAGGGTATTGGATAACAATAGAGAAAATCCGATGCATTATGTTTTTGTATTTCCTTTCCATCTTTATCCTTGTGCTTCTGTGTCCAACCCACCTCAGCTTTATGAACTTGCCCTCAACTCTTCTTTTTTTCGTCACTGTATCAAACCTTATCAATCATCCTCACCATTAAAAAACTGCTTAGAAGCCTAGTGGAGGTGGATCCTTTGACAACACTGAGTGACTATTTATAATAGTTGGATGACTCCAAAAAAGTGATAAAACCGACATAGACATCCTTACACTGCATAAGAAATGGTTGTTATAACTTATGACCCTAACATTCTGTTGTAAACTACAACTTAGTTTAGGAAGCCTCAAAATTTTTAATTAGGATTTAAAGAAGGCCAAGTTGTATACTTGTTAAGCCTTGTATGAGAGACTCATGATTCTATAGATCTGCTAAGTTTAACTACTATTTGAGTCTCTCTTCATAGGAAGTGAGGGTGTCAGTATCGCTAGATAGATGGACTAGATTGACAGTCTTGAGACATGTAAGCATAAAATATCTTTGCAAATCTTATGAAATTCCCTCCATCCACCTACGTGTCACTGCTTATGTAGAACTATCTGCCATTCCTTCCATCGGAGAGAGACTAGGGTCCCTCAATCAACTCTCCTTGTTTCACTCTTCCCAAACCATCCGTCATTTTAGTAGTCTACCATTACATATTTAACAAGACAATGGTCATTAGCTGAGGTTGATTGCCGCATACCTCTAAGTTCCTTCTAAATGCATACTGTCCTCCATAGTATGGTTAACTCCTCTTAGTAGAATTGTCCCCACAACATCAACATTGGTTCTAGACTATAGGTTTTCTATATGACCTAGCTTTGAAACTCCTAACAAGATGTAGGTTACCAAAGTTAAAGCGTCCTCCAAGCCAGGGTGATCAATCTATTCAACCGTCAAACTTCTCCATTTTGTAATAAAAGTCAACATAAAAAACTAACATTAAGAGGATTTATAGGATACAAAAGCCTATTCATTTCATAATTTAGGATACTATGGACTTTAGAGTCTAGCTTCATGAATTTATTGATTGATTGGATTTGCAACAATTTTTTTGATAATTGACCCACAATTTTGATCAAGCCTTAAAGGTCCTCTTCAAGTTTATTGTTTAGTGTAGGGCCCCACTCCTAAATAGGAGTATATCATCATACCTCAATTTTTTTAAAAAAAACTTTCTAATTAGATCTCAACCTAACCTCCACACAGCTAGCCCAATGTCTTATGTACTAGTCCGATAAGCAGTGAAGATAATGGGCCAACCTGTTTAAGCGCTTTTGATAGTCAATGTTACACCCTAAGACCTTGTTGACCGACTGAAGTACTTACTACTAGCTTACTGCAGTAGAATTTAGCTTCCATCTTTTAACCTTGTGATGATGACATAAGTTCAAGACGATTTGGGTGTTTCTATCAGCGCAGACATCATATAGAATGACTATTTTATTAGCCTAGTTATTTTTCATTCAACACTTTTAGTTGTTTTTGGCATATGTAATAGTTTTGCTATTTGCACCCTTTATTTTCTGCATTTTGGATATTTGTATTGATATTTGTTTTGAGCTCATATATAGGCCTCTTGATTAATAAAAAAAGATGCTTTTGATTGACTACAAATTATTGTGTTGAGTTTTGCTCTTCATCCCTCTTTTATGTGTGTGAGAAACCCTAATTACAATTTACAAATCCACACCCCTTCTTTATTTCTCAGCCGCCACCCCTTCTCCCTCATCTTCTTCTTCTCCACCTTCCTCCCAAAACCGATCAGCAACCCCCCCTCGACACTGATGCCATTCCATTTCCTCCATAACATCTCGACCACCCGCTGTCCTTCCCTCACCCTTCCGACCACCTCCATACCCTCCACCATCACAACCGAAACTTTCCCCATTCCAAATTCCTCAAATCGTCATCAAATTCGAAACCCTAATCCCCAAATCCAACTCAAAATCAGAATCCCTAAATTCCCAAATCTCCAATTCAATTCCTAACCCTAATCTTCGTATCAAGAGAATGATTTGCAGAGGAGTATAATGTTGTTAATTGCGACGATTGCCATCTCCTTTCTTTATCCGTAGCAACACGTTCATCGAACCTCAGTAATCTCTTTCCATTCTCCTTTATTTGTGATACTGCATATTATCTCTAGAATATTATCTAAATTTACTGTCGTAAGTGTGTGTACTTCTACTTGCCAACTACCATACGAATCATTATTGAATATTTTCCTTGCTCAGAATGCTTAGGTATAATTTTTGATTGTGTTGAATCTTTAATTGGGCTTGTTAAACTTATTTGATTTCTTGAAAATCCATCAAACCAATTACTAGTTTTAATTTCTAATTTAATCAACACTACTTGTTGCTAAACTTAATCTTTTAATATTCTTGGAAATTCTCTACTTAGGGTTGTTTACATCATTTTGGTATCAGAGCTAAGGTTTTAAAACCCTAGTTCTTGCATCATTTAGTCATAATTTTTTGCATTCATATAGGATCATTTTAGGGTTATATTTTAGGTCATTTTAGAATTAAAAAAATATTATTTTAGGTGCATTTAGGTTACGTTTCCCAAAATTTCAGCGAGAACATGTCCCCACGACCTCTAGTTTTCCGCCTTTGCTGAATGCGTTTTCGCAGCATCATCACAAATCCTGAAGAGCTTTTCTTGTCCCTCTCAAACTACCCAATCAGGAATTCTAGAAATCAGCGAGCCCCTCCTCAAACTGAAATGGACAACTCTGACATTTTCACTACCCTTGCTACTATTCAAGCAACTCTTGCCAATATCAATCAGAGACTTGAGCAAGTGAAATTGAATCAAAATGTTGCCCCTGAGCTTCATCATCAGATCCCTCAAGGGAATGATTGTGATGACCGACATCAAGATCGTGATCCTGATGAACAATACAAAAAGAACGTTAAGGCTGACGTTCCTTACTTTGAAGGCCATAATGAAACCCCAAGCTTATCTTGATTGGATCCGTGCCATGGACCACTATTTCGTGTGGTTTGACATGAGCGAAGCCCTGAAGGTCAAATTTGCCCGCAGAGGCCCTGAAGGTGAAATTGACTGATAAAGCTGTACAGTGCTGGACCTATCTTGAATATGCCCGCAGAGGCCGAAGCCTGACACCCATAACGACTTGGGAGGTCATGAAAGAGAAGCTCACCAAGAGATATGTGCCTTTGTTGTTCCACACCCGATTGCTAGATTTGTGGAACCAATTCTATCAAGAAAGCAAATTCACCCAAGAGTATATGGATAAGTTCGGCGACTTCCTCATTCGGTGTAATGCCTTAGGTAAAGAGAACGAAGAACAAATTCTCTCTAGGTTCAGAGCTGGACTACGAGCCGATCTTAGGAATGAATTAATTCATAGAAATGTGGATTCCTTGACAGCGGCTAATGCCTTTGTCCTCGATATGGATTCTCTTAAAATAAATTTCTCCTACAAGTTCAACGATTCGATAGATCATTCCTTTAGAATGACCTCCAATGATCCCTCTAGACCTAAGCCTTCCTCTTCTCAGTATCCTAACGAGTCTTACCCAAGCAAGCCTACTTTAAATTCCTGTCCATCTAGGAATGACAACAAGGGTAAGAACACTGAAAAAGACTAATCCGAGATTGATCCTCTCACTAAGTGCTATAAATGCAAGGGATACGGTTATATTGCTGGCAACTATCCTAGCCCCAGTAGGATCAATATAGTAGAAGGTATCGCTGTCATTGCTGATGATTCCGACAATAAATTTTCCTATGAGCCTAATAAAAGTGATGTTTTTGGCGAAGAAGAGGATGACCAGTATCTCAACTGGTATTTGGTCGATCTAATCACCTCCTTTGAATGTAGTCAGATGTGCTTTGTCCCAACCAAAAGAAGATGATTGGAAGCGTATTGCTAGATTTCACACCTTCACGATGATAGGTAACAAAAATTGCAAGGTGATTGTTGACAGTGGAAGCTGCGTCAATGCTGTCTCTTCAGCAGTCCTAGCCAAGACCGGACTTACAGCTGAACCCCATCCACGCCCATACAAAGTATCTTGGATTGATGCGACAACTTTCCAAGTAACAATGCTATTTGGTCCATATAGACTTCAAAGCCTACAAGGAATCAATTTGGTGTGATGTACTCAATAGATGTGGGACAAGTAATTATAAGGAGACCTTGGTTATATGACCATGATGTGACAATATATGGTCGAACCAACCAATGCGTGTTCCACCACGACCGAGTAAAAATAAAGCTCATACCCGTGAAACTACAAACTAGTCTATCTGTGACAACACCAACTATCCCGAGAAAGGACTAGAAAGTAGCGTATGGGTGAAAAGGAACTCATAGAAGAAATTGACAAAGGGCCGTCAATTCTCATACTCACAGCGAGAAAAGTTCCTAAAGGGCCTAAGTCATCCATCCCTCCTCAACTTACTTTTGTCATCTAGGAATTTGCCTATAACACATCAAAGAATAGAACCACCGGTATGAGTCCCTATGAAGTCGTGCATGGTTATCGTCCTAGGCAACCCATAGATCTCGTCCCTATGTTAGAACATCATAGAGTCTTAGAGTCTGCATCCACATTTGCATTATGCATTCATAATTTGCATAAAGAAATTTTCTAAGAAAATTAATAAGAATAATTTTAACTACAAGTTAAGGGCAGATACTAGAAGAAAATTTAAAACTTTTGATGTTGGTGATGAGGTGATGGTTCAGATTCATCCGGAACGGTTTCCAACTGGATCCGTTAAGAAATTAAATGAACGTGCTGCAGGCCCGTTTAAATTTTTGCATAAAATCAATGATAATGCCTATGTTGTTGACCTTTCTGAAGGTTTTGGTATAAGTAAGATTTTCAATATTGAGGATCTAGTACCTGTACCCTATGAAGGTCCAGAATTTAACCTTAGGAACTTTCTTAATGATGAGCCTACCCTGCAACCTAATGGTGAGATTTCCATATTTTTTCCTTTACCTGACACTACTTATCCACCGACAGAAAAATTGGATAATATTTTAGATGATCAGATAATCTCTACTAGAGATTGTGGTATTCATAGATATTTGGTGAGGTGGAAGAACAAGCCGGAGTCAGAGGACACTTGGATTGATCGTAATGAGCTCCAACGCTTGGTTCCAGACATTTTGGAGTACTATGACAGGCGCACTGGTTTTGACTCGACTGGGTCGAGCTCTTTTCCACCCAGAGAGAATGATGAGGACATCAGTTCAAGACGATTTGAGCGTTTCTATCAGCGCAGACATCCTCTAGGATGACTATTTTATTAGTCTAATTATTTTTCATTTCAACACTTTTAGTTGTTTTTGGCATATGCAATAATTTTGTTATTTGCACCCTTTATTTTCTTCATTTTGGATATTTGTATTGTGATTTTTTAGCCTATATACAGGCCTCTTGATTAATAGAAAATGATGCTTTTGATTGACTAAAAATTATTGTGTTGAGTTTTGCTCTTCATCCCTCTTTTATGTGTGAGACATTAAGAGATTATTAGGCTTTGTGAGAAACCCTAATTACAAATCCCCACCCCCTTCTTTATTCCTCAGCTGCCACCCCCTTTCTCATCTTCTTCTTCTCCACCTTCGTCTCGAAACCTATCCATGTCGACAACCCGCTTCCCCACCGTTGTCACCCCCTTCATCGCTGTCGTCACGCCACAACCACCCCTTCATCACCACCGAAAACCCCTTCTCCACCTGATTGCCCTGAATCCCCCTTCTCCAAAATCTGACGCCACTCTATCTCCTCCATAACATCCTGACCACCCGCTGGCCTTCCCTCACCCTTCCGACCACCTCCATACCCTCCACAATCACAACCGTAGCTTCCCCATTCCAAATTTCCCAAATTGTCATCAAATTCGAAACCCTAATCCCCAAATCCAACTCAAAGTCTGAAACCCTAAATTCCTAAATTTCCAATTCAATTCCTAACCCTAATCTTCGTATCAAGAGAATGATTTGCGGAGGAGTACAATGCTGTTAATTGCGACGATTGACATCTTCTTCTTTATCCATAGCAACACGTTCATCGAACTCCGATAATCTCTTTCCATTTTCCTATATTTGTGGTACCGCATATTATTTCTAAATATTATCTAAATTTATTGTCGTTCACAAATATTGAGTGTGTGTGATTCGACTTGCCAAATAGTGTACGAATCATTATTGAATATTTTACTTGCTAAGAACGCTTAGGTATAATTATTGATTGTTAGGTCGAATCTTTAATTGGGCTTGTTAAACTTATTTTATTTCTTGAAAATCCATCAAACCAATTACTAGTTTTAATATCTGACTTAATCAGCACTACTTGTTGGTAAACTTAATCTTTCGATATTCTTGGAAAATTCTCTACTTAGGGTTAAGTTTACATCACCTTATCTGCAACCATAAATAAGTGGTTGGTATATAAAATGAAAACATATTTTGTTTGTGAGATGTAGGGGAGAGAACAGTATACCCTGAATCAAGATTCATACTATCAATAATCTGACCTTTTTTAAGTCCACATTTACATATAATGAATTAGAATCTCGAGAAACTGTTATTGTCTAAAAAGGAATTTGTAAGGAAAATGGAATCTTTATATGCAATGAATATCTAGCTCATCAGCATTTTCCAAAGACCATCTAGCTTGATATACATATATTAAACTTTTCTCAAATCTTGTCCAAAAATTAAGATGAACTGCTAGGCTTACATTTATTGAATCAATTTTGAACTGTTTGAGAAAGACATCTAAGAACACATACAAGCCTAAAAATGTCTTCTTTTTGTTGGCAGGTTGAAGATGATAAGATTATAATACCTAGAAATTCATTGGTGGAAGTCAATCAGTCCGGTCTCCTTATGGAGACATTGATTGATATCACTCCACGAGATCCTCTCCCGACACCTTCGATAGGTCCTCTTCATCCAGATTGCATCAAGGAAGGTCTTATTATTTGTAACAAAGAAAGGATAAGAGGAAAACAGGGTGTCAGCCTCGATGAATTGGTCGGAATATACACTCGATTAGGACGAGAAGCCGATGAAATTGGTATTGCTAAGGGCTATGAATTGGCTGAAAAAGTCGCAGCTGTTGTGCTAGATGCACAGCCTTTACTAGCAAAGGTGCGGATTTTTTCTACACTAAATTCATTTAGCGTGATAATTAGCTTATATAGCTTTATGATCTCTATATTTAATAGTACTGCATTATTCAATTTCTGTTTACAGCTTATTTGCATATCAATATCACACCTTTCTGGACATAATCTCAATATAAACCAACAAATTTTGATTGATGAATCATGAACCTATCCACCTATTGCTATATCCCTAAAAGTTGACTTATGATGTCTCATTAGTGTTTTACTAGGGCACATATGCCTTTATCGGTTGGACCTCCATGTTGCCAAGAAATTTGACGGTGTATAGATACGCTCTAACTTTTAATGAAAGTTCACTGTTTGATGTGTCTCCCTCTCTGGACCTAACATCACTTCTTTAGAAAACTATTGATAGAATGTTACTGTTATACTAAGAAGCATGGGCACAACATGCCGACACAAACCGACACGGAGAAAACTTTGAAAAACTACCTAAAATATCAAGGGTGTCCAGCACGAGTGTCCGACACATGTAGGACTCGATATGGCTATCAAATAGAAGTGTCCGTGCAACATAATTGTTATAGGAAGCTAGGACACAGGTTCGAGACATGATACAGGTACGGTTACGAGATATGACTATCGTATCAATATAACACTATTTATCATAATTAAGCATGAACTAATGAATATAAACCAAATGACATCAAACAATATAATTTTAAGCTTCATAATAAAATTAAGAGACCTATAGTCCATATAAAGCATTAATACCTTAGTACATATAAAGCGTGAATACCTCATGGGAGTTATTTCCCCAACTAACCCTCATTTTGCGATGACATCCCACTTTGACTCACCAAAAGAATTCCAGGTCTATTTGAAAGCTCTCATGACTAGCATTTTCTATTTGCGGCCACACAATCAAAGCTGCAAATAGGAATTGCAACATGGTTTTCTAATGTCTCATTTCCTATTTGCGGCTTTGTTTGAACTGTAGCTGCAAATAGGAAATACGGCTTTACTTGTGTAGAGGTTTCGAAGAGAAATACTTCTGGTTGAAGGTTATAATGGGATATTGGTTAAAAAGGTGGGCTAGCTGGAGATATAACTGTAACTCAATAGTCCATTAACAAATGGGAGAAGAATAGAAGATCCATAGGGGATATGCAAGTAATAAGAGTCAACTAGTAAAAGAAATGTGAAAAAGTCTTTGAGAATTGTTAATTATGTGTTCAAAGAATTCTCTACAATGTGTCCAAAAGTTATAATCTAAAATTTAGATCACATATAAGTGTGTGATCTGTTTATTCTATTGAAAATAACGGAAGAATTCTGCGTGTTCAAGGAGGGAATGCCAGTGCCCGACGCGTGTTAGTTATTGTCAGAAAGATGTTCCAACTAACATTTTTAGTGTATTCATGGAGACATGAACAAGTGAATTCGATGAAGGGAGGAGGCCAACTAGACACTTCGTTCTCTCACTATTTAATAGCCTAGACGAGCAAGTTAAACTTCTAAGAGCATCCACAGTCATTTGCTATATATGCCATTTTCCCATATTATAGCAAACGAATAGCAAACGAGCGCTGCAATCGTTTCTCATTTTGCCATTTTTTGGCAAATGTTCTATTCTCATTTCTCAAATATGAGAAATGAAATGAGCTTTCTCAAATTATAAAGGACGGGGTATGATACCCCGTCTCTCCGAATTAATAATTTTTTAATCGATTAAGACGGAAGATCATATCCCGTCTCAATAATTTTCTTTTTTTTTTATTTTAAAATAGGTCGGACGGGGATACATACCCCGGACGGGGTATGATACCCCGTCTCTACCCATAAAAATTAAATTTTTTTTTTAAAAATGTCTCAGACGGGGAATGATACCCCGTCCGGGGTATCAAACCCTGTCCCTCAAAATTATGGCATTTAATGCTATAATGCTGATTGGTAGGCATTTAATGCTATTAATGCTGATTAGGAGTAGTAAATGTAGTTTAATTAGTTAATTAATTAGGTTTAGTTTTATTATATTATTTAATTTAGTTAATTAATATAGTTTAATAGTTAATTAGTAATTCTGTTTTTTTTATTTTATTTTAAACGATGAGACGGTATATCATATACCGTCGCTCGCTTTTTTCTAAAAAATGAGAAACAATATAGCAAACGACGACTGCAGCGAACGATCGTATTTGCTATTACTGTAGCTGCCATTTTATAGCAAATGAGAAAAACGACTGTGGATGCTCTAATGAACCACAGTTTGCCAGAAAAGAGAAACTGTGACTATGTCATGTCACTTAAATAACAATGAGCCTGTTGCAGTGTCTAGTCCTCCATCCTCATTTTCTATTTTTTATGTTGTCAGTTGTGTAGTTGATTCAGATGCTCTGCTTAGTTTCGATCATTATGTGTTGGTCTACATTAAATTTTTTTAGCCATTTAAAAGATCAATATTTTGTATGAAATTCAAAAATTTCAAAAAACCTACCACGCACTTGCTTTCTTCTGTGCAAATTCACATCCAAGGTATCATCACCTATCTGTCACTCTTGAGAGGGAAATTGTTATTTTAATCCTTCACCAACAGTCTTCAAGAATTTATCTAATTGCCTGCAAAATACAATTTTCATGAGAGTTGCACGTAGAACAGCAAGTTCACAGTAGTTCATTTAATGGCTATTTTTTTATAACACTCCCCTGGCTTCTCACCAAAAAATCAGTTAATCCCTTCACTTGTTTTTTCCAACTCCCTTATAGCATTTGAATAACTCCCCCCCCCCCCCCCCCCCCAAAAAAAAAAAAAGAAGAAATGAAGTGCCCATTAGTGGAGCTTATTACATGGCAAGAGGTAAGAGGGGAGGAAAAAATAGGGAGAGAAAGGCAATAGGCTAGGGTAATCAGGTACAAAAATTGAGTGTCTTCACGTCGGAGAGGATTATTTAATTCAAGTATTAAAAATCAAGGGGGTGACTTGGGAAAACCAAAAGTGAGGGACATTACTTCATTTTTTTGGTTTAAAGTCTGGGAGGTACTCTGAAATTTAGCCTTATTTACTTCATTAAAATTTAAATGGTAGTTATATGTAAAATTTCCTTAACATAAAATTAGTAGCTCCTTGCAAGGCCACCTTCGCTCGTTTTCACATGATCATGTGTCAGATAGGTGTGGTTTGTAATAAATAAATATATCTCTATCAATGATGTAAATTTAAGAATGCTTATGTGCAAAATATTTGTATATCACAGATTGAAGCCATGGCTAAAGATATCCAACCATTGCTTGCTGAGGTTCGTAGCAGTGCTCTACTAAAAGATGTCGAAAGTTTAACCAAAAGCCTCGCCGAAGCAGCCGAAGAATTGAGGTGTGTTGTTGAGCTTTGTTGAGTGAAGTTCATTTTGGACTTTCTTTATTTTATTTTATTGAGGACTAGGGGGCATGGATACGAATAAAGTTATGGAACGTGAGACAAATTCATATTCATATACAAATACCAGACACGACAAATTTGTAAACGTAAGACACAGGGATATGACTCAGTAATATATCATTTTAATATATGCCAAAATAATGTGAATGTGAGACATACAAATACGAGACACAACAAATTCGTAAAAAGCAGGACACGAGGATATGGCTCAATAATGTACAATAGTTTTAATGTCCAAATAATGCATAAATCTAACATGTATAACAAAATAACGTTGCGGTATATAATCAAAATAAGAGAATTCTAACTCATAAAGAAGTATTAATAGTCCATGCTGATTTGAAATTACAAAATATGAGAACTTCATAAAGTATACAAATGCAGTAAGAGTTCAAGTGTAAAATGACTAAGAAGTGTCAATGAATGTCCAACTTAATGATGACTTATAAAATGTAGGACATATTTCCGGGGACTATTCATGAAAATGTCAGTGATTGATCTGTAGTAGTAAGACAGACACAGAGCATATTAAGAATTGAAATAGACAATGGTAATGAAGGGAAACACAAGAAATAAAATAGGATAAATAGCGGAAAACCCAGATGAAAATTTGGTCAAACGCGGGAACCCCTCCAATTTTCAGTCAACACCCCCCCAATTATGTATCACTTTTTCCAAAGTTTTGTAGTTAAAGGTAATTAAATGGTGCTAATTATGCACGTGAATTGCATGTGATTTATTCTGAACCATATTTCCTAAAATACCCTCATCTTCCTCTATTACTCATCTCCTCACACACATTCGCCACCGCCGCTCCTTCCTCCATCTCCTTCTCATCCGCCTCTTTGCCTCCCTTCTCTCCCTTCCCTGACCTTCATCTTCCTGAATTTTTGAACTCTAACACACATACGAACACAAGTATCCTCCCCCAAATCCTCCTCTTTCTCCACCACCACCACCTCCTCCTCCTTCTCTTTCACCACCGCATGCTCATCTCTCTCTCAGGACTCCTTCATCTCTCTCTATTTTTGAACCCAAAATCAAACCCAAACCCAATTCAAACATCCTGTGACTCCTGTCCCAAATCCTCCACCACCACCACCACCACCTCCTCCTCTTATTACTATCCCTTATCTCCCTCTCCAAACTCCTTTATATCACTCAAATTTTGAATTCTAATCTTAAATCAAACTTTCTCCCCTAAATCATCTTCCTCCTCTTTGCCTCAATCATCTCCTTCTTCAAAATTCTTCACCTTACTATCTTTATCAACCCCAATTCTAATCTAAACTTTCTCCTCCTTCACCAACTCCTTGCCGCCGCCGCTGCCGCCACTATGGCCTCCTCCTTCATCCTCCAACTCCTTCCTTCCACTACCAAACCCTAACTCCAAGGGTAATTTTGTAAAAATCTGTAAAAAGAAAACATGTGGTCACGTGCATCATTAAGACTGCTTAATTAAAAAAAATTCAAAAAAGTGAAACTTTGAGGGGTTTTGTGCGTTGACTGAAAATTGGAGGGGTTTCGTGTGTTTGACCAAAGTTTAATGCGGGTTTTCCGCTATTTACCCAATAACATATGAAGACAAGCTAACCCTCTGGAACTTGTTAGTGAGCAGTTCTACTTTTCTAGATGAAGGAGACTTCCCATTCCGCCACTGATTTCAATCACTGGCTTACTTCATTTTGATTGTTTGCTAGATACATATTAAAGAATACATTTTCCTGTTTTGTTTGGGTTGATAATATTGCCATCATCTGTTAGGTGAGTTCTTCACTTTCTTTGGTCCAAAACTCACCTTGTCTATATTGTGACTTTATCAAAACAACAAAGTCCTTGATTTTATCTTCAACAAGCTACAAAGTAGTTTTGTGATTTTTTTTTCCTTCTTTCTTTTGATGAAAATGACTTGCTGGTGGCAATTAAGTAGGCAGGCTCGATTATATAGGTGTATAGTACCATTTTCCAAGATCACTTCTGAACCATAAACAACCTTTTTCTGTACTTCTGTGTAACTTTTCATAATTTGCTTGAATCTATGCAAATTCAACCATATAATTGAAGTGTTTTGGAAGCACCATTTTGAGAAAAAAAAAAATCTTACGGACGCAGGTTACTGGTCCACATAATCCCATCCCAGACATTTTTTGGTATTTTTGTAGACATTGGATGGTTTGGTCAAGAACTGGATTTACTGAGTTGATATCGTGCTGTAAAACTTGTAAACATAATAAAAGGATGGATGTGGTATGCTATAACAATAAAGATATAAACGCAAGACTCATTATATAATTTTCTACACAATATGTAAATGAGGTGTGAAGGAACAATATAAGTTGATAACCAACAGCCGGTGCCAAATAGTTTGTTGAACCAATTGCTGTAATAAACCACGTGAGTCAAATGCGTCTATTTTATAATAGAAATAAAGAGACACATTAAGAGACTACTAATATCCAATCCTCTATTATAGTTTAAATTTTCATCAATAAAATGATAAACAGTCACACAACCCTAGTTTTGACTTATGTCCATGTATCCATAATAAAGCTAACTTGGACATGGATAGATTCAAAATATGTTGAAGTGTTTCGCTCTTTTTCTCACACATTTGACAGACTGACACTCTTGATGGTGTTTCTTTTGTATATAGAGGTGGGTTTGAGAGAGAGAGAGAAGGAGGGTGGGGGAGGGGGGGTATTTGATCAGTTACAATTACCACCTCTTCTTGGATAAATATGCCCTCTCAAATGTTGTGAAATGATAATGTGCACCCTCCTTAATGATAAGACGTGTGCTCTCTTTCATTTACCAATCTTCCTTTAATGTTTTTCTCAATCCAAGCCATCCATCTATTTTCTTTTCGTCATTAGATCCTTTTCCCTAAAGTTGTTCATAAGATATCTAACCCACCTAAAAACATTTCCCAATCTCTATCCAGTCGGGGGAAAGTCGGTGCAGATGGATTAGACTAATAGGAAATGATAAGAAAAATTATTGCTGTTCCCATGTTGTGCAACATGTTTGTATGTTAAGATTGAGAGGGCATTAGGTGAAAATGATAAGGAAATGATGCATTCTTGCCCATGTTCTAAATTACTTTTCTTTTCTACAATAGACTAGATTTTTGACACTTGCAAATTCAATTGAATAAACTAAAAAGTAAGAAATTGTAGTAGTGTAATATTTTAACAAATCATTTCTTCTTATCATTTACATAATGTATTGATTATCCCTCTCATCTTTCTAATCTCATCATAATAAACTCTAGATAAGTGGATCTTTTTACTCGTCAAACGTGTCCTCATTATCAATGTATCTTTCTAGCCAAGCGCGTGTAGACTTGTCGTGCAGATGGCAAGGCTTCTCACTATTTAGTGGGAGGTCCAAGGTTCGATCCTAGCCTAAAGCATAATTAATTGGGATGATTGAAATCCTCCCATCTCCCTACAGGGGCTGGCTAAGGCCATATGGAATATATAAATGAATAAACCATTTTCATATGAAATCTCACTAAATTATCAATTTTAAATATTATATTGACTAATTTTTCCCAATTGCAATTTGCTCTTTGATTGAGATAGGAACAGAAGCGGTATATTTGCATCACACATCAAATACTAATATTAGTATTCAAAAAAAAAAGTCAGTGGTTCCTCGCGAACCCCCTATACAAAACAAGGTTCCCTATATTGGTGAACAAGTATCATGCATATGATGCACTTAATGCAATTATTTCCATTTTTCATGGGTTGGATGTTAGGTTTGTACTTGAGAAAGTAGAAACAGTATGTCAGTATGGGAGAAGCCAGCTTAGAATCTTAGCTGTTAAATTAAGGTTATGAACACTCCCGTACCGATGCATTTTGACATCCTGTTAAATTAAGGATATGCTTATGTACTATCTATGTAAGTGGCATGTATCTACGTATGTATTTGCATAATCTGTATAGTCAGGTAAACGAGTTGGGTTATATCCTTACCCTTCCATTGAACAAATATGGGTTTTAACATCCCCATTGTCATCCATAACAGATCCATGATAGAAGTGTCCATGCTACATAATTTGTATCAGTGCAATATATATATTTGCATTAGTAATGTCTTGCCCTATCCTGCAGAAAGGTGCACTCTTCTATTATAACGCCTGAGAATGCTGAGCTAATGAGAAAATCTATCATCTCACTCATATTCACTTTGGAGAATATCGAGGTGATTCACTAAATTCTGTTATTTACATTTTGTATCTATAAATTGTTCGTCTATTAATTTTTTACAATGCTTCATTTTTCAGAGTATAAGTTCCGACATATCAGGATTTACTGGTGATGAAGCTACAAGGAGAAATATGAAGATGCTTATCAAATCACTCAGCCGGATCCTATGAAAATAGATTCTACCTGGTATTACTTGATTGAAATTTATTCACAGAAAAATTCATTCCATAAATAAAAATCAGATCTTAGATCTGTCTTGTGCAGTACATACAATTTATATACATATACTGTAGGTAGATGCTTGAAAATTTTTGGTGCATTCAATGTTCTCAACCTTTTGTCTTTGAAGTTTGAACCTAATATTCTCTGTCTTCTTTCCCATTGATGATGTAAGGAAGTAGGTAAAAAGATTTTGACATGAAGTATAATTCTGGCAGTGGAATTTCTGCATCTGATACGAGTTACTTTTGCAAGGAAATTCTCCATATTATTGCTAGATTAGAGCTACTTAACTTTGAGGGAGTTATAATTTGAAAGAATAGTCAAAAATCCCCCCCAAATAAGTGAAATAGAATATGCATCCATTGTAGGGTGAAATTCAGACTGTAATCTTGCTGGCTATGCTGACACCTCTCACTTGTTTTTCCCGTAATATCTTTCATCGAGTAAGCATTTTGCGCTTATATGTAAAAAAGTTGTGACATTTCCTTCAGCCTATAAGAATTTAGGGGGTGTCAAGCTTTAATTTATGTATCTGTGATAGGCCCCTCTCTTGTCCATAGTTTCCTCGATCAGGAATGATATTTGCACCATTCATTGATTCTAAACTTCAGTGAAAATCTTTCGAGGAATATTGTGCCCATGGCTCCACCTGATAGGATTGCCGAAAGAAACTCCAAACTAACAAGACTCCTTACATTGTGATTTTTAACTTGTGGTGTGAGTTTGTAATCACTTTAGTGGCTACTGTATCAGTTGTATAATTCATTCAAGTTCATGATCAAGAAACAGTGCCCCTCTTTTGGCACTTATATCATTCATGAAAAACTCACTTTGTTGGTAGGGCCCTTCAATTGACCAAACAGTGTGTAGAATCAAACTTGCTTTCAATAAAGCTTTCATCTACTCTATTTTAATTTTGTGTATGGCTAAACGTCACCCAAGCAAGAATCTTTGAGAGGTTTTTAACTGATGGAGGAGAAGGCTTTGGGTTTTCAGAGCTAGTCATGTTGGCTTTATTCTTTAGGCATCTTGTTGGTGAATTGTTGTTGTGTCGTATAAAATGGTCGATAGTTTGATTTATTTGTTTGATTTATTTTACTTCATTTTTGGAGAGGACCGAGGAGGGAAAATACATGTGTAAGTTCACTATATATGCTACTTGATGTGGGTTAGATGACGTGACCCCTCCTGGGCCATCAGATCTCCTCCAATTCCGCTCTTCCCTGATCATCAGGTCAACAGAAGTCCAACGTGTTGTGTCGTATAAAATGGTCATGCAAAAATAGTTTGATCTATTTTACTTCATTTTTGGAGAGGACTGAGGAGGGAAAATTCATGTGTAAGTTCACTATATATGCTACTTGATGGGGGTTAGATGACGTGGCCCCTCCTGGGCCATCAGATCTCCTCAAATTCCGCTCTTCCCTGATCATCAGGTCAACAGAAGTCCAACGGGCTCCTGCTGTCTCAGGCCCACAGGCAAACGGGTCCGACCCGGCCCGTTAAGGTCCTAGACCCGTTTGCCTTTGCCTATAAATACCAGATCCCCTCCTCACTTCACAAAGTAATCAGTCTCTCCCCACTTGAATCCTCGCTGTCCAGTCTCTTTTCAAGTGACTGAATAGATCGTCGGAGAGCTTGTCGCCGGGACTTCTCCCGGTGTTTCTACGCAGTGTGCAGGTACAGAAGACCGAGCCGAGCTACTGGATCCGAACCGAGCACCAGGCCTCTACCTCCCTGCTCCTACTTCCGAGCCGAACTGCTGTACCGGAGCCGAGCACCCGGCCTCTACCTCTTGGCTCCTACCCCCGAGCCGGTCCTACTCCCTAGGCACAGTCCGACGCCAGTACTACAGTTGCATCTTCACAAATTATAAGAACTCACACCTGTTGCCCCCACACCCAAAAACAAACAGCATCACTGCTATAAACATCTATATAATAAAATACAAAGAAAGCTATCAAGTGGCTCTCATTCAATATGATTGAAATCAATGGTCCAGATCTAACCTTACAAAACATATTTTTCCGCCTAAAAGTTTTCCCCTAAAACTCAAATTTAAATCCCAAAAATAACTTCTTTATTTATTTATTTCTCTCTCTCTCTCTATATTTCATTCAATCTCCCCTAAAATCAATGGGCTAGATTGATTCTCACATAACATATTTTTCCGCCAAAAGTTTCAAACCCCAAAATTAAATATTTTCCCTCAAAACTAAAAAACTCATTACTTTATTACTATCTCTCTCTTCTCTTTTCACTTTTTCATATTTCTCTTTCTCTCTCTCCCTCTCTCTCTCTCATTCTTTCTTAACTTAGAAATTTTTAGAATTTAAGATTTCAGGTTTGTAAAATTTTCAGAATTTTTATGTTTTTTTATTGCACATGTTATATTGAAAATAGCAAATATCTCTTCAACAGTTTAATTTCATCATTTTCCACCCTTAAAGTTCTAAGAAGTTGGATTTTACACCCTCATTTATAATTATTTTTCAATATATACTAATAGAAACATGGACTTTTATTTACAACTAATTATTGTCATATTATTCAAACTTGAACTACATAATCAGGTCCACAGAAGTCCAACGTGTTGTGTCGTATAAAATGGTCGTGCAAAAATAGTTTGATTTATTTTACTTCATTTTTGGAGAGGACTGAGGAGGGAAAATTCATGTGTAAGTTCACTATATATGCTACTTGATGGGGGTTAGATGACATGGCCCCTCCTGGGCCATCAGATCTCCTCAAATTCCGCTCTTCCCTGATCATCAGGTCAACAGAAGTCCAACGGGCTCCTGTCGTCTTAGGCCCACAGGCAAACGGGTCCGACCCGGCCCGTTAAGGTCCTAGACCCGTTTGCCTTTGCCTATAAATACCAGACCCCCTCCTCACTTCACAAAGTTATCAATCTCTCCCCACCTGAACCCTCGCTGTCCAGTCTCTTTTCAAGTGACTGAATAAATCGTCGGAGAGCCTGTCGCCGGGACTTCTCCTGGTGTTTCTAGGCAGTGTGCAGGTACAGAAGACCGAGCCGAGCTACTGGATCCGAACCAAGCACCCGGCCTCTACCTCACTTCCGAGCCGAACTGCTGTACCCGAGTCGAGCACCCGGCCTCTACCTCTCGGCTCCTACCCCCGAGCCGGTCCTACTACCTAGGCACGGTCCGACGCCAGTACTACAGTTGCATCTTCACTAATTATAAGAACTCACACCTGTTGCCCCCACACCCAAAAACAAATCGCATCACTGCTATAAACATCTATATAATAAAATACAAAGAAAGCTATCAAGTGGCTCTCATTCAATATGATTGAAATCAATGGTCTAGATCTAACCTTACAAAACATATTTTTCCGCCTAAAAGCTTCCCCCCAAAACTCAAATTTAAATCCCAAAAATAACTTCTTTCTTTATTTATTTATCTCTCTCTCTATATATTTCATTCAATCTCCACTAAAATCAATGGACTAGATTGATTCTCACAAAACATATTTTCCCGCCCAAAGTTTCAAACCCCAAAATTAAATATTTCCCCCCAAAACTAAAAAACTCATTACTTTATTACTATCTCTCTCTTCTGTCTTCATTTTTTCATATTTCTCTCTTTCTCTCTCTCTCCCTCTCTCTCATTCTTTCTTAACTTAGAAATTTTTAGAATTTAAAATTTCAGGTTTGTAAAATTTTCAGAATTTTTATGTTTTTTTTATTGCACATGTTATATTGAAAATAGCAAATATCTCTTTAACAGTTAAATTTCATCATTTTCCATCCTTAAAGTTCTAAGAAGTTGGATTTTACACTTTCATTTATAATTATTTTTCAACATATACTAATAGAAACATGGACTTTTATTTACAACTAATTATTGTCATATTATTCAAACTTGAACATCATAATTGTTGTTTTACTGTCTACATGGCTTTTCGTATGTTGTATCGTTCCGAAGACGTGCCGTAAGCACGTGTCCACAGGCAAATCTAGTACTACTATACATAGTAAATTTTTTCAAGTAATCTATAAAGATTAATTAATCTCTTGGATTTAACTAGAAGGAAAAGAAAAGTATATATATTTACATCACGAAAATGTCTAATTCTTTCTCTCTCTATATCGTTATCATTTCGGTCTTGCACAGCCACCCATATCGATCCTATATATCTCGGACGACGAGAATTGAACATTGGCCATCTAACATGACTGAGACAGTTTGTGATAAATATTCAACTAGAAGAAAACTGATCGTATAGCCCATGAGAACCAAAATATGGGAAGGCATTATGAACTTAACATAAAACATAGTTGTTTTCATTCATTCAATTGGAGATGAGACAGCATACAAAGAAGAAGAAACCACATAGATGACTGCAGACAACGACACTACTGAGAGGCTAATAGTGACTGACTGCTAACCTCTCTCATTATTCCAAGTACATAGTAGATAAATATAAGAGGACACCCATACATTAATTAACACAGATTTCTTCCTTAAATCTTCCTCTTCTCTTTCTTCTCTCATTTGCAGCTGCATGGGTTGCAGGTGCAGTTGGATCCGCATTTGCAGCCACTGTTCTCAGCCTCAGCTCCCATCTCCGTGTCCTCAAATCCTCTGCACATATATATATATATCAAAATTCAAGAATTAAGAATATTTCTGAAAATAACAGTCACACCTACAAGCTTTTGCAACCAACTTTTGTTACTGCATATATATGCCACAAACATCCTAGTATATTCTCACAACCACCACAGGAAAAAAAGTGGATGTAGGACAAAAGAGTTAAAAAAACCAACCCCTTCTGAGGAGCAACACCTAGGATCATGGTCTGAGTGATGCTGGCCTTCTCTTCACCAAAGTCAGCGTTCCTCTTGCAGCTGCATTCACAAAATTCACAATTGAAAAAATAAAATAAAATTATATATATAAGCAATCCACCATTACAAACGGGTTTGCAAATCACTGAAGCCGTTGTTCCCAACAACGACTTAGGTTATAAACCTAAGCCGTTGTTGGGAACGACTTAAGTTATATTAAGCCAGAAGCCGTGTTCCCCAATAATAGCTTTAGTGGCTTGTAATGGAGCATTGCTTTCTCTCTCTCTCTATATATATACTAGATTTGCCCGTGGCCACATGCCTATGGCACGTCTTCAGAACAATACATCATATGAAAAATCTTGTAAACAATAAATCAACAATTATGTAGCTGAAGTTTGAATAGTATGACAATAATTAGTTGTAAATAAAAATCCATGTTTTCATTAGTATATGGTGAAAAATAATTATAAATTGGGGTATAAAAGTCCATATTTCCATATATATATATATATACTAGGTTTGCCCGTTGACACGTGCCTACGGCACGTCTTCGGAACGATGCACCTTGTTTGATCATATAAAATAGTTTTGGAGGTCCAGCAAATTAATTGAAGTAGCAAACATATTAAATGAGAAACTTTTGGGGGTCCGGCAAAAAACATATTATATGTTTTTTTTTGTTTTTTTTGAATTATTTTTAAAGTTTTTAAATTTTAAATTTTTTTATTTTTTTTATTTTTAAAAAATTTTAAAAATTTTTATTTTCTTAATTTTTTAAATAGAAAAGGGAGGGAAAGAGAGAGAGAAAAAAATTTAATAAATATATGAGTTGTTTTGAGTGGGAAATTTGAATTTGAGTTTTGGTGGGAAACTTTTGGATAGAAAATATGTTTTGTGAGGTTAGATCTGAACCTTTGATTTTTGAGGGATTGAAGGAGAGCCACTTCATAGCTTTCTTTGTATTTTATTATTATATATATATATATATAATTATGTAGCTGAAATTTGAAGAGTATGACAATAATTAGTTGTAAATAAAAGTCCATGTTTTCATTAGTATATGGTGAAAAATAATTATAAATTAGGGTATAAAAGTCTATGTTTATATATATATATATATATATAGACAGAGAGAGAGAGAGAGAGAGAGAGAGAGAGAGAAAAATAATTAAATAAAAAAATGAGTTGTTTTTTGTTTTGGGGGGGGTGGGGGGGATTTGAATTTGAGTTTTGGAAAAAAAAATGTGTTTTGTGAGGTTAGATCTGGCCTATGAATTTGGGGGATTGATGGAGAGCCACTTGATAGCTTTCTTTGTATTTTATTATTATTATATATATATATATATAACAATCATAATAATAATTTTTTCCAATAATCATCATAAGAATAGAATTTCTTTCATCAATCTGACGGCTTCGATCTCTACTAAATCGAAAATTTTGACATCATTTTAGCACATACTTGTGTAATGCTTTGAGACTTAAATAAATGAGTGTTGGTAAAACTGAGTAAAAGTGTCAGGCCAAAACTACAAGTACTTTCCTAAATGCTAAAACCGTGATCTAAACATGATATTTAGCCTTTAAGGAAAGTGCTTGTGCCCAGTATTAGGGCCGGTCCTGAGAAATCGGAGGTCATGTGCGAAACATAAGATTGAACTCTAATATAAGAAAATTTATTATCGATTTATTGTTTTATGCCTTGATTAATTATTCTCATAAACAAAATATAACTAAGATGTTCAAACAAAAGTATATTTTAAAATACAATTCTAATGATCTATTATAACTGAATCTATATGTAGTCACTAAACTGAAGAACAACTTTGAAAAAAGAAAAAAAAAGGACCGCAACAAATTACCTTTGAGAAGCACAGGCTTTGAAGTTTAACTATGAGAGAGATATGTTGTATCAATGATAAAGATTGAACATTTGATTTAAGTGTGAGAAAGTAAAAAAATTATGAAGAAGAGGGCTTTTTTCTTTTGCACTTCTTAGTTGGGGACTGACGATTTGGTTTTTATGAAAATTTTGAGCGACTAGGACAGTTGGGGTCTTGGCCTCCACGTGCAATCTTTCTTTTAATAATAGGGTTTCCAAGGGGAAAAAAAAAGAGTAAAAAATAGGGTTTCCAAGGGGAAAAAGAAAAGAAAAAAATGATGTGGCTTGATTCGAACCCACGTCCCTTTAATATTCACTAGTATTATACACGTGCTGTGCACGTGGGAAAAAATTGGGAGGAATGAAAAGGACAAAAAAAATTACCTGTACGTGCGTTGCACGAGTTGGGTTATGGACAAAGGTCTTCTCCCATTATAGTAGTAGAGATTACGAGCGTTAACCAACTAAGCTACAATAGCAACTATTAATACAAAAGTTTTGTTTATTACTTAGTTAATAATTTAATATTCATATGATATACTGAATATCTGGCATATACGCTTGCACCACCAGCCCACCCCCAGGACTGCCCCTACCCAGCATATCCACACTATATTTTTCACAACAATACTAAATAGAGCTAATATTAAAAAAAAATGAAAAGAATATGAAATATGCGAGTTCTGTAAATTATACCATCCACAGCCGTTGCAGCCGCAGCCGGAGCCGCACTTGCAGCCAGAAGAGCACCCACAGGAAGACATTTTCGGGACTGAGGATTGAAAGAGCGAAGACGAAATATGAAAGAAGAGAGAGTTGGAAATGTGAAGCACAGGTGAGGAAGGAGAAGACCAAGGCCCCTCAATTTATAGGCTGGAGAGGTGAGCATCCACCGAACACGTGTCATCATCTCAGAAAGATTGCTCTGCTTAAACGCACCGAGCAAAAAAGGTGACCACAACAGTTTGATATCATGATGTCAGGTATCTTTGCCTTATTATGCACCAACTGGTTGCGACTGAGTTTGATCAGCACAAATTTTGAGAAGATTGAATGGTCTCTATGCGTTGGGTGTATGATATCATCTACTGCTTTGGCTATATGACTATCTTTCAATGAATGGCACAGAAAAGGAAGATTGTTTTGACTATCCATTGCTGTTAGCTCGTTGAAGTCTTACTGAGATTAATGCTAGTTTAATTCCAATTAGTGTAACTTGTAGTTTAGACATGGATGCACCTCTTAATAAATATAATTTTTTTTAAAGTAAAAATTCATACATAGTCTGAATTTGATCTAAAACTTCATTTATAATAGTTATGCATGTACGTTGTACAGGTTGGTAGATGGACAAATTACACTAAGACCTTCTCCCATTACAGTAGTCGAGATGAGCTAGTATAATTTTTTTTATATAAAATGAGCTAGTATAATTAATGCTTTGAAAAGCTAGTGCGCGAAGATTTCTGTTTGTTTTATTTCTTTTATTTTCTTCACTCTGTTAGGGATTTGTATCGTCACCGGTGAATTATTCACTGTTGAGGGCCGGTACATCCATTCAACCACACATGGTGCATCAAAATACAATCCACCGATAGAGCCTATGCCGGCTATGAGTATATGGTTTTTATTTTTTTCATTTTTCATTGTTACTGTGTTTTTTCGGTGAGGGAGTAATCAGGTGATATGAATTCTTTTGCGGAACAGTCGAGAATCTGACTTTTTGACTTCCGTTGACGTTGACTACTGCTGTCTCCTCCGTTGACCTGCAAAAAGTTCGAAACACCGGATTGTTCCCGGCGACGAACCCTCCAATGCTCAAGTCAGTAATCTTAAAGATTATGAAAGAGATTTTTTATAAAAAATACTGATTACCACTTTATGGTGGGGGCAGGGGGTATTTATAGTCGCCTGAGATAGAGAGTTTAGAGATAATCATTTATCCATAATTCCCGGGGTTTATGGATAAGAGACAGGGTTTGAGTGGTTTCATGATAAGGGATTCAGTTTAAACCATCCCTTAGAGATAACCATGAATTTAACCACTTCTTGGATGTCCTGGGTTTAACTGTGATGTGCTGTAGCCCGGACCCAGTAAGACAGATCCGTTTTTAGGTTGTTGGACTTAGTAAAGGCCCAGTTTTCCATTTCCGGGCCCGTTTATATATTACCGTTTTACCCTTGAGAGCTTCAAGATTCGTGCCTGATTTGAACGGTCCCGATTTAGTTCAACTTTTAGCCATATCACAAACCCCCCACTCCTGAAGACTGAGTTTCACAGTTTTCGAGGAGTAGTTCACCCATTTCTAATGGTTTGAAGAATTTATCGGTGTTCTCGGAGGAGTTTGGAGCTCGCTCGGAGGGTAACGATGCTTTTCTGAGTTTGCAAAATACTTAGAATTATTCTCAGAATTTTCTGGATTTTTTTTGTGATTTTTCCAATTTTTTCTGATTTTTTTCTTCCAATTTTTAATCATTTTTTTTGAATTCCCGAATTTTAATAAGAAAATTTTGAATTTTAATTAATTATTCTAAAAATAAAATAATTTTTTTCGGAATATAAAAATATTTTTCCGAATGAAAAATTATTTTAAGAATTTTAAACTAATTTTCTTGGAATATTTTATTTTTTTAAATAATTTTTAAATAATTAATTCAATTTAATAATTAAATAAATGAATTAATTAAAAGAAATTATCTTGATTTAATCACGACCGTTGATTATGATCGAGCACGGATCGGGAGACAAAAGTTTTTCCAAAATTTCGTTCGGAAATCCATATGTTCGGTGCCCCATGGAGACGCTCGTCACGCTGACATGACCGTTGACCCTGCTGCATATTTTTTTTGTTTTTTGTTTTTTTTTTCCGAGTCTGCCTTCGACTCCGACCCCACCTTCGGCTCCGTCGCCGTCTCCGTCTCTGTATCCGAGCGCCCTGTGTAGCAGGCGAAGAGCAGAGGTTTGTGTTGAGGGAGCTCGTCGGAGTTTTGCTTGAGATCGGCGAGGGGCTTGCGGGTTTGGCGAGTTCGGCGAGGAGCTCAGAGCTTTGGCGAGGGGGGAGCTTGGAGATGGAGGAGCTTAGAGAGGAGCTCAGAGTACGACGATGGAGGTCGGTGCTTCTAGAGCTTTGTGAAGTGGGCTCGAAGCTTGGCGACGTGGGGAGCACGATGACGTGGAGAGCTCGATGAATTTGGCGACGTGGAGCTCGACGCTTTCGGCTTGGTGACGAAGTAGCTCGGCATGGAGGAGATGGACGAGGGAGCTCGACTACGGTGAGGAGTTCGGAGGTGAAGGAGCTCGGCGTGGAAGAGTCGGAGCTCGGGAGTTCGGCGTACGGCGATGGAGGTCGGTGAGTTAGAGGTGAGGAAGCTCGAGTACGGCGAGGGGGAGTTGGAACTCAACACTGAGCAACTCGATGAGGAGGACTTGTAGTTCGATAATGAGCAGCTCAACGAGGAATTGTAGCTCGACAGTTGGAAGCTCAACGAGGAATTCATGGAGCTTAGCGAGGTGAGATGGTGTTGAGCTCTCATGAGCTCTCGAAGTTCCGCAAAAGTTTGAGCTCGATGAATGAGGTGAAGGTTGGCGTGTTCTCCGCCGAAGAGTGGTCGGGAATGCTATTCGTTGTGAGCTCAGTGATGTTGTGAGCACGGCGAGTGAGGAGCTCGACAATGACGTGGAGGTCGGCCAGTTTGGAGCTCGGCCAGGTTAGAGATGGAGCTCGGCGAAGAACCCTTAGGAGCTCGGCGAATAGGGCTCCGATGGGGTCTTTTCTTGAAGTAGGGTGTTTGATGCGGTTTATTTCTGGGAGACGTGTGGATGCACCAGGTGTGAGTTCGGACTCAATTTATATTGAAGGAGAAAGCTGCTTGTCAGACGACCCTCGGAGTGACCTGGCGGCACCTGCGATGGGCTCGGAGTGAAGTGGATGCCTCGGCTCGGATCATAGGGTTCGGATCCGAGGTCTTGTGTACCTACAGACGGTCCTGAAACACCGGGGTTTATCCCGGTGGCGGACCCTCCGACGATCTAGTCAGTCTCTGTGAGAGAGTAGCAATAACTAGGTGAATTTAAGTGGCAAAAGATTGGTCACCTGAAAAGGTGGGTGAGGGTCTAGTATTTATAGAGAATTCCAACCGGGTTTGGATCTGCTTGGGGGCCGGGTTTGAACCCGAAAGCCCATGGGCCTGTCGTGGTAGAAGGCCCAGGGGGTTTAGGGCTGATGTGGCAGTACCAGGAGTGGTATAGGGCTGACGCGGTAAAGCCCTTGGCGGTATTTGGAGCTGACATGGCAGATCATGGGGCCTCTGTGCTTCTGGGAGAATCTGGCGGTGTAGGGTGCGCCAAGTCATCTTCCTTCTACGCTAGGATGGTAGGACGGCCTGGAGGGCTGTCGTGGATCGGAGGCCGAGGGCCATAGCCGCTCATCGGATACGAGGAGTCCAGATCTGTGGGGGTAACCTGGAGGTTCGGTGCCGACCCCGAAGTGGCTCGACGCCGAACTAGACTGCTATTTCCACCATTTCTGAGTGAGAGTTGTATTGGGCCCTGGTTGGGCCCCAAGCCATTTTTACCCTACCACACAAGCCCCCCACTCCTGCGGGGGTGCGGGAGCTAGCCGTGGAGGAGTGTTTATGGATGTAGAAATGGGATGGCGACTCACTGGGCCTTTCTGAGGGGGGCGTCCTGATTGTTTAGAGCGATCCTTGAGCCGGCGAGAGTCCGTCAGGCGGTAAGGGTGATGGTGAGCCGTTGTATCTTCCTGAGAAGAGTACCCTGGTGCTCGACCGAACCTCGAGATGACGAGGGATTACGTGTCGGCAAGGGTGATGGCGAGCCGTTGTTTCTTCCTGAGAAGAGTACCCTGGTGCTCGACCGAACCTCGAGAAGACGAGGGATTATGTGTCGGCAAGGGTGATGGCGAGCCGGTGTTTCTTCCTGAGAAGAAGGCCCTGGTGCTCGACCAAACCTCGAGACGACAAGGGATTACGTGTCGGCAAGGGTGATGGCGAGCCGTTGTTTCTTCCTGAGAAGAGTACCCTGGTGCTCGACCGAACCTCGAGAAGACGAGGGATTATGTGTCGGCAAGGGTGATGGCTAGCCGGTGTTTCTTCCTGAGAAGAAGGCCCTGGTGCTCGACCAAACCTCGAGATGACGAGGGATTACGTGTCGGCAAGAGTGATGGCGAGCCGTTGTTTCTTCCTGAGAAGAGTACCCTGGTGCTCGACCGAACCTCAAGAAGACGAGGGATTATGTGTCGGCAAGGGTGATGGCGAGCCGGTGTTTCTTCCTGAGAAGAAGGCCCTGGTGCTCGACCGAACCTCGAGAGGACGAGGGATTACGTGTCGGCAAGGGTGATGGCGAGCCGTTGTTTCTTCCTGAGAAGAGTACCCTGGTGCTCGACCGAACCTCGAGAAGACGAGGGGTTATGTGTCGGCAAGGGTGATGGCGAGCCGGTGTTTCTTCCTGAGAAGAAGGCCCTGGTGCTCGACCGAACCTCGAGATGACGAGGGGTTATGTGTCGGCAAGGGTGATGGCGAGCTGATGTTTCCTCCTGAGAAGAAGGTCTGAGCAGCGTGGTCTGTCGCTTTAGCGGAGTATTGAAGGTGCTTCCGGGATCCGTGCGAGGTTCCAATTTTCTAGGGGCATTAAATGGTGCCGCCTAATGAATGCAGGTGGCGCATGGGCTTCCGTCGATTGGCTTTCCCAATGTCATAAAGGCTGGTTCATGGGGGAGGCTATAAATACCTCTCCCCCCCAGCGGGTTTGATCGCAGCAAGGGTGGTCCAATGGCCACCGGAGGTGTCTGCTTCGGCGGACGTCTCTTTTCCGAAAAAATTTTGTAGCGCCAAGGGACCTCGAATCGGTGGCGACTCTGTCGTCCGGATCCTTTTTCGGGTCAGACGACCCTCACACGGTTGTTTGGCCCGAGAAAGATCAGGACGGGAGGGGTACCCATCGTGTTCTGGATCAGAGGCTGAAGAGCCTCGGATATGCGGGTCGATTTGCTTTCTTGTTAGGGTTCTAGGTGGTGGTGGCTTTCCTCCCACCCGCGAACAATTCGGGGTTTCGGCCGACGAGGCCTTAAGCCCCGAGCTGTTCGCGGGTGAGAGAAGAGCCGACCGAGACCTGGAGCCCGGGGCGCAGGTGATGGTGGCTTTCCTGCCACCCGGGAACAATTTGGGGTTTTCGGCCGCCGAGGCTGTAAGCCCCAAGTGGTTCGCGGGTGAGAGGGGAGCCGATCGAACCCGGTAGCCTTAAATCATTAAAAAGAAAATTTTTCCGCCGAGCACTTCATCCGACCCGACCCCTGCGTCTGGCTGCCAGCCTGGCACTGGATGACGTCAGCAAACCACGTTTCGAGGACGTGGCGCGGTTTTCCAGGCGGCCGCTACACGTCAATCGGTGAGCAGTAATTGCAGAAATCGAGGAGTCGTTTTTGTCCTCTATAAATGTTCCCCCCTCTCCTCCTACCGTCCACTTCTTACTCGCTTCTTTCTCTTTCTAAAAAAATCTCCCAACACTTCAGGCTTCGTCCCTACCGTTTGCTGTACCAGGCTCGTTCTTCCGAAGCGACCCCAGGTTTGCTGGTAAGTTTCTTTAGTTTAGGCACAGATGGATAGGGCTCAGTCTGGCTCGTCAGCGTCGATGTCTGGGGGGGGCGTCAAACCCGCCTCCAAATCGACTTCGAGGGAGGAGTCAGATCTCGAGGGGGGGTCTGTAGGCGAGGATCAGCCGGTGTATGATGTGAAGCCGCTACGGTCTCGGAGGCTTTTTGTTGTGGAGAGTAGTGATTCTGAGGAGGGGGCGGTAGTTCCGCCGAAGTTCAGATTCTAGGGCCGGTTTCTGAAGAGGAGGGTGGAGCCGAAGGGGCTCAGATAGGAGGTCAGGGCGTGGGCTCGAGTTCCATGCCGACAGGTCTAGGGCGATTATCTACCCCCTCCCCGGAACGAACCAAGAAGAAGAAGAGGGCTCCGAAGAAGAAGGGGTCGAGGATTGGGGGCTCGAGCCAGGCGCCTGTTAACTTGATGACAGGGTCGCCTGTACAGCCTAAGCCGTTCCGTCGGTACCCTGACGATCTTTCTGATAAGGAGGTGTTTGGGGTTCAACCGTCGTCGCCGAGCCGAAAGAAGGTGATAATGGACACATTCCCGACCGTTCTGGAGGCAGGTAACTTGGAGGCTTTGCGGCTGGCGTACCATATTGGGTCCAGCTACGAACTTATGTTGCTGAGCTCCACTCTTCGACCGACCGACCCCCTGCCGGATCGGTATTGTGTCTTCCCCGTGGATGCCTTTATCTCCGGTCTGAGGCTGCCCGTTCACCCGTTTTTTCGCGATGTGCTGAACTGGGTGTCCTTGGCACCGATGCAGTACGGGCCCAATTCCTGGAAGCAGATCATCTGCTTCGTGTCGATGTGCGGGGAGCAGAGGGTACCTCTACGGCTGAATGTCTTCCGAGCGATGTTGATGATTGGCTCGTCGGCTGAGGGTATCTACTACATTTCGCCCCGGGGCAAGGGGAAGGTTGTCCATGGTCATCCGGACTCCATCAAGGAGTGGAAGAAGAAATATATGGTGATCCGGAGTGAGGAACCTTGGGACATTCCCACTCGGTGGAACCACTCCAAGCCGAGCTATAAAACGCCGAGGCCGAAGGATCTGACCGCCGAGGAGTGGGGGTTTGTTGAGCGTCTCCGTCTGTCGTATAGTATCAACTGGGCGAAGGTGACAGAGGATCACTTGGCGAGTGTCGGACTGAGCCCGGCCGATCTAAGTATGTAGTTGTTTCTTTCTTTTTGGCTTTGTTGTTCCTCTGTGCTTATTGTCCTTACTGGATCTTTTTGCAGATATGGATCCTGAGTCGATCAAGGCGAAAAGGCTCGCCATGAAGAAGGAGGAGGCCGAGAAGAAGGTGGGGGTGATGAAGACGAGGGGGTCGTCCCAGGTGGTTTCCGAAGCCCCTGTTCAGCCGAGGGTCAAAAGGACTCGCTCGGAGACGGTCAAGGATGCGGCGGTTCAGGGCGGTCCGGACCAGGGCAAGGTCACCGATCTCGATAAGGGGAAGGGCCCTCTGGCGGATCCGGAGGTAGAGGAGAGGCTTCGGCGACCGTGGATGCCGAGTTGGTCGATCCGCGAGGGAGACTGTTTGACTCGAGGGCGGCAAGCCGTCGAGGTGGCGAGTAAGTTGGCGACCCCTCGGGATCGTTCGGAGATGAAGACCGAGACCCTGGATGAGGCGTATACTCGCCTCGCTCAGGCCAATGTGCTGGTAAGTCTGTCATCCTCTCTTGTCCCGTAATTACATTGTAGAGGAGGCTCCCTTAGTTGTGCTCGGTGACTACAGGCGACCGTGCAGGGGGCCCACGTGAGGGGCCTTTACGAGGCCGCTTTGAAGCGGGAGCGCGACCGGGCGGATAAGGCCGAGCAGGAGACGAAGGAGATGAAGATAGAGCTCGAAGGCTCTCAGAAGAGGGAGCAAGAGATGAAGGCGGCCTTCGACAAGGAGAAGGAGGAATGGGCAAAGAAGATGGCAGCTCAGGAGAAGGAGTTTGCCAGGGAGCGGGAAGAGCTGACAGAGACGGGTCAGCTCCTGGTGATCAAGGCTCAAGACGAGTGTTATGCGAAGGCACTCAGCCACGTGCGGCACTTCCACCCGACCCTTGATCTGTCCAATTTCGAGTATGACATGGAGGTCGAGGGGACACCGAAGACCCCCAGCGAAGAAGGGCCTGCTCTCGACCCGCCTGTCGACCCCCTTGTGGACCCGCCTGTCGATGCTGAGGTGAGAAAACAAGTTGTATAATTTTTGTCTTTCTATTTCCTTCTCTTGATTGTATTTGCCTTCCGCGGACTGGCCACCGCATTTTTGTAAGAAGCGACTCAATTTATAAAAAAGGATTTTTGACCGGCCAAGTGTTTTGACTTCGGGTGTTTCCGACCCTCCTTGCTCATGTGTTTTGAGTTGGCTGGTTTTCTTGTAGGTTGCGACTCCTCTTCCCGAGGTGGACCCCCGTCGTTCCGACGTGGCGTGGCTCCGGAGCAAAGTTGAGGCCCTGGAGGCCACGTTGGTCCGCTACCGAAAGGGGGCTCGTGACACTGATGCGGCCTTTAACTATTATCGGAAAAAGTCTGAGGCCTTAAGTGAGGAGGCGAGCCGGCTGAGGAGGGCGATGGTGGACCGGGACCTCGGAGGTGTCGGACTTGGACATACCATGTCGAACGCCTCGGTACAGAGGCCCTCTTCCGAGAGGTTACTTCGCGATGTCATAGTGGAGAAGGAGATGGAGATACACCGCTACAAGACGATGCTGGGTGTCTCGTCATCTTCCTCCGTAGGTCGGCGAGCGGAGGGGGTTCCCTCTGCGCTGCTGCTGCTGGAGCGCATGCGACCAGTGGATGCCCAGAGCTCCGTGGCTGGTGTATCGGCCGTGGCTGAGCCCAAGGACCGCCATGATGAGGAGAGGGCTCCTAGCCGTTTGGTCGGAGTGGTCCCGCCCTTTGTTGGACCCGAGGGGCCTTAATATGGTGGCTTCCTTCAGCTTGAGATGAGTGGAGTGGTCCTGTAACGGTCTTTATTTGTTTTCTCATAACCAAATAAAGGAGTATGAATAAAGAACTCTTTTCCTCCTTTGCTCTGTTTAGAAATGCGGTGAATGACGGTGGATACGTAGCTCGGCTCCGTTGATCCGTGAGGGATCAATCGCGGGGCCTTAGGAAGAGCCCCTGGCCCGATGCTGGATTTGGCCTACCGAGACGCCGGGGATGATACCGGAGTGAGGACTCGGGGGCCGATCCCATTGTTCGGCGTTTACGTCGGATCTGCCGAGTTGTTTGGAGTTTGACAAAAAAAAGATCTCTTTCATACTAGATAGGGGGGGGGTCGTCAAAGCCGCCCTTTACACATGAAAGCTTACAATGGATTTTATACACATTAGCCAAGTTAGGACCTATGTTCGCTCTTCCAGGAACTTCATTAGGTGCTCGGCGTTCCAGGGTCGGCTGATGAGCCGGCCGTCCATATCCGCCAGTCGGTACGTACCAGGGCGTACAGCCTCGACTATACGGTATGGGCCTTCCCAGTTGGGGGCCAATTTCCTCTTCTTGGTTGGATCAGAGACGGACAGTTTTCGCAGCACGAGGTCTCCCGCCTGGATGTTAGTGGGGCGGACTTTCTTGTTGTAAAACTTCTCGATCCGTTGTTGGTAGATGCTTCTCCGGATTGAGGATTTCTCTCTGACTTCGGCGACGAGGTCCAGGTTGGCCCTTAAGCCTGATGAATTGTCAGCTTCGTCGAAGGCCATGATACGGGGAGAAGGCAGGCCGACCTCGACGGGGATGACTGCCTCCGACCCGTAGGTCAAGGCGAACGGCGTCTCTCCCGTGGGGATCCTCTTGGTGGTTCGGTACGCCCATAGCACACTAGGCAGTTCTTCGACCCAAAGCCCTTTGGGGGAATTGTCGAGGCGCTTCTTGAGGCCGTCGAGGATTTGCCTGTTCACGTTCTCCGCTTGGCCATTGGACTGAGGGTGGCAAATAGCGGAGAAGCATTGCTGGATACCGATGTCCGCGCAGAAAGTTTGGAAGTTCTGACCCTGGAGCTTTCGGGCTTGTGAAGGACAGTCTTTAGTGGCTGGTCCGTCAGTACTTGGACGGAGTGGGCCTGGAAGTAAGGACGGAGTTTTCGGGCTGCCATGATTAAGGCATAGGCCACCTTCTCTATCTTTGCGTACCTCGTCTCGGCTGGGAGTAGTACTTTGCTCACATAATACAATGGCCTTTGGACTCCTTCCTCTTCTCGGACGAGGACAGCGCTGAGGGCGCTGTCCGAGGCTGACAGGTATAGCCAAAGCGGCTCGCCTGGCTCGGGTTTGCTGAGGAGAGGTGGGTTGGCGAGGTATTACTTTAGTTGTTCGAAGGCTTCTTGTTGATGGGTACCCCACTCGAAGCCCCCTTTTCCGCGTAAGGCTTTGAAGAAGGGGAGATACTTCTCCCCTGATTTGGAGAGGAAACGGCCGATTGCCGCCAGCCGGCCCATGAGCCTCTGAACCTCCTTGACACTCCGAGGGGGGGACATGTCCATAATGGCTTGGATTTCTCGGGGTTTGCCTCAATGCCGCGTTGGCTGACGATGAACCCCAGGAATTTCCCAGTGGAGACGCCGAAGGCGCATTTAGCCGGGTTGAGCCTCATGTTGTGATGTCGGAGGACACCGAAGGCTTCTTCGAGGTCGGCGACGTGGTCCGGTCCGTCCCGGCTTTTGACGAGCATGTCGTCGACGTAGACTTCCACGTTGGGGCCGATCAGGTCTTTGAAGATTCTATTGACGAGCCGTTGGTACGTGGCTCTGGCATTTTTCAGCCCGAAGGGCATAACGCGGTAACAATAAAGACCCTGGTCGGTGATGAACGAGGTTTTGGAGATGTCTGGTGGAAACATCCGGATCTGATTGTACCCCGAAAATGCGTCCATGAAGGACAGTAGCTCATGCCCTGAGGTTGCGTCGATTAAAGCGTCGATGCGGGGGAGGGGAAGGGATCTTTCGGACATGCTTTGTTAAGATCCGTGAAGTCGATGCAGATCCGCCAACCCCCTGTTGCCTTCTTTACCATAACAACATTGGCCAACCACTCGGGGTAGCTGACTTCCTGAATGAATCGAGCGGACAAGAGTTTGTCCACTTCTGCCTTCACGATTTGTTGCCTCTCCGGGGCGACTTTGCGCCTCTTTTGGACGACCGGCTTAGAGTCAGGGATGACGCTCAGCCGATGCATAATCAAGTATTCGGAGATCCCGGGTATGTCGGAGGGCTTCCAAGCGAAGAGATCAATGTTGCGACGGACGCAGGCGATGATGCCTGTTTTCAAGTCCTGGGTGAGCGTGCAGCTTACCCGGAACCACTTTGATTCATCCTTGGTGTCGAACAGGACCTCTTCTAGTTCGTCGACAGGCTCGGGAGCTGGGCCATCCCTCTCGGGTTCGAGTTCAGCGGCGTCGAGAGGGAACACACCCTCTCCGACGGCGGTTACATAGCACGACCGCGCGGCTTCGTGGCTACCTCGGACGATGCCGACCCCTTGGGGGGTGGGAAATTTGAGTTTTAGATGGTAGGCTGAAGGTACCGCTTGGAGGGAGCTCAGTCCGGGTCGGCCGAGAATGGCGTTGTAAGCTGCCTTGATGTTGACAATCATGAAATCCATGGATTCGGTCCTCTCGACAGGAGCCGATCCTGCGGTGACGTCGAGGGTAACAATCCCTTCTATTACGACAGGGGCGCCGGAGAATCCATGTAACGGGTATCCGGTGGGCTTGAGCTTTCCACCGGGTAACTTGAGGCTCTCGAAGGTTTTGAGGAAAAGGATATTAACTGAGCTACCGTTGTCAACAAGGATTCGGCGAACCTCACAGTTAGGCATGTGGAGGCTGATGACGAGGGCATCGCAGTGGGGTAGGTGAACGCCTTCGAGGTCTTCTCCTGAGAAGGAGACTGGCCTTGGTTGTAGCTCGGACGAGGGGTTGTTTTGGACAGCATTCGCCTCTTGGATGAAGGTTTTTCGGGATGTATTTGACCCTCCTCCCATCGGCCCCCCCGTGGACACAATGCAAGATGAATGGCGTATCTGCGGTTCCCTCGGACTCAAGATCCTGATCCCGGAGGTGGGTCGAAGTAGGGTTCGGAGGTGAAAGTCTTCGGTTCCTATCATCTCGCCGATCTCGTCGGCCCTCTCGGGTGAACTGTCGGAGGAACCCTCGTGAGATGAGCTCCTCAATTTCGTCTTTCAGGGCTCGGCATTGGTCGGTTTCGTGCCCACGATCTCTGTGGAAGCGGCAGTAGAAGCGCTGATCTTGATTCCTGTTGTTATTAGGTCAGGGAGGTAGTCAGACGAGGCCTTTGTCTTCGATTTCTAAGAGGATGGCGGATACGCTATGTGTCAAGGGAGTGTACCTCTCGAAGCGGGGGAACGGCGGAACTTTCTTCGTGGCCCCCGCGTCCCTCGGAGCCTTCTTTGATGGTTCGACTTCTTCGGCCTTCCGTTTTCCCTTCCCGGTGGCGTCCCTAGCATCTTCGGGGCTAAGGGCCTCTTCTGCCCTAATGTATTTCTCAACCCTGTTGAGGAGGTCGGGAAAGTCGACGGGGGGTTTTTTCGCCAGAGAAGCCTTCAGTTGTCTATGACGGACGTTGTGCCGAAATGCCGCAGAGGCGACGCCTGGATCAAGAGAGGAGACCGATCTTGCCTCCGTGGTAAACCTCCGGACGTACACTCTGAGTGGCTCTCCCTCCATCTGTCTGAGTCCAAGTAAAGAGGCGCTGGTCCTTTCCGCCTTCCGGCTGGTGACAAAGTGGGCAAGAAAATTGCCCTCTAGTTGGTCAAAGGAGTAAATGGAGCCGGGGGTGAGTTTCGAGTACCATTCACGAGCCGGACCCCGAAGTGTGGCGGGGAAGGCTCGGCATAGCAGGGGATCCGAGGCGCTGTGAATCATCATGAGGGTTTTGAAACCCTCCATGTGATCAGCGGGGTCTCCCTCGCCGTCGTAGGTCTCGAATTGAGGTGGTCGGAAATTCCTGGGTATTTCCGCTTGAAGGATGGGGGCGGAGAAGGGAGGACGGACGGGTCTGTACCCCTGAGCCGCTCGTCGGTCGCCGTCTCCTATATGATCGAGGCGATCCTCCATTTCTTGGAGGCGCCTTAGGAGTACGCCATCGTCTTCTAGCTGGATAGTTGACGTGCGCGACACGCTGGCCTCGGCATCCGACCCGGTTTGGGAGTGGAGGGTTTCCTCCCTGGGGGCCCGTCGGAGGACCCCAGAATTTCTCTTCGGAAGTCTTGGAACTCCTTGTGAGTGACGGGGGCTCCCTCGACCCTATTTGGTCGGTCTGAAGGCTGCCTTCCGATGCGGCTGAGTGCTGACCTCCGTACCTCGGGTGGCGGTCTCGGATGGTTCGGGGCCGGGTTGGAAGCGGCCCTTCCCCTGCTGCGGCTAACCTGTCGGTTGACGATTACTCCCCGGAGGTCGGGCTGGACTTGGCGGGCGACGCTCCTTTGGGATCCCTGATGGGGAGCCCTGTGTTTTGAAGTATGTGGACCGGCGTTAGCAATTGGTGGGGGCGAGTCCCGTCGGTTGACGGAGGAAGCAGCCCCCTTGCCCTTTGAGGCCATGAGAGTTCAGCGGTCGAGGTGCCTTGATGGTCGTGCTTGGGTCGGCCTCTGAAGCAGTGTTCCCACAGACGGCGCCAACCTGATGCGGTTTATTTCTGGGAGACGTGTGGATGCACCAGGTGTGAGTTCGGACTCAATTTATATTGAAGGAGAAAGCTGCTTGTCAGACGACCCTCGGAGTGACCTGGCGGCACCTGCGATGGGCTCGGAGTGAAGTGGATGCCTCGGCTCGGATCATAGGGTTCGGATCCGAGGTCTTGTGTACCTGCAGACGGTCCTGAAACACCGGGGTTTATCCCGGTGGCGGACCCTCCGACGATCTAGTCAGTCTCTGTGAGAGAGTAGCAATAACTAGGTGAATTTAAGTGGCAAAAGATTGGTCACCTGAAAAGGTGGGTGAGGGTCTAGTATTTATAGAGAATTCCAACCGGGTTTGGATCCGCTTGGGGGCCGGGTTTGAACCCGAAAGCCCATGGGCCTGTCGTGGTAGAAGGCCCAGGGGGTTTAGGGCTGACGTGGCAGTACCAGGAGTGGTATAGGGCTGACGCGGTAAAGCCCTTGGCGGTATTTGGAGCTGACATGACAGATCATGGGGCCTCTGTGCTTCTGGGAGAATCTGGCGGTGTAGGGTGCGCCAAGTCATCTTCCTTCTACGTCAGGATGGTAGGACGGCCTGGAGGGCTGTCGTGGATCGGAGGCCGAGGGCCATAGCCGCTCATCGGATACGAGGAGTCCAGATCTGTGGGGGTGACCTGGAGGTTCGGTGCCGACCCCGAAGTGGCTCGACGCCGAACTAGACTGCTGTTTCCACCATTTCTGAGTGAGAGTTGTATTGGGCCCCAAGCCATTTTTACCCTACCACAGTGTTAAAGTCGAAGTTGGGTCTTTTAGAAGATGAGGGTTTTTCAGAGATTTTGAAGAAGACGGTCTGAGGTTTTACTTATGGGTTTGGGTCCAAAACGGGTTCAAACACAACCCGTTAACCTCTTCACTTTTTATTTTATTTATTTATTTATTTTTATTTTTGTAAATCTTAGTCATTGATCACGATCGAGTGTGCATCGGGAGGTTAGACTTTTCTCATATTTTTTGTTGGGAACTACGTCTGTTCGGCTCGAAACGGCGAGCGTGGCGAGCATGCGTCGAGCTACAGATGAGTGACACGTGGCTTTTGACCGTTGACCGGTGAACGCCACTTTGCTCATTTTCTGATCGGATCACTATTTCCTCGACAAGCTCAGACCGCTTGTCGAACGCTTAAATGCGGCGAACGATTGCATTGTCTAGTGAACGGTTGTATTACTTAGCAAACCGTTGCTATGTTTGGCAAACGGTTGTGCCGCTTGGCGAACCATTGCTATGTCTGGTGAACGGTTGTGTCACTTGGCGAACCGTTGCTATGTTTTGCGGTTTGACTTCTTTGTCGTTTTGCATTCTGAACGTTTGGGATTCCATGCCTCTTAGGCTTCCTAAGGGCCCATTATGTCTTTGGCCCAGGCCCTTTAAGCTTTGCTATAAATCCCCCCCCCTCATTTCTCCTCACTTTCTCACTTTTACCTCATCCTAAAATTTTCTTACTTCAGTGGTTGAGCGAGATTCCGGTGGTCTTTTCCGTTCTCCGGTGAGATTTTTGACCGAGACCATCACATCAGAAGTTAATTTATTTTTATTTTAAAAGATGTCTAGAGTATCCTCTAGTGAAGAGGCCTCCCCTTCGGGTCGCGCCGAAGTGCCCCCTCCAACTCCTTCTTCAAGGGTCGACAAGGGGAAGGGTGCAGCGGTTCTACCTTCGGCGGTGGTCGAGACAGTTGTGGAGAGAGATCGGAGAATGGGTGAGTTTGGAAGGCATTCGATCGCTGTGTCTCATTTGGGAGGGGTTCGCCAGTACATCGCCGAAGAGCTGAGGCATTTCGAGCAAGGCATAGAGCGGTTCTATGAGGAGAACGAGCCTTGAGAGCGCTTCGAGGTGAACGATGTTGTCACCATACTTACAGAGGCGGACCTGCGCACTATTAGGAAGTGCTATACGATTCCTCCGAAGTTCGACCTCATTCTTCCTGGCCCCGGAGCTAGATCTTTCTCTTCGTTCTCCCTCGACTTATGTGTGTTTCACTTCGACACTTTTCACGCGGGGCTCCACCTCCCTCTTCATCCATTTGTGAGAGAAGTATTGAGGTGGTATGGTGTTGGTCGGATCCAACTTATGCCGAACATTTGGAGGCACGTTACAGGGGTTCATGCTTCATTGCCAAGCTGCTGGGATCGATCCCCATTTCAATGTTCTTCGCATGTTGTACAAGATTCATCAGAAGACGCGAATGGAGTACCGGTTCTGTCTTACTGCTCGGAAGGGCGTCAAGTTGGTCGACAACCTTGACTCAGTGAAATCTTGGAGGGACAAGTACTTTTTGATTTGGAGTAAGGAACCTTGGGGCATCCCAATGGTTTGGAGGGAAGATGTGCCGAAGAGGGCGAAGGCGGAACCTTATCTAAGCCTCGAAGAAGAGAGTGTAACACCCAATTTTTTTTCTTCTTTCAAATCTATACCTCCAAATTCATTTCTTTCCATTTCTATGTCACTTTAAACATAAACTAAGATAGTTATATTTCAAATGAAATTTTGGTAGAGTTTCCCCTGAAATTTCTGTCTCGAAACACAAAAAGCTTATGGAATCCTGCTCTAAATTCCGTAGCTCACAACACAAGTAATATTTTCATGGGATCCCTAGGCCAAAAAGAGCAGAAATACAAAGGAAATATAAATATCATGCTCTGGGGGCCAAACTCAATATAGAATATCAATTATCAAATAAAAACCATAAATTTCTTCAAAAACGTAGTAAAACTTTTAGAAAAGAACTTGTAAAACATACCACAGGGCCCGGTACTCCACAACGAGATGGGTATGGGTCAAAAACATAACATACTACCCCACATTATACTCATCATCATCATCTACATGCTTATACATCCAAAATACAATTTAAACCATAAATTTCACTATTCATGTTACTAACTTATACAAAAATTTTAAAAGTAAAAGAATCCACTCAAACTAAATCTGTGCCTCACCTCTGCACTACTGAGGACATGCAACAGTAGGGGTCTAGGGCAGTCCTGGGACTCCCCTAATCCCCCAAACACTAAGGGATTATCCATTTCTGGTGTGAGTTTAATTAAATATAACTTAACTTGTAATGAGATAAAATAAAAGAAAACAGGAACTGTAAAAATACCAACATGGTAGTACATTAAGTGATAACTATGAGATGCCCAAAAGATAATGTACATTTGAAAATTACAATGCAACCATATCATCAAATAACCCATACTATAGTTATTGCAACTCCACCCCATGCATCTCATCATCCTTGCTTTACCGAAAGATTCGAACCCAGGATATAGTTCCCACTAATTGCTCGAAGTAGCGGGCAGTAGTTCCTGAGCCCGAATCTCAAACTCCAACTATTACTGCTATCATTAACTTAATTAGCATAACATTTATCCACCTTTTAGTCACCACCACATCCCAGACCACAGCCCCAATATATATATATATATATACACACACACACACATTAACTGTGTTTTGCTATATATATACATTACAACATTCATTCCCGAATAAATATTACTCAACTCCATTACTAATATTCATCAAAATATCAATATATAAAGTTCTATTACCACATTCTTACACCATATCAGATATTTATATAAATAAATATATATCCATAATTCCCGTTTAAAGCAAAACACAGTTTTACTTCATAACATCACTTATTTTATTCGCTTTATATACATACATTCCGTTCATCATATAACGGTTAAAATTTTCATTATTTATCTCCATTCTTATTTCATCACACACTTACCACTTACTTTCTTTTCATTCGTAACCCACACAAATTCCATAACTATTATTTCACTCATTCTCTTCTATATCACTTACCATTCTCATATTGTAACGCCCCGAATTTCAAATAAGGATAAATTCGAGATTTCACAGGATCTTTACTTCACTTCGTACAATTTTACAAGGAATTTAAAACTTTGCATTCACAATACATCAGAGTTCCTTTACAATTGGTTTTTACACAGCGGAAGAAACAAAGATTACAACAAGGAAATACAACTTGTATAACTTTAACATCATTTGCAATATCTTTAACTTCTAAACAACAACAACATATCCACTTTATAACTCCTTGATTAGTCCTTTACCTGCATGTTAATCTGTGGGCTCGTCAGTTACTTACAACTGACGAAATGTCATACACGGCTATCCTCTCTATGCCGGGAATAGTATAACGATCTCATACTTTAACAAATCACAAAAAGATTGAATGAACAAGTAAAGTGTTAAAAGTGATTATTCTAAACATAAGTGTATGCCATGTCTTAATGCCTAATGCACACAATTCTACACTAGGATGACACTAATGCACACTTATTCAGATTCTATGCATCCCATACTACATAGGTCTGAGGGCAAGTGCCTACGTACTCCATATTGAAGGGTTCGATCCCTCGCCATGAGACTACCAGTAATAAAACAAGTTTTAGAGTTATTTCACAGATACGGATCTCAGCCTCCCTGGCTAGCCTCCCTGGCTATAATAACAGATCCCAGCCTCCCTGGCTATTATATCGTGAGAATAATCCCGTAAATGCCCCTCTAGCCCCGGTATATACATATTCTTTGGAGTATGGTAAACATCCGCCGACTACCCTAAGTCCCGGATAAAATACAGTCCATCTCCTACGGAGCAACCACAGTCCACCAACTGGGTCTATAGCCACGGAGATCCACTGCCGACTATATAGAAGCACCCATTTACGTTTGCACAAGTCTATTACATCTTCACCTAAGTGCCTAATTATTTTTAGTTCAAGACATGAATATGTTATCACCCTAGAATCAGTTTTACCTCATACCGGATTTATTCACAAAATACGAGATCGCCTGACGGCATTATCTCAAAATCGAGTCTCAAAATCTTTCTTTCAAAATTACCGGTAACCGAGGTCTTACTAACTCTAAATCATAAACTTTCATGTACATGAAACATGGGTACACATACCCTTTAGTAAACATGTCTTAAACCTAGATATTTTCAACTTATTCGCAAAATAAACATAGTCTCGACACTATTCATGATCTATTTATTGATTCATGTTCTTTTCAAACAAACATGCATTTCAAGAACACAAATTTCACCACATGAATTGTTATAACAAATCTAAGTTATCACAATGTTTCAATACACTATAAAAACATCTCTTAACATGAGAATTTATCAATTTGCAAAATACTACTTTTCACCACAAATTCTATTCTCAAAATTTTTATTTATTTTTACACTTCAAAATATACAAGAAACTATCTCTTAATATTTTTTTCCTATTTCATTTCATACTCATAATAATGGTTTTAATTAAAGTTCTCCTATAAAAATTTTAATTTCTTGAATGAATAAGAAAAATCAAAAAAATAAATAAAAGAGGGCGCCTGGATTTGAACCCAGCATTACCGAACACACACAACAACGCCCTAGGCTCTGACCCACTAGCCACTAAGTCCTTTATGGACTGGTGCTTCAAGAACCAACCGAAACCCCCTATACCATACTGTACGGTTTAGATTTAATACAAAAAAAATCGAAAGTAAAAGAAAGGGTTTGGCCGAGGTTCGAACTCGTGACCTCAACAAGGGCGCGCTACAGTGGCTCCGCTAACCAAGAATTCCATGTAACATTTCTGTTACAAAGTTACATTAATTTGCTTTTGTTCTAACTTTCTGTTATTCTATTATCTTCAAAACTCGATTTTTCTCTTGATCTAATCTTTCATATAATTATGATTTGTTCATCTATACTGAGTCTACTTTCTCACAGTAACTCATAATTTTATAATGCATAAAAATAAAACTAACTTTCAAATTATTACATGAACTTGCATTTATTCAATTCAATCAAAGTAGCACACTACATCTTTTGCAGTCAATGAGTTGAATAGCATCAAATTTACTTTACAAAAACATAGTTGCTTATTGTGGTAGGGTAAAAATGGCTTGGGGCCCACAACCAGGGCCCAGTACAGCTCTCACTCAAAAGCAGGAAAAACAACAATCTGGCTCGGCTTCGACCCAGACAGGGTCGGCGCCTGATATGGCTAAAAAATGGGATTAAATCGGGACCGTTCACATCGGAGACGAATCTTAAAGCTCAGGGGTAAAACGGTAATTTCACCTACTAGCGGGTCCGAAGCGGGTACTGGGTCTCCTTCTCACAGATCCAACAACCCGCAAACGGATCCACCTCAACTGGGTACGGGTCCCGACCCGATACAAACCCAGACCAACGAGAGGAGATTAGGGTCACTGATTTGACTAAATCAACGGGCCTGATTTGCAGTTATCCTCTCACCGGGAATTAAGGGATTACATTACTAATCTGATTACGAGGATTTTATGCCTTATCAGATCACAGGAATCACATTCCTAATCTGATCCCAACGGCGACTATAAATACCCCCCACCTACCACTGTTACAGGTTGATCACTCTTTTCCCAACTAAAGCTCTTTTTTAATCATCACTGGTTACTGACAAGAGCGTCGGAGGGTGCGTCGCCGGGATCAACCCCGGTGTTTCGCACTTTCCTTGCAGGTGCACGGCAGGAGCTCAACTGCCCAACTCAGACGAACAGGTTCGGATCTGCTATTCAGGTTTTTCCACGAACCCACAAATTCTATCTGTTTACCCTCACACCAGAATTAGCGGTAACAGATTGGCGCCGTCTGTGGGAACACCATACAAATAGCCTCCGCCTCTTCCTCGTCGACTAGCTCTTCTCCAGCCATGCCTCCCAGAAAGGTCAGATCTAGAGGGTCCAATCGTGTGCCCAACCCTGCTGACCAGCAAGAAGTCCCTGTCCATCCCTCTCAACAACAGGGGCGGCTCCCTCCGCCCGCCGAGGACCGTGTCTAGCAGGACCCACCTCCTCTTCCGAACCAGCAACCCCCAAACGGTCCCGATCCACAGAAGCAAAAACAACCTCTCCATCAAGACCACATATCGGTACACAATGCCTCTACAGACTCTTACGCCTCCCATAGTCCTCAGGCCCCTGACCTTCGAAATACTATCCTCAACCGGCAGAAGGATGAGGATCTCCGCCACCGTCTGGACGAAAAGCGGTCCCGAGAGGGAGCCTCCCGCCTACAACGTCCAGATGAGCGGAATCCTCACCACCGCCAGCGTAGAAGGTCTCCTGCCAGGAGAGGGCGAAGAGAGTCACCCGGGCATTATAGGAGGAGGCGCCACTCTCCTACCGGTCGGCATCGGCCGAGGAACAATGAGGCACCCATCACTCGCGCCGAGTTCCAGCAGTTTCAAGCAACGGTGTTGCAGGCTCTTAACCTCCGACCCAACAACAATGAGGCCCAAAAGGTTCCTTCGCCCCAACGGGTTCCCAGTCCTCGCCGTAGGTCAGCCTCTCCTCCACCAGCTCCTAACCACCGGCAGCATGATCTTAGCCCTCGCCGCTCCCGGGACGACCATCGTCGTAGCCTCGGCTCTCCCTCCTACGAAGACGAGTCCAGAGGCTCGTTCGACTACCGCAGGAGGGACGATGCCCTATACCGCCGTCTCCATGAGGTGGAGAGGCGAATCGGTCGGATGGACGAAGGGGGAGGGGTCGAACAGCAGAACCATCCGTCCGAGCAGACCCCCTTTCTCCCGAACCATCATGGAAGCTCCTATCCCAAGAGGTTTCGAACCCCCGAAGTTCGAAACTTACTCGGGGGAGTCGGACCCCGTCGACCACATTGAGAGCTTCAAGACCCTCATGCTCATCCACCAGGCTTCGGACGCCTTACTTTGCAAGACCTTCCCCGCCACCCTGAAGGGGTCGGCTAGGGAATGGTACTCCCGCCTTGCTCCCTCTTCCATCTTCTCCTTCGAGCAATTCGAGAGCCTCTTCATCACTCATTTTGTGAGTGGCAGACGCACGGAGAAGACCAACATCTCGTTACTCCAGCTCCGCCAGGAGAAGGGAGAGAAGTTGAGAGACTATGTGAAGAGGTTCACTGCGGAGGTCAGGTCCATAGCCTCCCTCGACCAATCCGTCGCAACAGCCGCCTTCCAATCCAACGTCTTCAATTCCAGCCTCCGCTCCTCTCTTGCTAAGAAGCCTCCACAGAACTTTGCCGACCTCCTTCTCAGGTGTGACAAGTACATTCGTGCCGAAGAGGCCGCCTACCTTCCAAGCTTCGGAGGGTCTACTTCAGGGACGAAACGAAAGCTGACCGAGGAAGAAGAGACTAAGAAGTTTCAGAAGAACGGCAATGGCCAGCGCCGCCCGACTCCTCGGTTTGAGAAGTTCACCCCCCTCGTTGCCAATATATCAGAAGTTCTTATGGAAGTGGACAAGGAAGGGCTACTCCGTGCTCCCCCTAGAATGAACACACCTGGAAAGAAGAGGAACAAGGATAAGTGGTGTCGCTTTTACAGGGACCACGGCCACGACACGGAAGATTGTCGGGCTCTGAAGGAGGAGATCGAAGAACTCATACAGCGGGGGCACCTGACCAAGTTCGTCCAGAAAGAGGGGGCCGAGCTTCCCCCCTGAGGAGCCAACAAACGAACCGAAGGGCCCGCCGAGCTTTAAGACTCAGAACCTCCCGGCTCTTCCCAAGAGGTCTTCTCCTTATTGTAGAAGTAGGACCCTGATTTTCAATAAGGCCGATGCTTGTAACCCGGCCGATAGCATGTAATAACGGCTCGCCCTATTGAAGCGGCCACTTAGTTTATTTCAAACTTTACATCTTTTCATTAAAAATTATTGCTCTTACTTCTCTCTTAAATGGTGGGTTCGGAGTCCAGCTTCTTCTACAGCGCTGCTCCCGCAACTTACTAACCTTAAACAACGAGTTCGGAGTCCAACACTTGGCTCGATTCCTCTTCAAATAACCTGCTCTTCAGCGGGTTAGAAGTGGTTCGCCATTCGGAATTGCTCCCACAACCGTTGACTACCTCTATCGATGGTTCGGAGTCCAACACTTGGCTCGATTCCTCTTCAAATAACCTGCTCTTCAGCGGGTTAGAAGTGGTTCGCCATTCGGAATTGCTCCCACAATCGTTGACTACCTCTACCGATGGTTCGGAGTCCAACACTTGGCTCGATTCCTCTTCAAATAACCCGCTCTTCAGCGGGTTAGAAGTGGTTCGCCATTCGGAATTGCTCCCACAACCGTTGACTCTCTCACATAAGTAGCGAGTTCGGAGCTACAGCTCTCCCCTAGAGTTGCTCCTCACACTTGCCTCACAAATGGCTCTCTTCCAGAGCCGAGCTCTTCACTCCGCTCGCCTCCGAAGCGGACCTCTTCTCAACGAGTTCGGAGCTCAAAACTCTCTCCAAGAGTTGCTCCTCAAACTCATCTCACAAATGGCTCTCTTCCAGAGCCGAGCTCTTCCCTCCGCTCGCCGCCGAAGCGGACCTCTTCTCGACGAGTTTGGAGCACAACTCTCTCATAGAGTCCCTCCTCACACTCGTCTCACAAATAGCTCTCTTCCAGAGCCGAGCTCTTCACTCCGCTCGCCTCTGAAGTGGACCTCTTCTCCACGAGTTTGGAGCACAACTCTCTCATAGAGTCCCTCCTCACACTCGTCTCACAAATAGCTCTCTTCCAGAGCCGAGCTCTTCACTCCGCTCGCCTCTGAAGTGGACCTCTTCTCCACGAGTTTGGAGCACAACTCTCTCATAGAGTCCCTCCTCACACTCGTCTCACAAATAGCTCTCTTCCAGAGCTGAGCTCTTCGCTCCGCTCATCCCCGAAGCGGACCTCTTCTCAACGAGTTCGGGGCTCAAAACTCTCTCCAAGAGTTGCTCCTCAAACTCATCTCACAAATAGCTCTCTTCTAGAGCCGAGCTCTTCGCTCCACTCATCCCCGAAGAGGACCTCTTCTTAACGAGTTCGGAGCTCAAAACTCTCTCCAAGAGTTGCTCCTCAAACTCATCTCACAAATGGCTCTCTTCCAGAGCCGAGCTCTTCCCTCCGCTCGCCGCCGAAGCGGACCTCTTCTCAACGAGTTCGGAGCTCACAACTCTCTCCAAGAGTTGCTCCTCAAACTCATCTCACAAATGACTCTCTTCCAGGGCCGAGCCTTTCCCTCCGCTCGCCGCCGAAGCGGACCTCTTCTCAACGAGTTTGGAGCTCACAACTCTCTCCAAGAGTTGCTCCTTAAACTCATCTCACAAATGGCTCTCTTCCAGGGCCGAGCCCTTCCCTCCGCTCGCCGCCGAAGCGGACCTCTTCTCAACGAGTTTGGAGCTCACAACTCTCTCCAAGAGTTGCTCCTCAAACTCATCTCACAAATGGCTCTCTTCCAGAGCCGAGCTCTTCCCTCCGCTCGCCGCCGAAACGGACCTCTTCTCAACGAGTTCGGAGCTCACAACTCTCTCATAGAGTCCCTCCTCACACTCGTCTCACAAATAGCTCTCTTCCAGAGCTGAGCTCTTCGCTCCGCTCATCCCCGAAGCGGACCTCTTCTCAACAAGTTCGGAGCTCAAAACTCTCTCCAAGAGTTGCTCCTCACACTCGTCTCTGAAATAGCTCTCTTCCAGAGCTGAGCTCTTCGCTCCGCTCGCCGCCGAAGCGGACCTCTTCTCAACGAGTTCGGAGCTCACAACTCTCTCCTAGAGTTGCTCCTCAAACTCGTCTCCCAAATGGCTCTCTTCCAGAGCCGAGCTCTTCCATCCGTTCGAATGCCGAGCAGGTGCCGATCCGACCCCAACATCAAAGAGCCCGGTCGGCTGCCGAGCAAGTGCCTTTCCGATCCTGCAAACGGAGAAAACTCACTTTCTCCTCAACATTCGTGCAAGATCTCGATCAGACGGCCCAGATCTTGCCAGCGTCGCTAAACGACAAGATAGCGTTTTCTTGGGAACTGAGCCGTCTTGAGATTCGTGCCATCATCCAACGGCCCAGATCTTGCCAGCGTCGCTAAACGACAAGATAGTGTTTTCTTGGAAACTGTGCCCGCCTCGAGATCCGCGCTGAGATCCGACGGCTCAGATCGCTCCACGTCGCTCGGTATTCCGAACCGAGCGACTAGCGATCCGACCCACTCGCGCCTCTTCCTAGCCCAAGGGTCTTCCTAGCACACGGATCTTCCTAGCACATCTTACAAGGGTCTTCCTAGCCCAAGGGTCTTCCTAGCGCAAGGATCTTCCTAGCACATCTTACAAGGGTCTTCCTAGCCCAAGGGTCTTCCTAGCACATCTTACAAGGGTCTTCCTAGCACAAGGGTCTTCCTGGCACATCTTCTCCGCCCCTAGGAGTGGAACTCCTCTTCCAAAATCCCCAAGACCAAAGTACTTATCAACTTCATGAAGACAAGCACGTTGCGGGGCTATTTTGACTATGAAGGAGGGTGAATCTTCATCCCACTCCTAAAGAGAAGTTGTAGATCTTCGAACTAGCTTCGAAACGAGGGGTCGCACGCCCCGATCGGACCTCCGTAGCACCGGGAAAGTGGATCTCAATGCAGCTGCTCCGAATAGCTCGGGAATCCGAGCCGAGCCACTCGCGCGAGGGAGAAATCCGAGCCGAACCCGAGCAAGAATCCGAGCTCTTCCCAACCGAGCCCCAACATCAAAGGACCCGGTCGGCTGCCGAGCAAGTGCCTTTCCGATCCTGCAAACGGAGAAAACTCACTTTCTCCTCAACATTCGTGCAAGATCTCGATCAGACGGTCCAGATCTTGCCAGCGTCGCTAAACGACAAGATAGCGTTTTCTTGGGAACTGAGCCGTCTCGAGATTCGTGCCATCATCCAACGGCCCAGATTTGCCAGCGTCGCTAAACGACAAGATAGCGTTTTCTTGGGAATTGAGCCCGTCTCGAGATTTGTGCCACCATTCAACGGCCCAGATCAAGCCACATAGTTCGGATCTCCAATCCGAGCTACTGCCATACCGAGCTGCAAAATGGGCAAAAAATTTGCCTCAAAATCCGTGCTCGGATTTGCCGAACGAGAAGCAGTGATAAAAAAAAAAGTTACAAGGGGCCGGGTTCGGACCCGTTAGGGTCCTCAAACCCGAACCCGCCTCCGCCACGTCACCATCCTTCTCCCATACTCCTGGCGCCGAAACCCAAGCAAAAGCCAAATAAAACAACAGTTCGTCACCTTCTTCTCCTTCAGTTTTCGGCGCCAAAAGCCCCAACGTTGCGTTCTCCTCCTCGACGAGCGGTGCATCACCAAGCTCGCGTCGCCGAGCTCTTCCCTTCGCCGAGAACCCAACTCCGAGCTCACCCTCCGTCGAGCTCGCCAAGGTTGAGGCCAACGCCGACCTCCATCATCTCCCATGTCGAGCTCCCTCATCGGCAACCTCCAATATCCATGCTTCGCCATGATCGAGCTCCGGCACCCGCCTTCGTCAACTTAGCAAGCTCACCACCGCCATTAACGAGCTCCGAGCTCATACTCACGACCAAGCTCCACCATGGTCGGACTCCTCCATCACCTCAGATGAGCTCCATTGACGAGCTCCGTCTCATTCGCCTCCACTGAGATCACGCTCCGACGAGCTCCAGCGCTGAGCCTCGACCAAGCTCGTCACTGCCCTCGTCGACCTCACCCCTTCCGTCGTCGAGCTCTCGTCAACGAGCTCCGAATGACTTCGCGCCAAGCTCCACTCCTCCAATGCTCCGAGCCCACCTCCGAGCTCCAGACAACTCCACCTTCGAGCTCTGCGACTTCCTCGCCGAGCTCCGACGCCACTATCGATCAACCCATGGCAGACCTCCCGGAGCTCCACCCTCGCCGACTTTGCGAGCTCGAGCTCTCCCCAACTCCGAGCTCCGAGTTCCATTCCGAAGCTTTCCACCGCCGTCGAGCTCCTCTCATTCGTCGCCGAGCTTCTCGCCACGTGAAGTCGGAAAGGGGAAGGGGGCGAGGCGGGAATTCGAAGATGAAGAAGAACAGAGGAAAGAAGAAGAAGAAGAACATATGGAGACAGCGCGGCGCGAAAAAAAAAAAAATTCCATTTTTTGCCACGTGGCATCGCCACGTGGCCTCACACCAATGGTCGAAGTTACCTCTCAGTCGGCTGCCGAACAAGTACCAATCCGATCTGAAAATTGGAGAAAAAATCCAGCCGAACGACTACGACCGTTGGATCTTCCAGAAATTCGCGCTTCTGGTGATGGACGATCCAGATCGCGCCACGCGCGCTAAACGACAAGATAACAATTTTTCGAAAAGCGCGCCTCCTCGAGATTCGCACAGGGATCCGACGGTACAGATCGCGCCACGTGTCCCGGGATCCGACGGCACAGATCGTGCCACGTGTCAGGTATTATTTAATTTAGCTAATTAATTTATTTAATTGTTTTTTTTATTTAAAAAATCCGAAAAAATATTTAAAAAATAGGAAAAATTAAATAAAAATTCTAAAAATAATTATAAATTCAGAAAAATTATTTTAAATTCTGAAAAATATAATTATTTAATTAGAATAATTATTTAATATTTTCGATAATTAATTATTTAATTCGGAAAATGAATAAAAAATTCAAAAAATGAGAAAAAATTCAGAAAAATCTGGAAAAATCACCAAAAATACAGAAAATTTTGAGAATATTTTTGGGCATTTTACAAGCCCAGAATAACATCGTTACACCCCAAGCTAGATCCAAAACTCCCTTAAGAACGCCGATAAAATCCCGTACGCCATTAGAACAGTAAAACTACTCCTTAAAGACTGAAAAACTCAGTCTCTAGGAGTGGGGGGCTCGTGATATGGCTAATAAATGGGATTAAATCGGGACCGTTCACATCAGAGACGAATCTTAAAGCTCAGGGGTAAAACGGTAATTTCACCTACTAGCGGGTCCGAAGCGGGTACTGGGTCTTCTTCTCACAGATCCAACAACCCGCGAACGGATCCACCTCAACTGGGTACGGGTCCCGACCCGATACAAACCCAGACCAGCGAGAGGAGATCAGGGTCACTGATTTGACTAAATCAACGGGCCTGATTTGCAGTTATCCTCTCACCGGGAATTAAGGGATTACATTCCTAATCTGATTACGAGGATTTTATGCCTTATCAGATCACAGGAATCACATTCCTAATCTGATCCCAACGGCGACTATAAATACCCCCCACCTACCACTGTTACAGGTTGATCACTCTTTTCCCAACTAAAGCTCTTTTTTAATCATCACTGGTTACTGACAAGAGCGTCGGAGGGTGCGTCGCCGGGATCAACCCCGGTGTTTTGCACTTTCCTTGCAGGTGCACGACGGGAGCTCAACTGCCCAACTCAGACGAACAGGTTCGGATCTGCTATTCAGGTTTTTCCACGAACCCACAAATTCTATCTGTTTACCCCCACACCAGAATTAGCGGCAACAGCGCCGAACCTCAAGTTCACCCCCGCAGAACTGGTCTCCTCATATCCGACGAGCCTCAATGGTCCTCGGCCTCCGATCCATGACAGCCCCACGGGCCGTCCCCCCATCCTGGCGAGGCATGAGGATGACCTGGCACAGCCTAGGCCCTCCAATTCTCCCAGAGGCACCGGAGACCCATGATCAGCCATGTCAGCTCCAAATACCACCAAGGGTTTTGCCACGTCAGCCCTATACCACTCCTGGTACTGCCACGTCTGCCCTAAACCCCCTGGGCCTTCTGCCACGTCAGGCCCATGGGCTTTCGGATTCAGACCCGGCCCCCAAGCAGATCCAAACCCGGTTGGAATTCTCTATAAATACTAGACCCTCACCCACCTTTTGAGGTAACCAATCTTTTGCCACTTAAATTCACCTAGTTATTGCTACTCTCTCACAGAGACTGACTAGATCGTCGGAGGGTCTGCCACCGGGATAAACCCCGGTGTTTCAGGACCGTCTGCAGGTACACAAGACCTCGGATCCGAACCCTCTGATCCGAGCCCAGACATCCACCTCCCTCCGAGCCCGTCGCAGGTACTGCCCGGTCAGCCGAGGGTCGACTGACAAGCAGCATTCTCCTTCAATACAAATCGAGTTCGAACTCACACCTGGTGCATCCACACGTCTCCCAGAAACAAACCGCATCAGGTTGGCACCGTCTGTGGGAACGCTACTTCAGAAGCCGACCCGAGCCCGACCATCAAGGGACCTCGACAGCCGAACTCTCATGGCCTCCAAGGGCAAGGGGGCTGCTTCCTCCGTCAACCGACGGGACTCGCCCCCACCAACTGCTAACGCCGGGCCACGCATTTCAAAACACAGGGCTCCCCATCAGGGGTCCTAAAGGAGCGTCACCCGTCAAGTCCAGCCCGACCTACGGGGGATTATCGTCAACCGGCAGATTACCCGCAGCAGGGGAAGGGCCGCTTCCAACCCGGCCCCGAACCATCCAAGACCGCCGCCCGAGGGACGGGGGCCAGCGCTCAGCCACGTCGGAAGGCAACCTTCAGACCAACCGAACAGGGTCGAGGGAGCCCCCGTCACTCACAAGGAGTTCCAGGACTTCCGAAGGGAAATTCTTGGAGCTCTCCGACGGACCCCCAGGGAGGAAGGCCCACGGGATCGACGAGATGCTAGGAACCGGAGGCTCTCACCTCCGAACCCTACTCCGAACCGCATCCAGGGTCAGGATCCCGAGTCCGGGAGAGCCGCGGATACGCCATTCATCTTGCACTGCATCCACGGGGGGCCAATGGGAGGAGAATCAAATACGTCCCGAAAAGCCTTCATCCGAGAGGTGAATACTGTCCAAGACAACCCCTCGTCCAAGCTACAACCGAGGCCAGTCTCCTTCTCAGGAGAGGACCTCGAAGGCGTTCACCTACCACAATTAGCTATGTGGAGGCTAATGACGAGGGCATTCGAGTGGGGTACCCATCAACAAGAAGCCTTCGAACAGCTGAAGCAATACCTCGCCAACCTGCCTCTCCTCAGCAAGCCCGAGCCAGGCGAGCCGCTTTGGCTCTACCTGTCCGCCTCGGATAGCGCCCTCAGTGCCGTCCTCGTCCGAGAAGAGGAAGGGGTTCAAAGGCCGTTCTATTATGTGAGCAAAGTGCTACTCCCAGCCGAGACGAGGTACGCAAAGATAGAGAAGGTGGCCTATGCCTTGGTCATGGCAACCCGGAAGCTTCATCCTTACTTCCAGGCCCACTCCGTCCAAGTACTGACCGACCAGCCACTAAAGACTGTCCTTCACAAGCCCGAAAACTCCGACCGCTTAGTCAAGTGGTCAATTGAGCTGAGTCAGTTCGACATCAGCTATCAGCCGAAGGTGGCCATTAAAGGACAGGCCCTCGCTGAGTTCATAACTGAGTGCACCGTCTCCGAGCAGCCCAGCATCGAGGATTCAGATCCGACCTGGGAGGTCTTTGTCGACGGCTCGTCATGCGAAACGGGGAGTGGGGCTGGCATCATCCTTCGTGGCCCCGACCAATTCCTACTTCAATACTCCCTCCGCCTCAACTTTCCGGCCTCCAACAACGAGGCAGAATACGAGGCCATGATCGCCGGATTGACCCTCGCCCACCAAGCCGGAGCCAAGCAAATCCAGGCCTTCAGCGATTCTCAGCTCGTGGTCAATCAGATCACCGGAGAATACGAAGCCCGCGATAAGCGCATGATGAGGTATTTGGCGGCAGTCCGACGACTCCTGGCGTCCTTCAGCTGCGCCACGGTTATCAGAGTCCCCAGGGAACAGAACGCTCAAGCAGACGCGTTGTCCAAACTCGCCTCTTCCTCCTTCGAGGGTCTCGATCAGACGGTGCTCATAGAAATCCTCCTGAAACCAAGTATCAGTGACCCAGAGCCGGAGGCGATGTGTGTGCAAGATGGTACCAGCCCGGGCGACTGGACCACTCCCATCCGAAAATTCTTAATCAGTGCCAAGCTTCCTGAAGACAGAGCCGAGGCCAGACGAGTCAGAGTCCGAGCTGAAAGGTTTGTCATGGTTGATGACATCCTCTTCAAGCGCTCATACACCTTGGCCGACGGCAAACCATACCTCCGCTGTCTCAACAGCGACGAGGCCAGCTACGCCCTCAAAGACCTGCATGAGGGGATCGGCGGATGCCACATGGGGAGCAGGACACTTGCTCGGAAGGCCCTGAATCAGGGGTACTATTGGCCAACCATGCTCCAAGACTCACAAGACTTAGTCAAGAGGTGCGGCCCCTGCCAAAGATTCTCCCCTATCAAGAGGCTTCCTCAAGCCAATCTCCGATCCCTGGCGAGCCCTACGCCGTTCGCCATGTGGGGTATGGACCTTGTGGGGCCCTTCCCCCCGGCGGTAGGACAAAAGAAATTCCTGATAGTCGCCATCGACTACTTCACCAAGTGGATCGAAGCCGAACCACTGTCCAGCATCACCGAGCGCCAAGTGCAACAGTTCTTTTGGAAGAACATCATTTGCCGGTTCGGAATCCCTCGGGTCCTCGTCACAGACAACGGAACCCAGTTCCAAGGTCAAAACTTGCAAACCTTCTGCGCGGACATCGGCATCCAGCAGCGTTTCTCCGCCATTTGCCACCCTCAGTCCAACGGCCAAGCGGAGAACGCGAACAGACAAATCCTCGACGGCCTCAAAAAGCACCTCGACAGTTCCCCCAAAGGGCTGTGGGTCGAGGAACTGCCTAGCGTGCTATGGGCACACCGAACCACCCAGAGGATCCCTACGGGGGAGATGCCGTTCAGTCTGACCTATGGGACAGAGGCAGTCATCCCCGTCGAGGTCGGATTACCTTCTCCCCGGATCATGGCCTTCGATGAAGCTGACAATGCGTTCGGCCTGAGGGCCAACCTGGACCTCGTCACCGAGGTGCGAGAGAAGTCTTCAATCCGGAGAAGCATCTACCAGCAACGGATCGAGAAGTTTTACAACAAGAAGGTCCGCCCCACAAACATCAAGGCAGGGGACCTCGTATTACGAAAGCTATCTGTCTCTGATCCAACCAAGAAGAGGAAATTGGCTCCCAACTGGGAAGGCCCATACCGTGTAGTCGAGGCTGTACGCCCTGGTACATACCGACTGGCAGATATGGACGACCGGCCCATTAGCCGACCCTGGAACGCCGAGCACCTAATGAAGTTCCTGGAAGAGCGAACCTAGGTTCTAGCCTGGCTAAAGTAAATAAAATCTTTTGTAAGCTTTCAAGTGTAAAGGGCCACTTTAGCGGCCCTCCCTATCTTGTATAAAAGAAGTCTCTTTTTGTCAAACTCCAAAGGCCTCGGCGGCTCCGACCTAATACCGGGCAATGGGATCGGCACCCGAGTTCTCACTCCGGTATCGTCCCCAAGCGTCTCGGTAGGTTCGACCCAGCTTCAGACCAGGGAATCTTCCTAATACCTCGCGTCGATCCCTCACGAATCGACGGAGCCAAACCTCGCCTCCGCCGCCCTTCACTACACTACTAACCAGAGCGAAGAAGGAAAAGATTTCTGTATTCATACTCTTTTATTTTGTTCTGGGAAAACAAACAAGGACCGTTACAGGACCACTCCACTCATCTCAAACTGGAGGAAACCACCACCTTAGGGCCCCTCAGATCCGGCGAAGGACGGGATCACTCCGACCGAACGACTTGGAACTCTCTCTTTGTCATAACGGTCCTTCGGCTCGGCCACAGTCGACGCACCGGCCACGGAGCTCTGGGCATCAACGGGTCGCATACGCTCCATCAGAAGCAACGCAGAGGGAACCTCCTCCGCTCGTCGACCCCCGAGGAAGATATCGAGATGCCCAACATCGTCCTGTAACGGTGTATCTCCATCTCCTTCTCCACTATCACATCACGAAGTAGCTTCTCAGAGGAGGGTCTCTGCACCGAGGGACTAGACATAGTATATCCGAGACCGACGCCCCCGAGCTCCCGATCCACCATCGCCCTCCTCAGCCGGCTTGCCTCCTCACTAAGGGCTTCGGACTTGTTCCTATAATAATTGAAGGCCGCATCAGTGTCACGGGCCCCCTTACGGTACCGCACCAAAGTGGCATCCAGGGCCTCAACCTTGCTCCGAAGCCACGCCACGTCGGAACGACGGGGGTCCGCCTCAGGAGGGGGAGCCATAACCTACAAGAGAACTGGCCCACTCAAAACATATAAGCAAGGAGGTTCGGAAATATCCGAGGTCAAAACACTTGGCCAGTCAAAAAACCCTCCTTTTTATAAATCTAGTTGCTCCATACAAAAAATGCGGTGGCCAGTCCGCGGAAGGCAAATACAATCGAGAGAAGGAAAAAGAAGGACAAAATTATACAGCTTGTTTTCCCACCTCAGTGTCGGCCGGATTCACGGGGGGGTCGGCAGCCGGGTCATCATCGGGCCCTTGTTCACCAGGGGTCTTCGGTGTCCCCTCGATCTCCATGTCAAACTCGAAGTTGGACAGGTCGACCGTCGGATAGAAGTGCCTCACATGACGGAGGGCCTTTGCATAACAGTCGTCCTGGGCTTTGATCACCAGGAACTGACACGCCTCCGTCAACTCATCCTTCTCCTTCGCAGACATCTTCTTCTGAGCCGCCATCGTCTTCGCCCATTCCTCCTTCTCCTTGTCAAAGGCCGCTTTCATCTCCGTCTCCCTCCTATGCGAGCCTTCGAGCTCTACCTTCAACTCCTTTACCTCCTGCACGGCCTTGTCAGCCCGGTCTCGCTCTCGCTGCAAAGCCGCCTCATAAAGGCCCCTCACGTGGGCCCCCTGCACGGTCGCCTGCAGTAGCCAGACACTCCTAAGAAAGCCTTCTTTGCAACATAATCTGAAGACAAGTGGGTTCGGTTGACTTACCAGCACATTGGCCTGCGCAAGGCGCACGTACGCCTCGTCCAGGGTCTGGGCCTTCATCTCCGAGCGGTCCCGGGGGGTCGCCAACTTATCTGCAACCTCCACGACCTGGCGCCCTCGGACCAGGCAGTCACCCTCGCGGATCGACCAACTCGGCACCCACGGTCGCCGAAGTCTCTCCTCTATCCCGAGATCCACCAGGGGACCCTTCCCCTTATCAAGGTCAGCAGCCCTGCCCTGATCCAAGCCCCCCTAAACCACCGCGTCCCCGCCCGTCTCCGAGCGAGTTCTCTTGGCCCTCGGCTGAATTGGGGCCTCGGAGACCGCCTGGGACAACTCGGTCGTCTTCGCTGCATCCCCCTTCTTCTCGGCCTTCTTCTTCTTCATGGCAAGCCTCAGTGCCTTAATCGATTCTTCATCCATATCTGTAAAAAAATCCATTAAGAACAATGAGCAAGAAAGTACAAGAAGATCGAGAGAAAAGAAACAACTACATACTAGGCACGGCCGGGCTCAGTCCGACGCTCGCCAGGTGGGCCTCTGTCACCTTCGTCCAATTGATGCTGTACGACAGACGGAGGCGCTCAACGAACCTCCACTCCTCAGCCGTCAGGTCCCTCGGCCTCGGCGTTTTGTAGCTCGTCTTAGAGTGGTTTCATCGAGTAGGGATATCCCAAGGATCCTCACTCCGGATCACCAGATATCTCTTCTTCCAATCCTTGATAGAATCTGGGTGGCCATGGACTACCTTCCCTATACCCCGAGGCGAGATGTAGTATACACCCTCTGCCGACGAGCTGATCATCAACATCGCTCGGAACACATTCAGCCGTAGGGGTACCTTCTGCTCCTCGCACATCAGCACGAAGCAGATGATCTGCTTCCAGGAGTTCGACCCAAACTGCATCGGCGCCAAGGACGCCCAATTCAGCACCTCCCGAACGAATGGATGGACTGGCAGCCTCAGTCCAGAGATGAAGGCGTCCACGGGGAGGACGCAATACCTATCCGGCAGGGGGTCGGTCGGCCAAAGAGTAGAGCTCGGCAGCATGAGCTCGTAGCTGGACCCTATGTAGTATGCCAACTGCAATGCCTCCAAATCACCTGCCTTCAGAACGGTCGGGAGTATGTCCATCTTCACCTCTTCCGGCTCGGCGACGACGGCTGGACCCCAAAAAACTCCTTATCGGAGAGATCGTCGGGGTATCGACGGAACGGCTTGGGTTGTACGGGTGACCCTGTCGTTAAGTTACGATAAACAGGCGCCTGACTCGAGCCACCGGTCCTCGATCCCTTCTTCTTCGGAGCCCTCTTCTTCTTGGCTCGTTCCGGCGAGGGTGTAGATAATCGTCCCAAACCGGTTGGATTCCGAGGCCCTTCGGCTTCACCCCCTTCGGGACCACCCTCCTCTCCGGAAGCCAACCCTAGAATCTGGACTTCGTCTGAACTACCGCCCCCTTCCTCAGATTCGCTACTCTCCACCCCAAAAAGCCTCCGAGATCGCAACGGCTTCACATGGTGTACCACCTCCTCCTCGCCTACCGGCTCCTCCCACGAAGGCAATTTGGGGGCGGGTTTCACTCCCCCCCCAGACGTCGACGCTGACGAGCCAGACTGAGCCCTGTCCATCTGTGCCCAAGCTAAACAGACTTACCAACTAACCTGGGGTCACTTCGGAAGAACGAGCCTGCTGCAGCAAACTGAAGGGACGAGCGCTGAAGAGTTGGAAGATTTTTTGAAAAGAAAGAGGCGAGAAAGAAGTGGGCGATAGGAGGAGAGGGGGGAACATTTATAGAGGACGAAAACGACTCCTCGATTTCCGCAATTACTGTTCAACGATTGACATGTAAATGCCGCCTGGAAAATCGCGCCACATCCTCGAAACGTGGGCTGCTGACGTCATCCAGTGCCAGGCTGGCAGCCAGACACAGGGGTCGGGTCGGATGAAGTGCTCGGCGGAAAAATTTCTTTTTTAAAGATTTAAGGCTACAAGGCTCGGTCGGCTACCCTCTCACCCGCGAACAACTTGGGGCTTACAGCCTCGGCAGCCGAAACCCCAAATTGTTCCCGGGTGGCAGAAAAGCCACCATCGCCTGCACCCCGGGCTCCAGGGCTCGGTCGGCTCCTCTCTCACCCGCGAACAACTCGGGGTTTACGGCCTCGTCAGCCGAAACCCCGAATTGTTCGAGGGTGGGAGGAAAGCCACCATCGCCTAGAACCCTAACAGAAAGCGGATCGACCCACATATCCGAGGCTCTTCAGCCTCAGGTCCAGAATACGGTGGGTACCCCTCCCGTCCTGATCTCTCTCGGGCCAAACAACCGTGTGAGGGCCATCTGACCCGAAAAAGGATCCGGACGGCAGAGTTACCACCAATTCGAGGCTCCTTGTTCCCCGGTCCGGATTTCGGTCGTTATCCCTCTCACCCTGATCCCTCCCAGACCTGACTACCGTATCGAGGCCATCAGATCCAAGAGAAGATCCGGGCGACAGAGTAACCCCCTCTCGGACACTCAGGGACAAAATTTTGCAAGAAAGAGACGTCCGCCGAAGCAGACACCTCTGGTGGCCAATGGACCACCCTTGCTACGATCAATCCTGCTGGGGGGGAGGTATTTATAGCCTCCCCCATGAACCAGCCATTATGACATGGGGAAAGCCAATAGACGGAAGCCCATGCGCCACATGCATTTATTCGGCGGCGCCATTAATGCCCCTAGGGAATTGGAACATCGCACAGATCCCGGAACGCCTTCAATGCTCCGCAAGGACGACGGGCCACTCCGCTCAAACCTTCTAAAGCGCCACGGCTCGCCATCGCCCTTGCCGACCCATAATCCCTCGAAAGCTCGAGGTTCGGTCTAGCACCAGGGTTGTCTTCTCAGGAAGGCTCAACGGCTCGCCATCACCCTTGCCGACTTGTAATCCCTCGAAAGCTCGAGGTTCGGTCTAACACCAGGGTTATCTTCTCCGGAAGACTCAATGGCTCGCCATCACCCTTGCCGATCCATAATCCCTCGAAAGCTCGAGGTTCGGTCTAGCACCAGGGTTGTCTTCTCAGGAAGGCTCAACGGCTCGCCATCACCCTTGCCGGCTCGAGGACCGGTCTAGCACCAGGGTAGTCTTCTCCGGAAGACTCAACGGCTCGCCATCACCCTTGCTGGCCCATAATCCCTCGAAAGCTCGAGGTCCGGTCTAGCACCAGGGTAATCTTCTCAGGAAGTTTTAACGGCTCGCCATCACCCTTGCCGACCCTTAAACCCTCGCCAGCTCGAGGCTCGCTCTAAACATCAGGGCAACCATCCCTCGCCAGCTCGAGGCTCGCTCTACCATCAGGGCAATCAACCCTCGCCGGCTCGAGGCTCACTCCAACATCAGGGCAACCCCCTCATGAAGGCCCAGCGATTCGTTGTCCCATTTCTAACAAACCATAAACACTCCTCCACGGCTAGCTCCCGCACCCCCGCAGGAGTGGGGGGCTTGTGTGGTAGGGTAAAAATGGCTTGGGGCCCAACCAGGGCCCAGTACAGCTCTCACTCAAAAGCAGGAAAAACAACAATCTGGCTCGGCTTCGACCCAGACAGGGTCGGCGCCGAACCTTAAGTTCACCCCCGCAGAATTGGTCTCCTCGTATCCGACGAGCCTCAATGGTCCTCGGCCTCCGATCCATGACAGCCCCACGGGCCGTCCCCCCATCCTGGCGAGGCATGAGGATGACCTGGCACAGCCTAGGCCCTCCGATTCTCCCAGAGGCACCGGAGACCCATGATCAGCCATGTCAGCTCCAAATACCACCAAGAGTTTTGCCACGTCAGCCCTATACCACTCCTGGTACTGCCACGTCTGCCCTAAACCCCCTGGGCCTTCTGCCACGTCAGGCCCATGGGAATTCGGATTCAGACCCAGCCCCCAAGCGGATCCAAACCCGGTTGGAATTCTCTATAAATACTAGACCCTCACCCACCTTTTGAGGTAACCAATCTTTTGCCACTTAAATTCACCTAGTTATTGCTACTCTCTCACAGAGACTGACTAGATCGTTGGAGGGTCCGCCACCGGGATAAACCCCGGTGTTTCAGGACCGTCTGCAGGTACACAAGACCTCGGATCCAAACCCTCTGATCCGAGCCCAGACATCCACCTCCCTCCGAGCCCATCGCAGGTACTGCCCGGTCAGCCGAGGGTCGACTGACAAGCAGCATTCTCCTTCAATACAAATCGAGTCCGAACTCACACCTGGTGCATCCACACGTCTCCCAGAAACAAACCGCATCACTTATCAAAGAAAATCTCAACAATTATTCACATAATCAAAAATCTCTACATTCATGTATACTAGTTTAATCAATTATTCTTTTCTTATTATCAACTAACATAATGTTGATTAATTTTCTAAACATCGCATCTTTCATTACACCCTATGCATAGATTTGTTCTACTCTTTTTTCAAAATCGAATTCTACACTACACGTTTATTTTATTATTAGCATGCACATTATCTATAATTAGAAAGTAGAGAATACCCACCTTGATTGAAGCTTGAACGATTGAAAGAGTGATCACCACTTCTAGCTTCAAGGATTCCTAGCTCTTCTCCTCCTAGCAATGGCCTCCAAGCACAAAACTCTCTTCTCTCTTTCTTTTTCCTTTCCCTTATTCTTTTCCTTATTCTTTTTCTTTTCTTTTCTTTCTATTCCTTTGAATCTATTTTTTTTTTTGATGTGTGAAATGAAAAGGGGTATGGTGCTATTTATAGGATATGTAGAGGGTTCAATTTTCATAATTACACAACCTAATAAATTGTTAAATTTAATTTTCCAACCCCTCATTTCCCTAACTCCTAAAACTCCCACCCTTTCATATACCCACTTCTCTAATTCTCTAACTCCCAAACTCTCTCTCTTCCCACTCCTTCAAAACCGGTCAGCATGTGTTTGTACACTTGCACACAAATGTGCTGTGCATGCTCACCGTGGGCCCACCTTTCAATTCACCAATACACATATATTCACTTATACCATATTATAAATTCTAAAATCATAATAGTCCACATCAAGCCCAATACAACAACCCATTTAATCCATCCAGACCATGACAGCCCAACTAAAACCAACTTTTTTTTTCCAATTAATCCATTTACCAACCTGAACATAATTTTAAAGACTATATACTATATATATACTATACATCATATACTATATTTTTAAGTAAAAATTAGTTTAACTAAAATTTATAATGCAAAAATAAATGCGCATACATTTTATAAAATTCATTTCGAGAAAGGATACGCTCAAACGCGTTCGCCGAAAACAAACACGTGCGTCGCACGTGAAAACATGAAAATACGAAAATCGACTTTATTGATGAAAAGTCATTAAATATAATCGAAAAAAATATAAGCAAAATTACATTTACTAATTTACCTATATTTCATGATGAAATCACAACACGTAGAAAGCACGTGCATTATACGTACAGAAAAATCGAAAAATGCATTTTAATCAAAATACGGGGGAAAATAAATTTCAGTTTTATAAAATAGATTTAAATACATAAAAATAATTAATTTAAACCTATAGAAAACATTGTACGTAGTGGTGGGAACACGTGCATCAAAACACGTAAAAAGCACGTAAATCCCAGGGATTGAAATATTGTATTTTAGTTGACTGAAATCAATACGGAAAATGTATAAATAGTACGAATCCAAAATATATAGTGAAACACATTACATAATATACGTGCGTAACACCCAGGGGCAAAATTATAATTTCCAATTTTGCGGGGTATTACACTCCCCCCCCTTAGAGTAGTTCCGTCCCCGGAACTCGCTAGGGTAAAGATTGTATTTTGTACACGCCAAAGAAAATATTATTCTTGTATTTAGGAAACTACAAACTTTAAAATATGCAACGAGGAAAACCAGATAAACTCTATATAGGAAAATTATGAATATTAAAATGTTACAAGACAGAACAAGAAAAATAGGAAAATGGCATAAGAAATGAAATGTGACAGTAGACAGAATAGTTTGAGAGAAACTTTTGTACAAAAATAATATTAGGTAAGCTATTGGATAAAAGGGAAAAGTCAATTAAGTCGTTACCTTCGAAATAGTTCGGAAAACAATGTGGAGAAGAAAACATGGTCAATAGGTAATTTAGAAAAATTTATCAATGTAATAAACGGTAGAAAATTCACAAACTGTAAAACGAATTCGAATTAGCAATTTAGAACAAGACCATTGAATAAGAGTTTGGAAAAATAAATGGGAATGAGACATGGTTGAAAGTATAGATAACATAAAATGACTTCGTATATCAATTAATAAAATGATTTGTAAGGTAACTATAATAATCACACATACAATTTGAAAAAAAATAATATAGAAGGCATACGTCGAAATATTTTTGAATATACAAAATTTTGTAGTGATGAAATTAATTTATAACATTAAGACAAAATAGTGTAAAGCACATACACGAGATGAAAACACAATTGAAAACAATAATTATATAGTATAGCAAATTAGGACAATAGACATAAACAAGTATATGCAAAAATATTAATGTAGTAATTAGATGATGGTAAAATGATATGTATAATAAGAATATTGAAATATATGATATACATAGAAATCATTGGGAGCATATATGTAATAACTAAGAGTGTAAAGACAGTTAAAATTTGAGAAAAGATAATGTATAAATAGTGAGTATATGCATTATATTAAAGAAGTGTAAAACTTTAAAAGTAATGAGTAGCGATTAATAGAAAAAATAAATATATCAAAACAAATATGCGAATGTAGACAATAAAACAAACGGTAGGTCATATTTACATAGGTAGAAAATTTCAATCTCATTTAAAACATATAGGATAAGGTAATATAGTATCACAGAAATCAAATCATATAAAATGAGAGCACATAAGAAAATTTCATAAGAAAAATCCAAAATGAAGAAAATAATTGTTGAAATATTAACTTAATAAATGGCAATTTAAAACTTGAAAAAATACGTAAAGTAATAGTAGACATAGACGGGGAAACATGAAGTGACATAAATACATGAAAGATGAAATTTTAAGTTTGAAAAACAAGTTTAAAATATCAAGACTAAGGTAGATAGATAAATATAAAATATTTAAATAATTTAATAACATAAGAAAAAATTTATATATTGAATATGGAGAAAGTACAATGATAATGATCTACAAAAATAATTTGAGAGGGAAGTGTGTAAGGTATCATGAATGACGGTCCAAGCCAACCACGCTTCCACTGCGCCACTCTGATACCCAGGGGAAAATGTGCTCGCATACACTCTCATATTAATGTATACGAGGAGAACATCATGAATGAAAGTCAATAACTACTGCATTCACGACTCCAGCCATCCAACAGAAAAAGAAAACATCAGTGCATAGAGCAACACAAATGTAAATCACTTACATTTAAATCTCTATAGACTGAAACTCACACTCTAGTGTCTGCAGGAATAATATTGTAACTACTCAATAAGGTGTCACGGGTTCTAGACTATAGTTAATGATCTTACTACTCTTCCTAAACAAATCTTTAGTCTATCAAGTTCTGATTTACTTGGGTTAGCTGTAGGAGTCGGTTCCCAGCTAGCGGTGGTCCGAAGACGCTTAAATACTGATGAACACAAAATTATTCACATTTAGCAGCAATAATCTTAGTGCAATTAGACATTTTAAAGCTCTATATGTGATATTTAACTCTTATTTTCTCTTTTCCATAGGAAACAGCCTAAAACAGAGAAACGAAGCAGATTCAGGATGTTAAGGATGATACACAGGAAATTGCAGATCATCAGTCGACTAGTCCATTACAATAGGCGACTGGACAGAGAAGTTGATTTTCCACAGCCGCTCGGTGCAGTCGACCTATTCCAAAGCCCAGTCGACTTGTGTGATCAATTATCAAATCTTCAGAAGTCTCGGCACAGTCGACTGGTTCGCTGGCAAGTCGACTGGTAGGCGGCAGAGTTAGAAGATAAGATATTTGAAGATTCGTCCAAATCTAATCCAAATCAGAACAGAAAAGGAAGAATAGAAGAAAAGAGAAAGAAATAATACGCAGAGCAACGAGGGAGGAAATAAATAAAAGAAAAGGACTTTTCTATAAAAAGAAAAGTGCAAACCCTAATTCTCTAGCCGTGTTCTATAAATACCAACCAAGAAGCATTATTCTGGGGATCCTCTCTCTGACGTTTTCCGCACACACCATCAGCCGAATCACAACTTTCTGAACAATCAAGTCATCAACAAGGAGCAGCACGGTATTAACAGAGAAGAAGGAGAAAGGAGATCAAGTACTAAGAAGAGAACGGCCGATCGACTGTGTGACAGCCAGCCGATCCACCCAGCCGAACTACATCAGTTTATTCCTTCTCTTTCTAATTCTTTTATGTTAATCATGTACTTGAACTTGTTGATCAATAAAAGTATTATTATGTGGAACTAAATTCATAGTTGGGTAAATTGAAGCCGTAGTTATGTAATGCTATATTCTTCTGAATCCTTCTACTTTACTTATTGATTGAATCTGATTGAATTGGTATAGATTGATGATAATCAAACTCGTTCTCAAGTTCTGAGAGCAGTCGACTGAGGTGAGAGCCAGTCGACTGACATACAGAACTTGAGAATATCAAGTTTACATTGCCATCTATCTGAATCTGTTATATGAGCATATTGAGACGACCCGTATCTCGTGTTCATAACTTGTAACAAGGGAATCCTTGGGGGTTCTTGGTTTAATCAACTTAAGGGATCTAGATCTGATACCAATTTCTAGAACCTTGAGTGTTTGTTCGTTTCCACTGTTCTTATGTTTTCTTTAAGTGCAACTTAGTAGATACCATGCTAAATACTTAATGAAAGAAACGAATTAGAGTAGATACCATGCCTAATTCTTGGCTTAGGGAAACATTACTTTAAGGAGTAGATACCATGCCCTTGAAGAGAACAAACATGAGTAATAAGAAGAAGTTCAGAAGGTAACTTAGCATTATTGATTATTGGTGGAAATCTAAACCCAACTACTTAATAAACATTTGTGATTCAGCATCTCTTAACTTCGTTTTAATCTTTTCATTTCTTTTAGACCTTTAGAACAACCCTTATTGATTCTTATTATTGATTAGTAAATTAATTTCTACAATCTCTGTGGGATCGACCCTTGCTATTGCTATGCTTCTATAAACGATTCGTACACTTACGAGGTTTTTAATTTGTGTCTAGTTTATCTAATTATTTAGGTATCTAGATTACACAACAAGTTTTTGGTGCCGCTGCCGGGGATTGTCTAGTATTTTAACTTACAGATCAGTAGAAAGCTTTTATTTTCTTTCTTTTAATTTTATTAATAAGTAATTTTCTTTTAGGTTACAGGATTTTTGGTGGATGCACGGAAGGAGATCACTTCGTCCAGAGCTACTACCTATTGACGCGGAAACAGAACGCACTTTGCACAAACTAGGAAAGCTGTCTGCGACCAACCAGTCGACTGCTACACGGACTCAGTTGACTGCACAGAGACCAAATTCACGAGCAACAATGGCTGAGGAAATACCAAATCGAGTGCCAATGCAGGATAAATTCACGCCGAAGAATATTGAGCAACCTTCCTGCATTGCTTATCAACCTAATGTCACAGGGAATATGCATCTCTCTCCCCAATTACTTAGCATGGTTCCCCACTTTAGTGGCAAACCAGACGAAGAGCCTCACCTCCATCTGCAAGACTTTTTCGATCTTTGCAGGACACAAAGCGTCCAAGGGCTTACCCCTGAACAAATCAGGTTAATCTTGTTTCCTTTTTCCTTAAAACTTAATGCTAAACTATGGTATAATTCTTTGGAACCAGGATCAATAAACTCATGGGAGCAATTGGCAACAAAATTCTTGAAAGAATTCTTTCCAGCCCAAAAGACCAAACAGCTGAAAAGGGAGATTCAACTCTTCCAACAAAAGGATGGAGATTTATTCTTCGAAGCATGGAAGGATTTCAAGAACAAACTTCTCAAGTGTCCTACGCACAACATGCCTAAAGACGATCAGGTACAAGCTTTTTATGAGGGTTTAAATGATACTAACAAGGCAATTGTGGATTCAGCTTGCAACGGGATCTTGATGAGGAAAAGTGGTGAGGAGGCCATCGAATTATTTGAAGAACTTAGCGAGAACTCACAGCAATTCTCAACAAGGGGAAGAGGCACTTCTAAAAAACAGGGAGTTTATGAAATTTCTGGTAGTAATAACATACAAGTGGAAATGGCAAACATGAATAAAAAAATTGATATGCTTGTTAATGCAATGACAACAATGGGCAATGCGAAAAATCTAACAAAAGAGATTTGTGCAATTTGTTCTCATAGTGATCATACAACTGATACATGTCCCATGTCTTCGTTCACAGATCAGGAGCATGCAAACTATGTGGGGCAAGGAGTGTTCCCACCAAAGAATAACCCATTCTCGAGCACATACAACCCAGGGTGGAGGAACCATCCAAATTTCTCATGGAGCAACAATCAAGGAACCCAATCTTCACAAGGACATGCACGGAACTTCCAAATGGAAAGTGGGTTTGATAGGCCAAGTCAAGGACAGAAGAAGTTGGATTTTGAATCCACCGTTCTTCAATTGCTCCAACAACAACATCAAACAAGCAACCAACAAGGGCAAGCAATTCAGAAGTTGGAAATGCAAATTGGCCAAATTGCGAAAGAATTAACCGAACGAAAGGCTGGGGAACTTCCATCACAAACTATACCAAACCCTGGAGGCCAAGAACAGCTCAAGGCAGTCACAACATTAAGAAGTGGTAAGATAATTGACAACAAGGTTGGAACACACACAGAAGAAGCAGAAACACAACCATCAAAAGTTTTGGGTTCCAACAAGGTAAGTGAAAAAGAAAGAACAGTTTTGCCACCTTTCCCTCAAAGGTTAGTCAAGCAAAAGAAAGAACAACATTTATTTGACATCTTTGAAACTCTCAGAAAGGTAGAAATTAATATCCCCCTACTTGATGCTATTAAACAAATTCCTTCTTATGCTAAATTTTTGAAAGAATGTTGTACTCACAAAAGAACATTTCAGGTTAGGGAGGATGTGGCTTTGACAGAGGAAGTGAGTGCTGTTTTATTAAGGAAATTACCTCCCAAATTAAAAGACCCAGGTAGTTTTACCATTCCTTGCAGGATTGGTGAGCACTTCTTTGAGAAAGCATTACTAGACTTGGGGGCAAGCATCAATCTTCTCCCATACACCGTTTATGAAAAGCTAGGATTGGGGGAACTCCAACCAACATCCATCACATTGCAGCTGGCGGATCGCAGTATCAAAAGACCTAGAGGTATTTTGGAAGATGTCCTAGTTCAGGTAAACGATTTTATTTTGCCTGCCGATTTTGTTGTGTTAGATATGGAGGAATCTTCAATGCCATCGTCACTACCAATCATCCTAGGTAGGCCCTTTATGAGTACAGTTGATATAAAAATTTGTGTTAAAAAGGGTACTATAAGTATGAAGATAAACGGAGAAAAAGTTGAATTTAAAATGTTTGATACACTAAGATTACCACATGATGATCATGAATGCTATAATGTTGATGTGGTTCAGGAGATTGTTGATCAAACATTTCAGGTACATAGCGTTGAACCACTACAAGCCACAATTACACAATCTCTAACCTTATCTAATGTTGAACAGGAGTACGATGACTGGGGGATTGCAGAGACAATACATCACCTTGAAACTCCAAAGTTATACTCAGGTAAGTTTACACCCGTATTTGAAAAATTGGTGACTGATGACATTTTTGTTTCTGCAGACAAGTCGACTGGTGGTAGGGACAAGTCGACTGGTGAACAGGATGAGTCGACTGACCCGGCCACAACCAGGAATCAGTCGACTGCACCGAGACTTCCAGACATAGAGCTTAAGCAGTTGCCCGACCATTTGAAGTATGCATATTTGGGTGAGAACCAGACGCTACCAGTGATAATTGCTGCAAACTTAAGTGCACAGGAAGAAGATAAGCTGCTAAGGGTATTACGAGAACACAAGAATGCAATAGGATGGACCATTGCAGATATCAAAGGAATAAGTCCATCCAAATGCATGCATAAAATACTCCTTGAAAACAATGCGAAACCTAGCAGGGAGGCACAGAGAAGGCTTAATCCAAACATGAAGGAAGTGGTAAGAGCAGAGATTCTGAAGCTACTAGATGTTGGCATCATCTACCCCATCTCAGATAGCAAGTGGGTAAGTCCTATACATGTAGTACCTAAGAAAAGTGGAGTCACAGTGGTGAAGAATGACGAGAATGAGCTTATCCCTACTAGAGTGACTACAGGTTGGAGGGTATGCATTGATTACAGGAAACTGAATAACGAAACCAGGAAAGATCACTTCCCTCTTCCTTTTATTGATCAAATGTTATAAAGATTAGCAGGATATAGTCATTATTGTTTTTTTAGATGGTTATAGTGGCTATAATCAAATTGCTATTGCTCCAGAAGATCAAGAAAAAACCACTTTTACATGTCCTTTTGGTACTTTTGCATACAGGAGGATGCCCTTTGGATTGTGCAATGCACCAGCAACATTTCAGAGGTGCATGATGAGTATATTTTCAGACATGGTGGAAAGGTTCATCGAGGTATTTATGGATGACTTTAGTGTTTTTGGATCTTATTTTGATGAATGCCTTAACCATTTGCAGCTTGTCCTTAAGAGATGTGAAGAATGCAATTTAGTGCTGAATTGGGAAAAGTGCCATTTCATGGTACAAAAAGGTATTGTGTTGGGACATGTGGTGTCAAAAAGAGGCATAGAGGTAGACAAAGCGAAAATCGATATAATATCAAAACTACCCCCTCCCACTACAGTTAAGGGTGTTAGGAGTTTTCTTGGACATGCAGGGTTCTATAGAAGATTTATAAAAGATTTCTCAAAAATCTCCAAACCCCTTTGTGATTTGTTGGCTAAGGATGTTGAGTTTGTATGGACAGAAGAGTGCACAAACGCTTTTATTAAATTGAAAAATCTTCTCGTTTCTGCACCTATTATCATGGTGTAGAACCCCATATTTTCAAATATTATTTTAATTATTTGAAAATGAATTTAAATAATTTTTGGAGATTTAATTAATATTTTCTAAGAAATTTATCTTTTGCACACGTGCAATACACGTGCAAATGACTTTGTAGAAGTTTGGAAAATTAAGATTTCTTTATGAAAAATCATTATTTATTATTTAGAATTTATGTAGTATTTTTCCAGATTTTTCTGAAATTAATTGATACTATTTGCAATTTTTGAGAAAAGAAGGACTTATTTGCAAAATTGACATTTTCAAGGGCTGAAATGCAAAATTGGAATTCTGAACGTTTTGAGCAGTATTGTCTGAGGTTTAGAAGTATATTTTCTATTAAATCCTAATTTAAAGAAGTTTTATTGAATTTACAAGACTAATGTATATATATGTAAGTTGTATTTTGGGAAGGATTGTTTTGCAAAATGTGAGTAAAACCCTAATATTAATCCGGCATATATAAGGGATTTCTTTCCCAGCCGTCATTTACAATATACAGATTTTTGAGAATTGTTTTGAGGAGCAAGAAGAGGATTTTGGATCTAGCAAGAAGGAGAGCATTTTGTGGATTTTTCTTCAAAACAAGGTGAGTGGTTTGTTTTTGTTTTGCTTGTTTGGTTTGTTTGCTTGATTGATGAATGACGTAAGATCTTTGTTACACTTTGTTTGGGATCGGTATGATATTGTTTTGTTTGTCTCATTGTATGCATAATATGGATCTTTTATTTTGATATGGATGATGAGAACACTTATTGATGTTTGGACCATGTATGAGAATTATCAAGATTGGTTCAGGAAATATTGATCTATGAGATCGTATTATTGGAAAGCATGTTAAGCATTGATTAGGTTGTGATCGGATGATAAACATCTAGATCTTATGACTTTTAAATCGGATTTGATTATGAGTTGAGGAAGAAGTTTTGTTGAGAAAACCCTAATGGAAGATTAGTGGTTTAGATCTTGAGAAGTTGAGATTTGAGGAATTGATTGATTGAGTAATGTATCCATGATGGAGATTATTCGAGAGTTGTTTATTTGCCTGGATACAAATTAATTTTTATGATCGATGGATCATTAGAAAACTCCAGTTTGATCTTGTGTCCAGATCTATTTTTGAAAAACTGTAAGCCGACAGTCGACTGGCCTACTGTTCAGTCGACTGGTACGACTCTACTGATTATCTTCAGTCTTTGAGAATTGTTCGGGACAGTCGACTTAGAATGTGTCAGTCGACTGGTCTGCTGTTTGTAAATTTGTTCAAGTCCTTTCGGGACAGTCGACCTATAAACCTTTCAGTCGACTTATGTACTTAGAATGTTTTGATGAGAATTATTTGTATTTGTCTCGGGGCAGTCGACTGATGACTTCCCAGACGACTGATTATGCCTTAGCTTATCTTTGTAAAATGTTGGAAAATTGTCCTCTGGACAGTCGACTTACCTCAGCATAAGTCGACTGGTCCTGAAGGATCTTTGTATTTGATTGTTGGGTATTCAGTTCAGTTCTTGATTGTTGGACATTCAGTTCAGTATTTGAATTTAAATTATTCAGTTCAGTAATTTGTTTTTGAGATATTCTTTTAAGAATATGATTTTGAGATATTCAGTTGAGCCACTTGATTAGTGGGAATTTGTTCAGATATTTGTTTTTGAGTCTCTAGAGGTACGTGACCCTAGTATACCGGTGTTGAGATATTTGTTGAGTTATTTGTTGAGGCCCATTGAGGCAAATTTTCAGTTATTCAGATTTTTAGTCCGGTAGGGTACACTACTCTAGGAGATTTTGTTCAGTAACCCAAATTAATAAGGACAGGCATTAGTAGTGTCATGACGAATGGGAACATGAGTTATGCACCTCAGTAAGGCTTTAGATGTGAGACTTAATCTCCTGAATTATCCAAGTAGTTAACTTGAGATGTGGGATTTATCTCCTGAATTATCCAGGTAGTCAACCTGAGATGTGAGGTATATCTCCTGAATTATCCAAGTAATTATCTTGAGATGTGGGATTGAACTCCTGAATTATCAAGGTCGAGGCGACGCTTTTGTGGTATCCTTGTGATGATGAGTCTATGTTTAGATGTGGGAAGACCTCCTGAATTATCCAGGGAAAATACCTGAGATGTGGGATCTATCTCCTGAATGATCAAGCATGGGCAAATTATCATAGTTTAGCTCATCTCTTAGTAGTCATTGTGTTTTCTTGACTCACTTTTCTGCATTTGGATTTCCTTGCTTTCCCACACTTGACTTTTGGTTTTTGGATATCACTTGCTGTTTACATTTTTGCTATTTCACACTTTACACCTTTGGTTATTATTGGCTGGATACTATGATTTAAGTTCATTTATACTTTTGTTTGATTTTTATGCCACTCACACCATTTATGGCTGACCCCTTTAGTTTGGGGGTTAGGGTTCAACTCTAGCCTCACATGTTGCAGGTTATTGCTCAGAGTTGGAGATTGGATGCTTGAGTTAGCTTTTGGGATAAATAGACCATTAAGTGTTTGGTGTTAATTTGTAAAGACATGTTGTGTTAACTTTGAGTTGTTTAGTCTTCCGCTGTGATATGTAAAAGTTTTGTTGTAATAAATGTTGAAAATTCTAGTGGTGTTTGGTTGTGTTTATTGTTATATTGAAGTGGATCACTGGGAATGTGCCACGTATTTTCTATGCTATTCTTCTAGAAATTCGGGGCGCTACAGAGATAGGTATCAGAGCTCTGCTTCAATGATAATAATAGACATAGTAAGAAAACCAACCTAGGTGTGGACACTAGAGAGTGAGTACCTAGGTGTGGACATAAGAGTGTGAGTATCACATAGAGTTAAAATATGATGTTTGGTTTGAGATATGATTATGGTTTTGCCATAGGGCATTAATATGAGTTTGGATTGTGTGTGTTACTCTAACTTTACCCTCATTTTGCAGTATTCAAAATGGTTGCACCCAGAGGCAGAAATGGAGGCAACAATGAGGACGGATCAGGTAGTTCTCGAGGAACAGGGATTGACCTAGAGGCTGAATTCGCCAAGGTGTATCAAACACTGAATACGTTGATGGCATTCAACGTGGCGCAACAGCAGCAAGCTCAGCAGCAGCAGAATCCGCCGCCCAATCATGGAGCTGGACATGGACTGGTGAATGCCGACCCCATTAAGCAGATCGAATCCTTTAAGAGGATGAGGCCGCCAGTCTTTGAGGGGCAAGCTGATCCAACAGCAGCAGATGATTGGATTAGGAAGATGCAGACGATCTTCGAGGTGTCAGAGACTCCAGAAGCTAGCAAGGTGAAGTTAGCTTCGATGCAGCTCGAGAAAGATGCTGGTGTCTGGTGGGAGTCCCTGAAGAGGAATTTGGGAGATCAGCAGCTGACATGGGAAGCTTTTCTGGAGGAGTTCAGAGATCGCTTCTTTCCTCTGGATGTTCAAGAGAAGAAGGCGACCGAGTTCATGAACCTTCAGCAGGGCAGCATGACTGTTCGGGAGTATGAGACGAAGTTTGCTCAACTTTCAAGGTATGCACCAGAACTGGTCATGGACGAAGCAAAGAAGGCCAAAAAGTTTGAGCAGGGCTTGAGGCCAAACTTGAGGTCAAGGATGGTTCCGTTGGGTATCAGAAGATTTGACAAGCTGGTCAGACGAGTAGCGATGACTGAGGAGGATATGGATCTATTTCAGAAGAGACAGGATTCATGGAACCGGAACAAGAGGCCAGCATCAGGCCAGAGTGGGAAGGGTTTCCCCGCGAAGCAGGCAAAGTTCAGTGGATCGGTGCAGAAGGCACCTGCAGCTCAGGGGGTGACCTGTTACTACTGCAAGGAGGTAGGACATTACAGGTCAGCATGTCCGAAGTTGGCAGAGCATATCTGTTCTCAGTGTGGGCAGACTGGACATTCCAAGCTCCGTTGTCCAAAATTGAAGGAAGATGGTTCGGGAGGAAGCAAATTCCCGAAGAGGCAAGGGCGAGTATTTGCATTGACCGAGGAGGATGCGAGAAACTCGGAAGATGTAATACAGGGTATGCAGGAATTTTGATTTCTTTCATTTTTGAATCAGTGTAATGAATAAAACTTTTATTTTCAGAACAATTTAAGATTGAGTATCATTCTTATTGTAACAGGAGTTGTTTTAATAAATGGAATAAAAGCAAAGGTTTTGTTTGACACTGGTTCATCGCATACATTTGTATCGCCAAGCTTTGCAAAGATCTTAGGTTTGGAACCTAAGTTATTTCCAGGCAGAGTTTTGTCGGTGGCAATGCCGTCAGGTGAAGAGCTAGTAGCGGATCGATATTACGAGGGCTGTGATATCGAGATTGGTGGAAGGATGTTCGGCATCGACTTGATCGAGCTTCAAGTGTTGGGAGTGGATGTCATCGTAGGCATCGATTGGATGGCTATATATGATGCCACAATTGATTGCAAGCAGAAGAAGGTGTTGGTGAAAGCACCAGGTGGACCTGTAGTAACTTTCCAAGGGAAGAAGAAGATCCCGAAGGTGGCTGCACTGGTATCTAAGGTGGTTATTTCGGATGAAGTCAAGGGCATTCCGGTTGTTCAAAATTTTCCGCAGGTGTTCTTGGATGATTTTCCAGGATTACCGCCGCAGAGAGATGTAGAGTTTTGCATCAATGTTCAGCCGGGAAGTGCGCCGATTTCCAAGGCTCCGTACAGGATGGCACCTGTAGAGCAAGATGAAGTGAAGAAGCAGATTGAAGAGCTTTTGAGCAAAGGGCTTATCAGACTGAGTTCTTCTCCGTGGGGAGCGCCAGTGTTGTTGGTCAGGAAGAAGGATGGGTCGATGAGGATGTGCATTGACTATCGGGAGTTGAATAGGGTGACTATTCAGAACAAGTACCCACTGCCGCGGATTGATGATTTGTTCGACAGGCTTCGAGGAGCAGCGGTGTTTTCGAAGATTGATCTGAGGTCAGGGTATCATCAGGTGCGAGTCAAGGAGGAAGATGTGAGTAAGACAGCGTTCAGGACTCGTCATGGGCTGTATGAGTTTTTGGTGATGCCATTCGGATTGACGAATGCGCCAGCAGTTTTTATGGATATGATGAATCGGGTGTTGAGACCGTTCATTGATTCCTTCGTAGTGGTCTTCATTGATGATATCTTGGTATATTCGAAATCGGAAGAGGATCATTCGATGCACTTGACAGCGGTATTACAGACGTTGCAGGAGCACAGTTTGTATGCCAAATTGTCGAAGTGTGAATTCTGGAAGTCTGAGGTAGCTTTCCTTGGTCATATCCTTTCTAAGGAGGGAGTGGCTACTGATCCTCAGAAAGTGGAAGCAGTGAAGGATTGGCCCAGGCCGACGTCAGTGAAGGAAGTCAGAAGCTTCTTGGGATTAGCTGGGTACTACAGGAGATTTATTCAGGGGTATTCTCAGATTGCAGTTCCGATGACAGGTTTGACCCGGAAGAATGTGGCATTTGTATGGACCGATAAGTGCGAAGAGAGTTTCCTTGAGTTAAAGGAAAGATTGACTACCGCACCTATATTGGCATTGCCGCAAACTGGGAAGGATTATGATATTTTCAGTGATGCATCTCTCAGAGGTTTGGGTTGTGTCTTGATGCAAGAAGGCAAGGTCATTGCTTATGGTTCGAGGCAGTTGCGTCCGCATGAGAAGAATTATCCGACGCATGATTTGGAGCTAGCAGCTATCATTTATGCCTTGAAACTATGGAGGCATTATGTTTATGGTGAGAAGGTCAATATGTACACTGACCACAAGAGCCTGAAGTATATTTATCAGCAGAGGGATTTGAATCTTCGGCAGAGAAGGTGGTTGGAGGTATTGGAAGACATTCGTCCTGAGATCAAGTATCATCCGGGCAAGGCGAATGTAGTGGCCGATGGACTTAGCAGGAAGAGTAGTTTATCGAGATTGATCACTACTCGAAGGGAGTTGGCAGCAGAGATCGACCAGGCAGGTATCGAGGTGGTACTGCGAGGTTTAGGGGCATCTTTGGCTCAGTTGAGGCTGCAGCCGTCTTTGAGAGAGAAGATTGTGGAAGGTCAGAGATCAGATTCAGAGATCTAGAAGATGTTGCAGCAGGTTTCAGAAGGCAAGTTATCAGAATTTCGTGTCCAAGATGGAGTTCTTTGGTTGGGTGAGAGGTTGTGTGTCCCAGATAATGCAGAGTTGAGGGAGAGTATCTTGCAGGAGGCACACAGTACATTGTTGTCAGTTCATCCAGGAGGCACGAAGATGTACAGGGACATCAAACCACATTTTTGGTGGTCTGGTATGAAGCGGGATGTAGCAGATTTTGTGGCAAGGTGTCTGACTTGTCAGCAGATCAAGGCAGAGAATCAGAGACCTGGAGGTTTGTTACAGCCATTACCTATTCCGGAGTGGAAGTGGGAGAATATCAGCATGGACTTTATCACGGGTTTGCCGAGGAGTTCGAAGGGCAATGACTCGATTTGGGTTGTTGTGGACCGATTGACTAAGTCGGCACATTTTCTAGCCATGAAGATTACTTGGTCAATGGAGAAATTGGTTGAGTTGTACATTGGAGAGATCGTGAGACTTCATGGAGTTCCTGTGTCAATTGTTTCTGACAGAGATCCAAGGTTTACTTCGAGGTTTTGGAAGAGCCTACAAGCAGCTTTAGGCACCAGAACTGATTTCAGTACAACGTTTCATCCGCAGACAGATGGTCAGACGGAGAGGGTGAATCGAGTGCTGGAAGATATGTTGAGAGCTTGTGTTATGGATTTCGGTGGTAGTTGGGAGAGATACTTGGCATTGGTTGAGTTTGCTTATAACAACAGTTACCATGCAAGTATTGGGATGGCACCGTATGAGGCTTTGTACGGGCGGAGGTGCAGGACACCTGTATGTTGGTATGAGGTTGGCGAGAGGCAGATGTATGGTCCTGAGATCGTGCAGCAGACGTCAGAGCAGATTGAGCTGATCCGCAAGAGATTGGTTGAAGCTCAGAGTCGGCAGAAGAGTTATGCTGACACTCGACGAAGAGATTTGGAATTTGAAGTTGGGGATGCAGTTTTCCTCAAGGTTTCTCCGACCAAAGGGGTGATCAGATTTGGTAAGGGAGGCAAGTTGGCGCCGAGGTATATTGGGCCGTACAGGATCGTGGAGAGGATTGGCAAGACAGCATACAGATTGAAACTTCCTGAGGAGTTAGCACAAGTACATGATGTGTTTCATGTGTCGCTATTAAGGAAGTATGTGGCCGATCAGAATCATCAGTTGGTAGAAGTTCCTGAAGATCTACAGGTGAACTTGAGCTACAAGGAACAGCCTGTTGAGATCGTTGACCGTAGAGAGAAAGTCCTTAGGAGCAAGATGATACCTATGGTCAAAGTGTTGTGGAGGAATCAACAGTTCGAGGAGGCTACTTGGGAGCCAGAGGATCGCATGCTGAAGGAATTTCCTGAATTGTTTGTATGAGTGTATTTCTTGTATGTGGTTGGAATTCTTTGGATGATTGTGCTATTGACTGATATATGATGTATTCTTTTGTTTTTGATTGTGATGTTATAAGAAATTGTTTGGATTATGTTCTATATATATGAGACACTATTTCCTTTGTTTGGTATGTGTTTGAACTCATTAGTAGTAGTTCTGAGGACAGAACTCTTCTAAGGAGGGAGTGATGTAGAACCCCATATTTTCAAATATTATTTTAATTATTTGAAAATGAATTTAAATGATTTTTGGAGATTTAATTAATATTTTCTAAGAAATTTATCTTTTGCACACGTGCAATACACGTGCAAATGACTTTGTAGAAGTTTGGAAAATTAAGATTTCTTTATGAAAAATCATTATTTATTATTTAGAATTTATGTAGTATTTTTCCAGATTTTTCTGAAATTAACTGATACTATTTGCAATTTTTGAGAAAAGAAGGACTTATTTGCAAAATTGACATTTTCAAGGGCTGAAATGCAAAATTGGCATTCTGAACGTTTTGAGTAGTATTGGCTGAGGTTTAGAAGTATATTTTCTATTAAATCCTAATTTAAAGAAGTTTTATTGAATTTACAAGACTAATGTATATATATGTAAGTTGTATTTTGGGAAAGATTGTTTTGCAAAATGTGAGTAAAACCCTAATATTAATCCGGCATATATAAGGGATTTCTTTCCCTGCCGTCATTTACAATATATAGATTTTTGAGAATTGTTTTGAGGAGCAAGAAGAGGATTTTGGATCTAGCAAGAAGGAGAGCATTTTGTGGATTTTTCTTCAAAACAAGGTGAGTGGTTTGTTTTTGTTTTGCTTGTTTGGTTTGTTTGTTTGATTGATGAATGACGTAAGATCTTTGTTACAATTTGTTTGGGATCGGTATGATATTGTTTTGTTTGTCTCATTGTATGCATAATATGGGTCTTTTATTTTGATATGGATGATGAGAACACTTATTGATGTTTGGACCATGTATGAGAATTATCAAGATTGGTTGAGGAAATATTGATCTATGAGATCGTATTATTGGAAAGCATGTTAAGCATTGATTAGGTTGTGATCAGATGATAAACATCTAGATCGTATGACTTTTAAATCGGATTTGATTATGAGTTGAGGAAGAAGTTTTGTTGAGAAAACCCTAATGGAAGATTAGTGGTTTAGATCTTGAGAAGTTGAGATTTGAGGAATTGATTGATTGAGTAATGTATCCATGATGGAGATTATTCGAGAGTTGTTTATTTGCCTGGATACAAATTAATTTTTATGATCGATGGATCTTTAGAAAACTCCAGTTTGATCTTGTGTCCAGATCTATTTTTGAAAAACTGTAGGCCGACAGTCGACTGGCCTACTGTTCAGTCGACTGGTACGACTCTACTGATTATCTTCAGTCTTTGAGAATTGTTCGGGACAGTCGACTTAGAATGTGTCAGTCGACTGGTCTGCTGTTTGTAAATTTTTTCAAGTCCTTTCGGGACAGTCGACCTATAAACCTTTCAGTCGACTTATGTACTTAGAATATTTTGATGAGAATTATTTGTATTTGTCTCGGGGCAGTCGACTGATGACTTCCCAGACGACTGATTATGCCTTAGCTTATCTTTGTAAAATGTTGGAAAATTGTCCTCTGGACAGTCGACTTACCTCAGCATAAGTCGACTGGTCCTGAAGGATCTTTGTATTTGATTGTTGGGTATTCAGTTCAGTTCTTGATTGTTGGACATTCAGTTCAGTATTTGAATTTAAATTATTCAGTTCAGTAATTTGTTTTTGAGATATTCTTTTAAGAATATGATTTTGAGATATTCAGTTGAGCCACTTGATTAGTGGGAATTTGTTCAGATATTTGTTTTTGAGTCTCTAGAGGTACGTGACCCTAGTATACCGGTGTTGAGATATTTGTTGAGTTATTTGTTGAGGCCCATTGAGGCAAATTTTCAGTTATTCAGATTTTTAGTCCGGTAGGGTACACTACTCTAGGAGATTTTGTTCAGTAACCCAAATTAATAAGGACAGACATTAGTAGTGTCATGACGAATGGGAACATGTGTAATACCCCGACTTTTCCTAAATACTTGAAGATTAATTCTCTTTTATAGTATGCTTGTGTAGCATGTGGCTATTACTCCATGATGAATAAATTATATTTTTCCCTATAAAATACTTGCTTTAAAGCCCAATGTTAATTTGTTTATTTTCTTTTAATAAAATTTATTTTGGCCCAAATTGATTTTAAGCCCATGAATTTTAAACCCTCTTATTATCTTCTATAACTTGTATTGTAACATTTTTTCTTACTCTATTTTATTCCGGGTATACTTGTGTGTGACTTGTGCTTACACGTGCACTCAATGTACACGTGTATTAGGCACAACTCCTTGGCCGGTTTTGGGAGAGAAGTGGCTAGAATCATGGGTAGTTATCCTGAGTTGTGGGTAGTTTTTACAACCCCCAAATCAATCTCAGCCCTTAATCCTCCAACTCCCTAATAGATCTCAACCCTTCATCCTATTTATCTTCTAATATAAATACCCCCTCATATTCCCTATCTCTTTTACACTAAAATTTCCTGAGATTATAGAGAGTATCTGTGAGTTGTGTGGGAGTTTCCTGTGGAGGCAAGCAGCATTGCTGAGGAGTCGGAGTGGAACAAAGGAACAAGAAGTGCTGCGCTATATTGAAGGACTTGCGGGATTTCGTTATTTTCTTCATAAAAGGTGGGTGTTTCTCAGGACTTCTAACGTAGGAATAATACTATAATTGTCATGATTGATACCATGTTACAAAAGAGAATTGAATGCGGTAGAAATTGCTTGAACACGCTATTAAATTTGAGGCGAGACTGTCGGTACAGTCGACTGCCATATGAGCCAGCCGACTGATACGAGACATTACTTTTTCATAATGTGCTGATAAAATGTGTGTGAATAGCCATGATGGTGTGATTATTAAATGTATGTTTTTCCCTATGACACATATGATGGAGGGAAGGTAAACAAATAAAAAGAACTAAAGGTGATAAATATCTGAAGTTGTCGGCGCAGTCGACTGACTTGGTGTTAAGTCGACTGGTGCTTCGTTCTGAATGCGACTGTTTGAAAGTTCCCTGAATAAAGATATTCTATTTATGTAGACCCATGATGATGACTTGAAATTTATATCTCCATTGTCGTAAGTAAGTACGAGCAATGTGGACGCATGTTTAGAGTAGTTTTCTCTAAAAGAGCATGTTAATAACTGGGAAAATTGTGCTAAGAATGCTACTGAACAAGAGGAACTCTGTTAATGAAACATGAATTGATATATACTGTTAATTGATATCATGATGCAAGTACACGTAAGAACTGTAAATAAATTCCCAAATTAAAATGGATCTGTCCAGTCGACCAATGTGTGTAGCAAGTCGACTGATCTGGACTTAGAAATTATGCTGTTTGAAATCTCCAGGACAGACGACTGATTACTGAACAGTCGACTGTTATGTGGATAATATTGTGAATATGAACGGTTGCGGGACAGGCGACTGGTTGAGTGCAACAGTCGACTATCCCGAGCTTTTATGAGGAAGTTGTATGTGACTGTATAAGTCGACTGGTACTTTCCCAAGTCGACTGTACAGAGAGGACTTCGATAATTTGATTCATGTATTTTACTGTTGATAATGATGAACTTTATGCTTTCATTGATGGATTCTGATTATGGCTGTATGAATTATGTGAAAGGAATCATAGATGAGAATTGAGAATTTTATGAATAATTATGAAAGGCTAAATCATGATAAGAAAGTCTGTGAGACTCTAAAATGAATTATGAGCTGATGATGCTCCACTGGGTATTGTGAATTTGAAATTGAACAAAGAGTAGCTAAGTCTCCCCGGCAGTGAATGAAATGATATTGAGAATTAGACCAGGTTGGTCAAGTGAAATGAAATGATAAGTCCGGTTGATGGAGAGGCTAACTCTAGAGCTTGATTTTTATTCATGATTCTAATGTAACTTAAATACATAGTGTGGAGGTGATGAAGGTGAGAGAAAAACATGAGTATGAGAGCTAGGGTACGGTGCGGGTGTGTGAGCCGCAGAATGCATGCTTGATGCGTCAAGACATGGCGCGGGCACAACTCAGTAATGATCGGACTCTAGTCACGCTTATGGGATGTTTTGGTGACTGCAAGAGGAGTGTGTTCAGGGAGGAGGCTGAATTGTCGCAGAATGCATGCTTGACGAGTCAAGACATGGCGCGAAATTCTACTCCAGGGGCCAGGATACATGCTTGTACTCATAGATTCATCTAGGATACTCATTGGAATTACAGAAGTAGAATAAGTCATGGCGGGGGATTGAACCCTACAAAAAATGAAGATCGTTTAAGAGGCTTGCCCTCGAATCTATGTAGAATGGGATGCATAGAATTCGAACAAGTGCGCATTAGTGTCATGTTAATTAAGTAAATTGCATTAAGGGTTTAAGTGCACAATCACGACACGACATCATTAAAAGTTCCCTCTTATTTGCATGCTTATGTTGAACAAGTTTGTGATTTGTAAGAAATGAGATTCATTATACTGTTTCTGGCGTAGAGAGGATGGCCATGTATAATTATCGTCGGTTGAATAAACTGACGTACCCACAGTTTTTATGCAGGATATAATTACATGTAAGAGGAATGGATGCATAAAGAGTTCATTATGCTGTTGTTCATTTATGTAAATATTGTATATTTTGCTTCCGCTGTATAAATTCAAATGTAATATGTTGTAAACTCTGATGTAAAAGAAAAGTTTTAAAATTCCTTGTAAAATTGTATGTGAAGGAAGCGAAAAGATCCTGTAGAACATCTCGAATTCAGTAAATTGGGATTCGGGGCGTTACAGAGTGGTATCAGAGCCACGCTTTCTATGCTTTCACACTCGTACAAATTTATAAGGAACGACACCCTAGATGTGGACATTAGAGTGTGTGTTTGGATTTAGAGATTTAAATGTAAGTAACTTACATTTGTGTTGCTCTATGATTTATGCTTCTTCCTCTCTATTCTAAGATGGCTGATCACTTCGACCCTGCTGGAGGCGACGACTGGCACATTATTGAGGAAGAATACCATCCTGGACAGGCTGATTCTGAGGACGAGTATCACCCCGGGCAAGCTGATTCTGATGATGAGGAGTACCCTGAATCTCGAGAGATCACCCCACCTCCGGATTCATCTGATGATTCTTCTTCCGACGAAGAGGAAGTACCAGTTCCAAGTGGTCTTGTGACTTCTCTTCAGAGGCAAGTGGAAACCTTGAAGTATAGAGTTGGAGTTTTGGAGGCTCAGCTGGAGAAGCGGAAGGCCGACTATTCCGTTCTTAGCCATTGGATTTGGGAACTTGAGAAGAAAAAGAACCTGACTGATGTGCTGAAGGATGAGGTGGATGAACTGCGGGATGAACTTCGAGCAGCGAAGAGGACCCGTAGAGATTAGATTGTCCTAGTTTCTATTTTTTTTTCTTCTGTTCTGATGTTAAAATGTTTTTTAAATTCGAATGTATAAACTTTGAAATTCAATGAAATGAAAGTTGGTTTAAATTCTTGTTTTATACTTCGAATTTAATGGATCTTTTGCATCAGAATATGGCGAGAAGGGGAGCCAGGAATGGTGAAGGTTTGGACCTGGAGGCCGAGTTTGCAAGGGTTTACCAGACGCTGAATGCAGTGGCTGCAAACCAAGGAAGGGGGCCGGTGAATCCAGTACCCGAGGCAATCAAGCTAGTGGAATCGTTCAAGAGAATGAAACCACCAGTGTTCGAGGGAAAGTCAGATCCGGATGCGGCCGATAACTGGATTCGGCAAGTGGAGACAATCTTCGAGGTGTTGGAAACACCGGAGGGCAGCAAGGTCAAGTTGGCGACTTTGCAGTTGGAGAAGGATGCGGCTGTTTGGTGGCAGTCGATGAAGAGGACTATGGGCAGCTTGTTGCTTGGCTGGGAGGAATTTCTGGAAGAATTCCGCAGCCATTATTTCCCCTCCGACGTCCAGGAGAAAAAGGCCATGGAGTTTCTGTCACTTCAGCAAGGCAGCATGTCAGTAAGGGAGTATGAGACTAAGTTTACTCAGCTCTCCAGGTATGCTCCAGAACTGGTGATGGATGAGGCGAAGAAGGCTCGCAAGTTCGAGCATGGTCTGAGGCCGAGCTTGAGATCTCGTATGATACCCCTTGGTATCAGGAGATTCGATAAGCTGGTGAAGAGGGCGGCAGCAACGGAGGCGGATATGGAGCAGTTCCATGTTGCTCAGCACCAGAGGAGCAACTGGCAGTCTGGGAAGAGGCCCGCGCCATCGGGGAGTTTCAAGGGGCAACCATCTGCACAGAGGTTCAAACCGACAGGGGCGAATGCCGTCAGTGTAGCTGGGAGACCTGGAAACGATGCAGGGAGACCTTCTGCAGTCACTTGCTTTAACTGTGGTGAAGTGGGACATTACCAATCTCGATGTCTCAAACCACGGGCTGGCAATCACAATGTGCCAATACAGCAGACTGGGAAGAGGCCGTACCAGTCAGGGCGAGTATTTGCTTTGACAGAAGCTGATGCTGAGGAGGCGGATCAGGTCATCTCTGGTACGAGGGCTGATGTTTAGTGTGGTTTCTTTTTCATTTCTTCTTCCCGTTCATAGTGTGAAATTGTTATGTAATGATGTATGTTATGTAACAGGAGAACTCTATATTAATGGAAAGGGAGCTGTGGTGTTGTTTGATACTGGATCCTCTCATACTTTTGTATCTCCAAAGTTTGCTAAAGTGTTGGGAGTTGAACCGAAGATTTTTCCAGGCAAGATCTTAGCAGTAGCTACGCCATCAGGGGAAACTTTGACCACTGATCGGTACTATGCTGATTGCGAGATAGTGATTGGGGATCGAATCTTTGGCATTGATCTGATCGAGCTGACTATCTTGGGAGTCGATGTTATCATTGGCATTGATTGGATGTCGGTGTACAGTGCAAGCATCGAGTGCAAGACCAAGACCGTCACAGTGAAGGCTCCAGGTGGACCTGAAGTCACTTTCCAAGGGAAGTTGAAGTGTTCTAAGCTGGTGGCAACTATCTGCAAGGAAGAGACTCCTGTGGAATTGCAAGGGATTCCTGTGGCTCGGGACTATCCCACTGTGTTCTTGGAAGATTTTCCTGGGTTACCTCCGCATCGTGATGTAGAGTTCAGCATCACTGTTCAACCGGGAAGTGCGCCCATTTCTAAGGCACCTTATAGGATGGCTCCAGTGGAACAGGATGAGGTGAAACGGCAGATTGAGGAACTGTTGGGAAAAGGCTTTATTCAACCTAGTGCGTCACCTTGGGGAGCACCAGTGCTTTTGGTAAAGAAGAAGGATGGATCGATGAGGATGTGTATCGATTACCGGGAGCTGAATAAGGTCACTGTTCAGAATAAGTATCCGATTCCTCGAATTGATGACTTGTTCGATCGTCTACAAGGAGCAGCTGTATTCTCCAAAATAGATCTTCGATCAGGATATCACCAAGTGCGAGTGAAAGCTGAAGATGTGCATAAAACTGCATTTAGAACTCGGCATGGGCATTACGAATTCTTAGTTATGCCATTCGGAGTGACGAATGCACCCGCAATCTTCATGGACTTGATGAACAGAGTTCTGAGGCCGTTTATTGATTCTTTCGTCGTGGTGTTTATCGACGATATTCTCGTGTACTCCAAGTCTGAGGCGGAGCACACCGAGCATCTGGCAGCAGTTTTGCAGAGGTTGGAAGAGCAGAGGTTGTATGCCAAGTTATCCAAGTGTGATTTCTGGAAATCTGAAGTGGCATTCCTAGGTCACATCCTTTCTAAGGAGGGAGTGGCAACTGACCCTCAGAAGATAGAGGCAGTGAGAGATTGGGCTAGGCCTACTACAGTGAAGGAAGTCAGAAGTTTCCTTGGAATGACTGGATACTACAGGAGATTCATTCAAGGTTATGCTCAGATAGCTGTGCCGCTTACCGAGTTGACCAAGAAGAATGTGAGCTTCAAGTGGACCGAGCAATGTGAGGCGAGTTTTCAGGAGTTGAAGGATAGACTGACTACTGCACCTATTTTGGCTTTGCCTAGAGCAGGAGTTGAGTATGATGTCTATAGCGATGCTTCACATCGGGGGCTTGGTTGTGTCTTAATGCAAGAGGGTAAAGTAATCGCTTATGGGTCTAGGCAACTACGACCGCATGAGAAGAATTATCCGACTCATGATCTAGAGCTGGCTGCGATTATCTTTGCTTTGAAGCAATGGAGGCACTACGTGTATGGTGAGAAGCTGAACATGTACACGGATCATAAGAGCTTGAAGTATATCTACCAGCAGAGGGATCTCAATCTAAGACAGCGGAGATGGCTGGAAGTGCTCGAGGATATGCGACCTGAGATCAAGTATCATCCTGGAAAGGCTAATGTTGTTGCTGATGCACTTAGTCGCAAGAGCAGTTTGGCCAGTTTGATTACAACTCAGAGGCATCTGATTGAGGAGTTGGATCGAGCAGGTATTGAGGTTGTCTTGCAAGGATTGGGGGCATCTTTATCTCAGTTGAAGCTTCAGCCTACTTTGAATGCAAGGATCATTGCAAGTCAGGAAGTTGATGTTGATATTTTGGAGATGAAGGAGCAGGTTAGTGCTGGCAGGTTGCCCGGATTTCAGACCAGGGATGGAGTGCTGTGGTTCGGAGATAGGCTGTGTGTTCCAGATCAGGCGGACCTGAAAGAGAGTATTCTTTAGGAGGCGCATGCTACTCTTTTGTCAGTACATCCTGGGAGTACTAAGATGTACAAAGACATCAAGCAGCATTTCTGGTGGTCAGGTTTGAAGCGGGATGTGGCCGAATTTGTCGCGAGATGTGAGGTTTGTCAGCAAGTCAAAGCCGAAAATCAGAGACCCGGAGGTCTATTACAGCCGTTACCTATTCTGGAATGGAAATGGGATAACATCAGTATGGATTTCATCACGGGATTGCCTAAGAGTTCTAAAGGCAATGATGCTATTTGGGTTATAGTCGATCGACTTACCCAGTCCGCTCGCTTTTTGGCGATGAAACTCACGGCTTCGATGGACAAGTTGGCTGAGTTGTATGTTGGTGAGATTGTCCGACTTCATGGCGTTCCTTCGACTATTGTGTCTGATCGAGATGCGCGGTTTACTTCGTATTTCTGGAGGAGTCTTCAGGCAGCTTTGGGTACCAAGACGGATTTCGGCACTGCTTTTCATCCACAGACCGATGGGCAGACCGAGAGAGTCAACCGTATTCTTGAGGATATGCTTCGGTGTTGTATACTAGACTTCGGAGGCAGTTGGGAAAGGCATTTACCTTTGGTGGAGTTTGCCTACAACAACAGTTTTCAGGCTAGCATCGGGATGGCGCCGTATGAAGCTTTGTATGGCAGGAAGTGCAGGACTCCTGTGTGTTGGTATGAGGTTGGGGAGCGTCAGTTGTTTGGTCCTGAGCTTGTGCAGCTGACTTCTGAGAAGATTGATCTGATCAGGAAGAGGTTGGTGGAAGCTCAGAGCAGGCAGAAAAGCTATGCAGACAACCGGAGAAGGGACCTTGAGTTTGAGGTTGGTGACTTCGTCTTTCTGAAGGTATCACCCAGCAAAGGTGTGGTTCGGTTTGGTAAAGGCGGGAAGTTAGCCCCGAGGTTTATAGGCCCATACAAGATATTGAAAAGGATCGGGAAAACTGCTTACCGGCTTGAATTACCGGAAGAGTTATCTCAGGTGCACAATGTCTTTCATGTGTCTATGCTAAGAGGTTATATTCCAGATCCGAGTCATCATTTGCCTGAAGTGCAGGAAGGTTTGCAGTTAGACCTGAATTACATCGAGACTCCTGTTGAGATTGTTGACCGTAGGGAGAAGGTCTTGAGGAATAAGACGATACCGATGGTCAAAGTAGTTTGGAGAAACCACTGGGTTGAAGAGGCTACTTGGGAATCTGAGGAGAAGATGTTGAAGGACTATCCTGAGCTTTTTGCTTGATTGTCTTGTTGATTGTATTTTGTATTTTGTATCTTTATATTTTTGTACCTCTTGTTGTTGTGTTTTCTTCTTCTCGCTCTTGGCTGTAGTTCCGAGGACGGAACTATTCTAAGGAGGGAGTGATGTAATACCCCGACTTTTCCTAAATACTTGAAGATTAATTCTCTTTTATAGTATGCTTGTGTAGCATGTGGCTATTACTCCATGATGAATAAATTATATTTTTCCCTATAAAATACTTGCTTTAAAGCCCAATGTTAATTTGTTTATTTTCTTTTAATAAAATTTATTTTGGCCCAAATTGATTTTAAGCCCATGAATTTTAAACCCTCTTATTATCTTCTATAACTTGTAATGTAACATTTTTTCTTACTCTATTTTATTCCGGGTATACTTGTGTGTGACTTGTGCTTACACGTGCACTCAATGTACACGTGTATTAGGCACAACTCCTTGGCTGGTTTTGGGAGAGAAGTGGCTAGAATCATGGGTAGTTATCCTGAGTTGTGGGTAGTTTTTACAACCCCCAAATCAATCTCAGCCCTTAATCCTCCAACTCCCTAATAGATCTCAACCCTTCATCCTATTTATCTTCTAATATAAATACCCCCTCCTATTCCCTATCTCTTTTACACTAAAATTTCCTGAGATTATAGAGAGTATCTGTGAGTTGTGTGGGAGTTTCCTGTGGAGGCAAGCAGCATTGCTGAGGAGTCGGAGTGGAACAAAGGAACAAGAAGTGCTGCGCTATATTGAAGGACTTGCGGGATTTCGTTATTTTCTTCATAAAAGGTGGGTGTTTCTCAGGACTTCTAACGTAGGAATAATACTATAATTGTCATGATTGATACCATGTTACAAAAGAGAATTGAATGCGGTAGAAATTGCTTGAACACGCTATTAAATTTGAGGCGAGACTGTCGGTACAGTCGACTGCCATATGAGCCAGCCGACTGATACGAGACATTACTTTTTCATAATGTGCTGATAAAATGTGTGTGAATAGCCATGATGGTGTGATTATTAAATGTATGTTTTTTCCTATGACACATATGATGGAGGGAAGGTAAACAAATAAAAAGAACTAAAGGTGATAAATATCTGAAGTTGTCGGCGCAGTCGACTGACTTGGTGTTAAGTCGACTGGTGCTTCGTTCTGAATGCGACTGTTTGAAAGTTCCCTGAATAAAGATATTCTATTTATGTAGACCCATGATGATGACTTGAAATTTATATCTCCATTGTCGTAAGTAAGTACGAGCAATGTGGACGCATGTTTAGAGTAGTTTTCTCTAAAAGAGCATGTTAATAACTGGGAAAATTGTGCTAAGAATGCTACTGAACAAGAGGAACTCTGTTAATGAAACATGAATTGATATATACTGTTAATTGATATCATGATGCAAGTACACGTAAGAACTGTAAATAAATTCCCAAATTAAAATGGATCTGTCCAGTCGACCAATGTGTGTAGCAAGTCGACTGATCTGGACTTAGAAATTATGCTGTTTGAAATCTCCAGGACAGACGACTGATTACTGAACAGTCGACTGTTATGTGGATAATATTGTGAATATGAACGGTTGCGGGACAGGCGACTGGTTGAGTGCAACAGTCGACTATCCCGAGCTTTTATGAGGAAGTTGTATGTGACTGTATAAGTCGACTGGTACTTTCCCAAGTCGACTGTACAGAGAGGACTTCGATAATTTGATTCATGTATTTTACTGTTGATAATGATGAATTTTATGCTTTCATTGATGGATTCTGATTATGGCTGTATGAATTATGTGAAAGGAATCATAGATGAGAATTGAGAATTTTATGAATAATTATGAAAGGCTAAATCATGATAAGAAAGTCTGTGAGACTCTAAAATGAATTATGAGCTGATGATGCTCCACTGGGTATTGTGAATTTGAAATTGAACAAAGAGTAGCTAAGTCTCCCCGGCAGTGAATGAAATGATATTGAGAATTAGACCAGGTTGGTCAAGTGAAATGAAATGATAAGTCCGGTTGATGGAGAGGCTAACTCTAGAGCTTGATTTTTATTCATGATTCTAATGTAACTTAAATACATAGTGTGGAGGTGATGAAGGTGAGAGAAAAACATGAGTATGAGAGCTAGGGTACGGTGCGGGTGTGTGAGCCGCAGAATGCATGCTTGATGCGTCAAGACATGGCGCGGGCACAACTCAGTAATGATCGGACTCTAGTCACGCTTATGGGATGTTTTGGTGACTGCAAGAGGAGTGTGTTCAGGGAGGAGGCTGAATTGTCGCAGAATGCATGCTTGACGAGTCAAGACATGGCGCGAAATTCTACTCCAGGGGCCAGGATACATGCTTGTACTCATAGATTCATCTAGGATACTCATTGGAATTACAGAAGTAGAATAAGTCATGGCGGGGGATTGAACCCTACAAAAAATGAAGATCGTTTAAGAGGCTTGCCCTCGAATCTATGTAGAATGGGATGCATAGAATTCGAACAAGTGCGCATTAGTGTCATGTTAATTAAGTAAATTGCATTAAGGGTTTAAGTGCACAATCACGACACGACATCATTAAAAGTTCCCTCTTATTTGCATGCTTATGTTGAACAAGTTTGTGATTTGTAAGAAATGAGATTCATTATACTGTTTCTGGCGTAGAGAGGATGGCCATGTATAATTATCAGTTTTTATGCAGGATATAATTACATGTAAGAGGAATGGATGCATAAAGAGTTCATTATGCTGTTGTTCATTTATGTAAATATTGTATATTTTGCTTCCGCTGTATAAATTCAAATGTAATATGTTGTAAACTCTGATGTAAAAGAAAAGTTTTAAAATTCCTTGTAAAATTGTATGTGAAGGAAGCGAAAAGATCCTGTAGAACATCTCGAATTCAGTAAATTGGGATTCGGGGCGTTACAACATGAGTTATGCACCTCAGTAAGGCCTTAGATGTGAGACTTAATCTCCTGAATTATCCAAGTAGTTAACTTGAGATGTGGGATTTATCTCCTGAATTATCCAGGTAGTCAACCTGAGATGTGAGGTATATCTCCTGAATTATCCAAGTAATTATCTTGAGATGTAGGATTGAACTCCTGAATTATCAAGGTCGAGGCGACGCTTTTGTGGTATCCTTGTGATGATGAGTCTATGTTTAGATGTGGGAAGACCTCCTGAATTATCCAGGGAAAATACCTGAGATGTGGGATCTATCTCCTGAATGATCAAGCATGGGCAAATTATCATAGTTTAGCTCATCTCTTAGTAGTCATCGTTGTCAGCATTTAGTCATTGTGTTTTCTTGACTCACTTTTCTGCATTTGGATTTCCTTGCTTTCCCACACTTGACTTTTGGTTTTTGGATATCACTTGCTGTTTACATTTTTGCTATTTCACACTTTACACCTTTGGTTATTATTGGCTGGATACTATGATTTAAGTTCATTTATACTTTTGTTTGATTTTTATGCCACTCACACCATTTATGGCTGACCCCTTTAGTTTGGGGGTTAGGGTTCAACTCTAGCCTCACATGTTGCAGGTTATTGCTCAGAGTTGGAGATTGGATGCTTGAGTTAGCTTTTGGGATAAATAGACCATTAAGTGTTTGGTGTTAATTTGTAAAGACATGTTGTGTTAACTTTGAGTTGTTTAGTCTTCCGCTGTGATATGTAAAAGTTTTGTTGTAATAAATGTTGAAAATTCTAGTGGTGTTTGGTTGTGTTTATTGTTATATTGAAGTGGATCACTGGGAATGTGCCACGTATTTTCTATGCTATTCTTCTAGAAATTCGGGGCGCTACACATGGCACCAGATTGGAGCCATCCTTTCGAGCTCATGTGTGATGCAAGTGATTATGCTTTAGGGGCTGTTTTAGGTCAAAGAATCAATAAGAAACCCCATGTTATTTACTATGCTTCTCGAACTTTAAACGATGCACAGCTAAATTATTCCACGACTGAAAAAGAAATGTTAGCTGTTATTTTTGCTGTAGAGAAGTTTAGATCATATTTGATTGGTTCTAAAGTTATTGTTTTTACTGACCATGCTGCCTTGAGATATTTGTTTGCTAAAAAGGATGCTAAGCCTAGGTTAATCAGATGGGTGCTGTTGCTTCAAGAATTCGATCTTGAGATTAGAGATAAAAAAGGAAGCGACAATGTTGTTGCAGATCACATGTCCAGGCTACTGCAGGAGGAAGAAAGAATTGTGCCCCCACTTAATGAAAATTTCCCAGATGAACATCTATTTGAAATAAACATATCATCGGGACAGTCGACTGGTAACAGGACCAGTCGACTGGTATCTCATTGCTCAAATTTTCCATGGTTTGCAGATATTGTAAATTATCTCACTGCTCATGTTTTCCCTCCAGGTATGACAAGTCAGGAAAGAAAGAGACTGGTGGCTATTTGCAGGCACTACTATTGGGATGACCCTTATTTGTTCAAATTTTGCCCTGTTCAAATTATAAGAAGATGTGTGGCAGAAGAAGAGCAAATGAGTATTCTACAACATTGCCACCAATATGCATGTGGAGGACATTTTGGACCGAAAAGAACAACACTCAAGGTATTACAATCTGGATTTTATTGGCCTAAAGTATTCAAAGATGCTTTTTCTTTTTGCAGGACTTGTGACAAATGCCAAAGGACAGGCAACATCTCTTCTAGAAATCAAATGCCACTGCAGAACATCCAAGTAATCGAGCTTTTTGATGTTTGGGGAATCGACTTCATGGGTCCCTTTCCTAACTCATTTGGTTATTTATATATTCTTGTGGGTGTGGATTATGTGTCTAAATGGGTCGAGGCTGTCCCCTCAAAAACTAATGATCACAAAGTTGTTGTCAAGTTTTTGCAGGAGAACATTTTCACTAGGTTTGGGACACCACGAGCAATAATTAGTGATGGAGGAAGCCACTTCAATAACTTTCCGTTTGCTTCTTTGATGAAGAAGTATGGTATTACACATCGAGTGGGCACCCCATATCATCCTCAAACTAGTGGGCAGGTGGAGATTAGCAACAGAGAAATCAAGAGCATTTTGGAAAAGACAGTCAATACAAGGCAAAAGGATTGGTCGCTGCGCTTGAATGATGCATTATGGGCCTACCGAACAGCATACAAAACACCCATCGGCATGTCACCATACCGTTTGGTTTTTGGAAAAGCCTGTCATCTACCAGTGGAGTTGGAACACAAAGCCTATTGGGCCATTAAAAGGTTCAATTTCGATATGAAGCAAGCAGGCGACAAAAGAAGATTGCAATTAAATGAGCTTGAAGAGTTGAGGCACGATGCATATGAAAATGCAAAATTGTACAAGGAAAAGACCAAGATGTACCATGATAAACAGCTAGCAAGGAAGGAGTTTTATGAAGGACAGAAGGTTTTGATATACAACTCAAGATTAAGACTCTTTCCAGGCAAGCTCATGTCAAGATGGTATGGGCCATACACTGTCGCAAGAGTCTTTCCACATGGTGCATTGGAGGTTCATAGCAAAGAGAGGAATCAAACATTTAAGGTGAACGGGCATAGAGCAAAGCCATACATAGAGATGAGCATAGAACCGCAAGAGGAAGATGTGAATCTTCAAACCATTCAATACATGGCATGACCTCATCAAGTCTAGCTGAAGACAGAAAACACAGCGCTTATTGGGAGGCAACCCAATTTTCAGGGGAGTATTTATACTTTCCCTCGATTTTCTTTTATTTATTCATCTTTTATTTTCAGTCTCTCCTTACTATATGGTGACACATGCTTATTTTTAAATTTCCTTTCGAACATTGAGGACAATGTTCCATCTAAGTTTGGGGGTATTAGGGTTATTTATATTTAGAGTCTTTTGAAATTTTTTTTAGGATAAACAATTTCTTATAAAGTAAGAGTAAGGATACTTATTTACTTTAGGATTATTGAGTTTCATATTCCCTTACAAAATAGTATGAGTCATGCGATTATACATAATAAACAAATGAGATGCTTTTTCTGGTGATTATTCCCTTTAGATCTAGTCCTAAATTGAGTTTAAGTAAATAGAGTGATAAAATATATATATAAATATATATATATATGAATAAAAGTCAATCTACTCCAATGTTTTGAGTGCTTAGTAACTAGGGGTATTCATCACCAATGTTTACCTTTACGTCAAACGGCGACTTGAAATATGAGTATGCAAAGCACTTTAGAGTTTGTGACTTGCTGAGTAACCGGGTGGATTCATCACAAATGTTTTGCATTCGCGTAAAAAGGCAAGTGACAACTTTAGAGAAGCGACTTAATTTCTAAAAAAAAAAAAAAAAAAAACTCTAGTTTGCTACTCGGTTTGTAGTAGAGAAAAAGGGATAATCACAGATTGAGTAGTCGCATACTATAACTACATTAATTGCATGACGAATATGATGAAGTTTGGGAATTATGGACAAATAATCGCACTGGAGAAAGTAGGTATGTTTAGTTTTACTTTATCTGAAATTGTTTATACCTTTCTATGTTGATGATCACATAATAAGAATTCTTGGTGGTTGAGTCTATCATTATTAGTATCATCTTGTTCATAAATTCACTTTTTGCTTGAGGACAAGCAAAATCTAAGTTTGGGGGTATTTGATGAACACAAAATTATTCACATTTAGGAGCAATAATCTTAGTTCAGTTAGACATTTTAAAGCTCTATATGTGATATTTAACTCTTATTTTCTCTTTTCCATAGGAAACAGCCTAAAACAGAGAAACGAAGCAGATTCAGGATGTTAAGGATGATACACAGGAAATTGCAGATCATCAGTCGACTGGTCCATTACAACAGGCGACTGGACAGAGAAGTTGATTTTCCACAGCCGCTCGGTGCAGTCGACCTATTCCAAAGCCCAGTCGACTTGTGTGATCAATTATCAAATCTTCAGAAGTCTCGGCACAGTCGACTGGTTCGCTGGCAAGTCGACTGGTAGGCGGCAGAGTTAGAAGATAAGATATTTGAAGATTCGTCCAAATCTAATCCAAATCAGAACAGAAAAGGAAGAATAGAAGAAAAGAGAAAGAAATAATACGCAGAGCAACGAGGGAGGAAATAAATAAAAGAAAAGGACTTTTCTATAAAAAGAAAAGTGCAAACCCTAATTCTCTAGCCGTGTTCTATAAATACCAACCAAGAAGCATTATTCTGGGGATCCTCTCTCTGACATTTTCCGCACACACCATCAGCCGAATCACAACTTTCTGAACAATCAAGTCATCAACAAGGAGCAGCACGGTATTAACAGAGAAGAAGGAGAAAGGAGATCAAGTACTAAGAAGAGAACGGCCGATCGACTGTGTGACAGCCAGCCGATCCACCCAGCCGAACTACATCAGTTTATTCCTTCTCTTTCTAATTCTTTTATGTTAATCATGTACTTGAACTTGTTGATCAATAAAAGTATTATTATGTGGAACTAAATTCATAGTTGGGTAGATTGAAGCCGTAGTTATGTAATGCTATATTCTTCTGAACCCTTCTACTTTACTTATTGATTGAATCTGATTGAATTGGTATAGATTGATGATAATCAAACTCGTTCTCAAGTTCTGAGAGCAGTCGACTGAGGTGAGAGCCAGTCGACTGACATACAGAACTTGAGAATATCAAGTTTACATTGCCATCTATCTGAATCTGTTATATGAGCATATTGAGACGACCCGTATCTCGTGTTCATAACTTGTAACAAGGGAATCCTTGGGGGTTCTTGGTTTAATCAACTTAAGGGATCTAGATCTGATACCAATTTCTAGAACCTTGAGTGTTTGTTCGTTTCCACTGTTCTTATGTTTTCTTTAAGTGCAACTTAGTAGATACCATGCTAAATACTTAATGAAAGAAACGAATTAGAGTAGATACCATGCCTAATTCTTGGCTTAGGGAAACATTACTTTAAGGAGTAGATACCATGCCCTTGAAGAGAACAAACATGAGTAATAAGAAGAAGTTCAGAAGGTAACTTAGCATTATTGACTATTGGTGGAAATCTAAACCCAACTACTTAATAAACATTTGTGATTCAGCATCTCTTAACTTCGTTTTAATCTTTTCATTTCTTTTAGACCTTTAGAACAACCCTTATTGATTCTTATTATTGATTAGTAAATTAATTTCTACAATCTCTGTGGGATCGACCCTTGCTATTGCTATGCTTCTATAAACGATTCGTACACTTGCGAGGTTTTTAATTTGTGTCTAGTTTATCTAATTATTTAGGTATCTAGATTACACAACAAATACCGTGTCGCTTAGGGCTGTTTACACCCGGTTGACAGAAGGACTCCTTTAGCTTGTTCCCAAATTTATCGTCCCTTTTTATCGTTCCTTATAAACTTGTACTACTTGTGAAGCATGCTCTGATACCATCTGTAACGCCCCGAATTTATATATAAGGATAAATTCGAGATTTCACAGGATCTTTACTTCACTTCGTACAATTTTACAAGGAATTTAAAACTTTGCATTCACAATACATCAGAGTTCCTTTACAATTGGTTTTTACACAGCGGAAGAAACAAAGATTACAACAAGGAAATACAACTTGTATAACTTTAACATCATTTGCAATATCTTTAACTTCTAAACAGCAACAGCATATCCACTTTATAACTCCTTGATTAGTCCTTTACCTGCATGTTAATCTGTGGGCTCGTCAGTTACTTACAACTGACGAAATGTTATACACGGCTATCCTCTCTATGCCGGGAATAGTATAACGATCTCATACTTTAACAAATCACAAAAAGATTGAATGAACAAGTAAAGTGTCAAAAGTGATTATTCTAAACATAAGTGTATGTCATGTCTTAATGCCTAATGCACACAATTCTACACTAGGATGACACTAATGCACACTTGTTCAGATTCTATGCATCCCATACTACATAGGTCTGAGGGCAAGTGCCTACGTACTCCATATTGAAGGGTTCGATCCCTCGCCATGAGACTACCAGTAATAAAACAAGTTTTAGAGTTATTTCACAGATACGGATCTCAGCCTCCCTGGCTATAATAACAGATCCCAGCCTCCCTGGCTATTATATCGTGAGAATAATCCCGTAAATGCCCCTCTAGCCCCGGTATATACATATTCTTTGGAGTATGCTAAACATCCGCCGACTACCCTAAGTCCCGGATAAAATACAGTCCATCTCCTACGGAGCAACCACAGTCCACCAACTGGGTCTATAGCCACGGAGATCCACCGCCGACTATATAGAAGCACCCATTTACGTTTGCACAAGTCTATTACATCTTCACCTAAGTGCCTAATTATTTTTAGTTCAAGACATGAATATGTTATCACCCTAGAATCAGTTTTACCTCATACCGGATTTATTCACAAAATACGAGATCGCCCGACGGCATTATCTCAAAATCGAGTCTCAAAATCTTTCTTTCAAAATTACCGGTAACCGAGGTCTTACTAACTCTAAATCATAAACTTTCATGTACACGAAACATGGGTACACATACCCTCTAGTAAACATGTCTTAAACCTAGATATTTTCAACTTATTCGCAAAATAAACATAGTCTCGACACTATTCATGATCTATTTATTGATTCATGTTCTTTTCAAACAAACATGCATTTCAAGAACACAAATTTCACCACATGAATTGTTATAACAAATCTAAGTTATCACAATGTTTCAATACACTATAAAAACATCTCTTAACATGAGAATTTATCAATTTGCAAAATACTACTTTTCACCACAAATTCTATTCTCAAAATTTTTATTTCTTTTTACACTTCAAAATATACAAGAAACTATCTCTTAATATTTTTTTCCTATTTCATTTCATACTCATAATAATGGTTTTAATTAAAGTTCTCCTATAAAAATTTTAATTTCTTGAATGAAGAAGAAAAATCAAAAAAATAAATAAAAGGGGGCGCCTGGATTTGAACCCAGCATTACCGAACACACACAACAGCGCCCTAGGCTCTGACCCACTAGCCACTAAGTCTTTTATGGACTGGTGCTTCAAGAACCAACCGAAACCCCCTATACCATACTGTACGGTTTAGATTTAATACAAAAAAAATCGAAAGTAAAAGAAAGGGTTTGGCCGAGGTTCGAACTCGTGACCTCAACAAGGGCGCGCTACAGTGGCTCCGCTAACCAAGAATTCCATGTAACATTTCTGTTACAAAGTTACATTAATTTGCTTTTGTTCTAACTTTCTGTTATTCTATTATCTTCAAAACTCGATTTTTCTCTTGATCTAATCTTTCATATAATTATGATTTGTTCGTCTATACTGAGTCTACTTTCTCACAGTAACTAATAATTTTATAATGCATAAAAATAAAACTAACTTTCAAATTATTACATGAACTTGTATTTATTCAATTCAATCAAAGTAGCACACTACATCTTTTGCAGTCAATGAGTTGAATAACATCAAATTTACTTTACAAAAACATAGTTGCTTATCAAAGAAAATCTCAACAATTATTCACATAATCAAAAATCTCTACATTCATGTATACTAGTTTAATCAATTATTCTTTTCTTATTATCAACTAACATAATGTTGATTAATTTTCTAAACATCGCATCTTTCATTACACCCTATGCATAGATTTGTTCTACTCTTTTTTCAAAATCAAATTCTACACTACACGTTTATTTTATTATTAGCATGCACATTATCTATAATTAGAAAGTAGAGAACACCCACCTTGATTGAAGCTTGAACGATTGAAAGAGTGATCACCACTTCTAGCTTAAAGGATTCCTAGCTCTTCTCCTCCTAGCAATGGCCTCCAAGCACAAAACTCTCTTCTCTCTTTCTTTTTCCTTTCCCTTATTCTTTTCCTTATTCTTTTTCTTTTCTTTTCTTTCTATTCCTTTGAATCTATTTTTTTTTTGATGTGTGAAATGAAAAGGGGTATGGTGCTATTTATAGGATATGTAGAGGGTTCAATTTGCATAATTACACAACCTAATAAATTGTTAAATTTAATTTTCCAACCCCTCATTTCCCTAACTCCTAAAACTCCCACCCTTTCATATACCCACTTCTCTAATTCTCTAACTCCCAAACTCTCTCTCTTCCCACTCCTTCAAAACCGGTCATCATGTGTTTGTACACTTGCACACAAATGTGCTGTGCATGCTCACCGTGGGCCCACCTTTCAATTCACCAATACACATATATTCACTTATACCATATTATAAATTCTAAAATCATAATAGTCCACATCAAGCCCAATACAACAGCCCATTTAATCCATCCAGACCATGACAGCCCAACTAAAACCAACTTTTTTTTCCCAATTAATCCATTTACCAACCTGAACATAATTTTAAAGACTATGTACTATATATATACTATACATCATATACTATATTTTTAAGTAAAAATTAGTTTAACTAAAATTTATAATGCAAAAATAAATGCGCATACATTTTATAAAATTCATTTCGAGAAAGGATACGCTCAAACGCGTTCGCCGAAAACAAACACGTGCGTCGCATGTGAAAACATGAAAATGCGAAAATCGACTTTATTGATGAAAAGTCATTAAATATAATCGAAAACAATATAAGCAAAATTACATTTACTAATTTACCTATATTTCATGGTGAAATCACAACACGTAGAAAGCACGTGCATTATACGTACAAAAAAATCGAAAAATGCATTTTAATCAAAATACGGGGGAAAATAAATTTCAATTTTATAAAATAGATTTAAATACATAAAAATAAATAATTTAAACCTATAGAAAACATTGTACGTAGTGGTGGGAACACGTGCATCAAAACACGTAAAAAGCACGTAAATCCCAGGGATTGAAATATTGTATTTTAGTTGACTGAAATCAATACGAAAAATGTATAAATAGTACGAATCCAAAATATGTAGTGAAACACATTACATAATATACGTGCGTAACACCCAGGGGCAAAATTGTAATTTCTAATTTTGCGGGGGTGTTACGCATATCCATTTTCATACACAAACATATACACGCAGGAAGCTGCTCACTCAGAGTCTGACACTCCCGAAGCTACGTCCTCCTCCTGGCCTAGACTAGCAAGGGAAAACACCGCACCCCAGATAATCTGGGTACTTCCTCGCGACATCTTGTCATCGAGGGAAAGAAAACACCGCACCCCAGATAAGCTAGGTAATAATCATCACAACTCAAGCCGATAGCTTGAAATATTACTTTACGTTATTTTCATTTCCATCTTTCAATTTACTTTACTTTCGTTTCCATCTAGCAATACAACAATTATATCAATAACCTGCCAACTCACCCTGGAAGTTGTGCCAAGGCAGGTAGTTCCCACTTTTCTATGAAAATAGCGGACGGGTAGTTCCTCGAAACAATTCCAAGGTGCATCAACTCATATTATAACATATTTTTCGTTTAGTAACCATTCTCATAATCATCACATAAAACACCTGACTTCATGGTTTACAAACATATTACATTTCACTTTATTTTCATTCATTATAGTATTATATCATACATATATACTTTCTTTACTTCTCATATTTAATCACATAACTCAATGCTCTTCATTTCATGAATATCTTCACATCACCATCTATTTAGTTTCATTTATAATTATATAATGCAATTACCTCGTTTTTCATACTTATTTAACCGCATACTTCTTTCACCATTCATTTACATTTGCATACTCATGAATCACATTCTTTCTTGCTTATCTTCATATATATACATTTTCTTTCACTCTACTTATTCATTCCACTCAGATACTTACTTCACTTTTTCATTTCATTTCATATCAATTACTTTCTTCTGTTTCTCATTCACATTTCACTTTCATTTACTTTCGCATTTTCCATTTCATTCCACATTTATTCATTTTATTGATTTGTTGACCAGTGAGCCACAATATCCCAATATATTGAAAGCTGACAACCCAGTAAAAACACGCTCATCGATGCTCACACAGAGTCTTACACGTCCGAGGCTACGTCTTCCTCCCAGCCTATGTTAGTGAGGGAAACACCACACCCCAAGTAGAACTTGGGTACTTCCTCCCGGTTGAAGCCATCGAGGGAAAAGAAAACATCACACCCCAGACAAGTTGGGTACTTCCTCGTGGCAAAGCCAATGAGGGAAAGAAAACACCGCACCCCTTGTTTCACTAGGGTACTTCCTCATGACATTTGACATCGAGGGAAAGAAAACACCGCACCCCAGACAAGCTGCGTAATAACCGGGCCTCAAGCCGATAGCTTAGGCGATTAGAACACTGCACCCCAAACATACTTTGGGTAATAAACACCACACCCCAAGCCGGTCCTTGGGTATTAGGAGGTCTAGCCCAAACCGCCAGGATTTTCTGTAGGTACTGGTCAACCAAAAATTATTTTTTTATTAACAATTGCATTCCATCACTTCATCTCATTTTATCACCACTCAACATCTCATCTTGCATTTCAATAATTTACCACATCTTTAACTTTAACAACGCGATTTATTATCATGTTATCTCACATGTTCACATACATCTGACTATTTCATTTATAAGGTTATTACCCAATATTATTCCGTATCATAAACGCACCAAAGTAATTATTTACTCACATTATAATATTTTAGGCAAAATACAAGCTAAGTAGATAAATATATCATATGACCGCCCATTAGTTTCCCTTTAAACATCACTATTTTATACATATACTCACTCATTAATTTTATTGATTACGATACCTCAATTGATTACCACCCAAACATGTCACGAACATACACCAAATAGGTTAATACATCATAATGCCTTATATATATCAATTTTGTTTACCTGTCGTATATTATACGTGTATCAACCCCAATTATTTCATATATATCACACATATACTCAGTACATCATCATAACACTGAATATTCAAATTCACACCAATTCACCATATACGCACCAATTCACCATATAACAAGATTTTCACATATGAAAATGTCCGTATATTCAGTTAAAACTTCATTTAGCTAAATCCCACAAAAACCACTTCAAACCGCCTAAAATTCTGTCACAACATAATATACACTTAGTATAATCATACTCACATAATATCCTACGAAGACTCGAAGCACCACTTCTCCATCCCGCATCCGAAGTTGCTAACATCTCCTATTAATCAAATTTCAAAGCAATTAGAGCTCAAAACATCCAAACCAGCCACAGGAATTAATAACACTAATCCTAATGTCACTCAGGCATTTTATTGAATGCCTGGCATGCGCACATGCAATGCACGTAACATTCAAATTCCTACGGGTTTTTTATCTCCCAAACAATTACTAAAATCACCCCCAAATTATCCTAATGGCTCAACAAAAATTTCTACTACTATGAAAGAGATAATTCTCATATATTTACTCCTCCTTTATAAACCTAAAACCCTAATTTATGTGCAACTTACAAAATTTCCAATAATTTGCTAATTTCTTGACTCTAACGTCAAAATAAAACTCTAACCAACCCTATACTCCATTTCTAAGCAAAATAAATTAAAAGCATAGGAAATTACACAAACAATTTCAAAGAGATATACCTTCACTAAGTCCTTTCTCCAAATCGACTCCACCACTGGCTAGAGTACCCTCCACTTAGCCATCCCCTCGAATTTATTTTAAAACCATGAAGAGTTGGAGTGCATTTGGGCGGGGGAGGGAGGTTGAGGCCGAAATGGGTTGGGTTTCGTTCTGGGCGGGATCGAAACCAGAGAAGAAGGCGAAGAATGGGGGGGGGGGATTTAATAAAATAAAAATAAAAATAAAAATAAAAATATTTTTCAAGGGAATATTTACATATAAACCCCCAATCTCCAAAATATTTCAAATAAACCCCAACTCTACACTTTAAAAAAATATTAACAATACAAAATACATAAAATTAACTCATAATAGTCCTCCAAAATTATAAAATAAAAATAACAATATTTCTTCACAAAAACTCAACTCATACTCCAATATATCATTTACATCAGACAAATATCAACACCAATCTCAATATTTAAAATAAAATATACTTAAAATAATTCTCACCACTCTAGAGATATAAAAACGGGTATTTTCAGTATTTTACAAATTCGAGGTGTTACATTCTACACACCTCAAAAGAAGCTCTTCCTCGAGCTACAGGGGTTAAGAAAACTGTTCAAACGATTCCGGATACTTTCTCCTCGCCATCTCCCCAAAGTTCCAGATACAGTCAATAAAATTAGCACTCTACTGAACTCTCAGCAACTGAGCAACTTGACGTCTTGTTCACCACTGATCTGCATAACTCTCTTGTCGACTACACACCTCAAAAGAGGCTTATCTATTATCTCCTGATGACTAATATCCTTCTTCATCCTAGGCCACCAAAATATTCTTTTAAAATCTCGATACATCTTCATGCCACCGGGATAACCAATATACTGAATATAATGAGCAATCTCCATCATCCGCTACCATAAACCATCCACATTAGGAACACCAAGTCTACGATGATAACGAGGACCTCCCTCACTGCCTAATAACCAATATGTAGGACATCCATCAATTTCATCCATAATTAGATCATGCATCCTCTCTAACAAGCAGAATTTTCGAATCCAAGTTCGACTGATCAGCTGTACTGATAAAATGCCCACATATATGGTCATGTCCCCCTCTGCTAATGAAGTAAAATCAAATTGACCCAATAATTTTAATACGGTCCACTCCTGGGACATAATAAAGCCAAATTCTTCTTCTACTTAAGACATCCGTCACCGTATTTGCTTTCCCCGGTGATATTTTATTTCCACATCAAAGCTACTAAGAAACTCGAGCCACCTTTGTTACGTCATGCTAAGATCTTTGGGGAGAACAAGTGCTTCAAACTCTTACGATCACTGAAAAGCTAAAACTGTTCTTTGAACAAATAATGTCTCTGCATCTTCAATTGCATAAACCACTACTGCCGATTCCAAATCTGCGTAAGATCATGCACTCCATGTGACCACAACGACCTAGATATATAAGCCACCAGCCTACCCTCATGCATCAAACTGCACCTACCTGTACCACATGCATCAGTATATACTAAGAGAGGCACTCCCTTCTCAGGGGTAATCAAAATAGAAGTTGTCGTTAATCTTTTATTTAACTCTTGAAATGTCTTTTCACACTGCTAGGGCCATACAAACGGCACATTCTTCCTGGTAAGCTGAGTCATTGCAGCAGAAATAATAAAAAATCGAGGAATGAACCTCCGATAATTGCTAGCCAAACCTAAGAAACTCGGAATCTCTACCGCATACGTGGGTTGTTCCCTATCTTTTTGTTGCTGTAATTTTCTCTAGATCCACAGATATGCCTTCAACAGACACAAAGTGCCCCCAAAAATGACAATTTGCAGACTTATCATACCACTTTTGTCCCAAAGTGTCTATAACAAAATTCTGAGGTGCCATTTATTCTACTCCATGCTGCGAAAATACACCAAATTATCAACTACAAACACAATCACAACCCTGTCGATGTAAGGATGAAAGGTCCAATTCATCAAATCCATGAAAAATGCAAGGGCATTGGTCAGCCCAAAAAGGCATCGCCAAGAACTCATACAATCCATACTGAGTACGAAAAGTAGTCCGTGGGATACTTCCCACTTCAAAGCTCATCTGATGGTACTCGGTCCGCGACTCCAGCTGTGAAAATACTGTAACTCTCCGCAACTGATCAAGCAACTTATCTAGTCTCGGCAATGGATACCTATTCTTAATAGTCACCTTATTCAACTCCCTATAATCAATACACAATTTTAGGGAACCATCATCCAATATGTATAAGAAAATTTACAAACCACATACTCAATCTTGACCTTGGGTATTTCCTCCGAACCCAACGGACATGCCTACATCGTCCAGGGCATTTCATACAATTAGAAACTGGGGTTTTATCGGGCTTTCTCACCCGAATCCTCCCTACATCACACCCCAACTATGCATAAAGCCTTCACAACCAACCCATCTCCCAGTATCAAATGTTAACGACTACCGCACATCCCCCACGGTTTATAGGACATACACCTATAGGACATACCCGGATCCCAAGAAAAATAACCCCTCTCGGCACACAGCAATCAATATAATAGAACCTCCAATAGTATACAAATTCTCACCGGGGCTTCTACAAAGGACAATAAAAATGCCATAATGCAAAACATAAACATGGGCTATAAAAGATAACACTGACCCAACGTTAGACAAAAATCTAATAGGGATCACACCACTCAATAACAAAACCCACACTCAGCAAAACACACTCAAAGCATATAACAAACTTCACACAAACTTCACATTCTCTACTAGCGAAATTGAACCCATACACACAAGACAAGATCAACAAAATTTGCATGACATTCCTAGTTAACCTAGGCTTTGATACCAAATTGTAATGCCCCAATTTTTTTTCTTCTTTCAAATCTATACCTCCAAATTCAATTCTTCTCATCCTCCACGTTACCATCCACATGCAGCACTCCTCTTTATCTTTCACATTTCACTTTCATTTACTTTCTCATTTTCCCTTTCATTCCACATTTATTCATTTTATTGATTTGTTGACCAGTGAGCCACAATATCCCAATATACTGAAAGCCGACAGCCCAGTAAAAACACGCAGATCGATGCTCACACAGAGTCTTACACGTCCGACGCTATGTCTTCCGCCCGCCTATGCCAGAGAGGGAAACACCACACCCCAAGTAGAACTTGGGTACTTCCTTCCGGTTGAAGCCAACGAGGGAAAAGAAAACACCGCACCCCAGAAAAGCTGGGTACTTCCTCGTGGCAAAGCCAACGAGGGAAAGAAAGCACTGCACCCCTAGTTTCACTAGGGTACTTTGTCTTGACATCTGTCATCGAGGGAAAGAAAACACCGCACTCCAGATAAGCTGGGTAATAACCGGGCCTCAAGCCGAAAGCTTGGGCGATTAAAACACAGCACCCCAAACATAGTTTAGGTAATAAACACCGCACCCCAAGCCGGTCCTTGGGTATTAGGATGTCTAGCCCAAACCCCCAGGATTTTCTATTGGAACTGGTCAACCAAAATTTATTTTTATTAACAATTTCATTCCATCACTTTATCTCATTTTATCACCACTCAGCAACTCATCTTTCATTTCAATAATTTACCATATCTTTAACTTTAACATCGCGATTTATTATCACGTTATCTCACATGTTCACATACATCTGATTATTTAATTTATAAAGTTATTACCCAATATTATTCAGTATCGTAAACGCACCAAAGTATTTATTTACTCACATTATAATATTTTAGGCACAAGCCAAGCTCAGTAGATAAATATATCATATGACCGCCCATTAGTTTTCCTTTAAACATCACTATTTTATACATACACTCACTCATTAATTTCATTGATCACGATACCTCAACTGATTACCACCCAAACATGTCATAAACATACACCAAATAGGTCAATATATCATAATGCCCTATATATATATCACTTTTGTTTACCTGCCGTATATTATACGTGTATCTACCCTAATTATTTCATATATATCACAGATATACTCAGTACATCATCATAACACCGAATATTCAAATTCGCACCAATTCATCATATACGCACCAATTCACCATATAGCAAGATTTTAACATATGAAAATTTCTGTATATTCAGTTAAAACTTCATTTTGCTAAATCCCACAAAAATCACTTCAAACAGCCTAAAATTCTGTCACAACATAATATACACTTAGTATAATGACATGCTCACATAATATCATGCGAAGACTCGAGGCACCACTTCTCCATCCCGCATCCGAAGTCGCCAACCTCTCCTATCATCAAATTTCAAGGCAATTAGGGGTCAAAACATCGCAACAGAAATTAATAACACTAATCCTAATGTCACTCAGGCATTTTATTGAACGCCTTACATGCACACGTGCGTGCACGTAACATTCGGGATTTTTATCCCTCAAACAATTACTAAAATCGCCCCCCAAATTATCCTAATGGCTCAACAAAAATTTCTACTACTATGAAAGAGATAATTCTCATATATTTACTCCCCCTTTATAAACTCAAAATTCTTGTAATATCCCGGTCGGATATTATATTTGTATTATTATTATTTTTAAAATTAAAATATTTTTATGAAAATTTCTTGGTTTTACTAATTAAAAGTTATCTGTGTATATATACTAGTAAGTATATATATGCATTGTATCGGTTTTGTGCACTTGTACAAAATCCTGTAAAATGCATTTTTGAGAAAATGTCTGAAATATCCGGGCTGATATTAAATTATTATTTTATTATTATTATTTTTTAGAATTAAAATATTTTTGGGGGATATTACCCGGTTTTACTAATAGACATTATATATATATATATATACCAGTCTATATACATTTGTATTGTATCAAATTGGTACTGAAATCTTCCGGGGCGGTATTAAAATTATTTTTATTATTATTTCTGAATTAAAATATTTTTGGTAGAGATTATTCGTTTCAACTAATAAAAATTATCTGTATAGACATATATATGTACGTATATGTACTGTATCGATTTCGTACGTTTGTACGAAATCATGTAGTATATGATTTTGGAAAAATACCTATTATTTTTTTATCAATCATGATCAAATAGAAGGTTAGGGTTGGATTAGGGTATTGATTGCAATTTAAATTTGCAATTTGATCTCAAATTGTTTAAGCCACAAATGAGAAGGACCCCCTTTCTCCTATAACCACCCCCCCCCCCCCCCCCCCAACCTCTCATTCCCTTTCTTCTTTTACTTGTTTTTATTTAGAAAAAATGAGAAAAATAGAAAAGAAAGAGAGATCAAATCAAAAGAAAAAAAAGAGTGGGATCATTTGTGGTGTTCTTGAAGAGGAGCAAGAACAAGGAGCAAGGATGAGAGAGAAGTCCTTCTTACACTTTTTGGGTGGGGGTTTCTCTACTTTTATGTTTGTTTGTTTATTTTTGTTGTATGTTGTTAAGCAACTTGGACTAATTCATATGCATATGGTTGTTATGGACTAGAATAGAATGGCATATGAAGATTTAAGTGGTAGAACACAAAAATAAAGCATAAAGATTCAATCTTTGTAGTTTTAGGGTTAGAATTAATTACCTATGCTAAAGGTGGAATCTTGAGCCCAAATTAATTTTAGAGGCTCTCCTATGTGTTGTTACCATGCTCTAATTTTTATAAAATTTTCTGGGTTAATTTACTAGGTTAAATAGAAGTTTTCCCCAAAACAGCAAGTTTCAAAGAAAAAACAGCAAACTGCTGTTTTGGGGTTAACATCGACATGTGTTCAAGGGGCTATATTTGAATTTCTATAAGGAGTTTGGAAAGTGTTCAACTAGAGAGTTGTAGTAGAGATTCTCACCTTTCCAAAATGTCCTATTTGGTTAGATTCCGATAAGCGGAGTAGGAGTTATGGCTTTTACAAATCACAACAGCTAGCTTTTGGCTGAAAGCTCGCTGTTTAGATTCTTTGATATTTTTGTAACTCTTACTTAATGAGTTTGGAAAAGTGTTCAACTAGAGAGTTGTAGTAGAGGTTCCCAACTTTCCAAAATGTCCTATTTGGTTAGATTTGATAAGCGGAGCAAGAATTATGACCCTACAAAATCACAGCAGCCAGCTTTTGGCTGAAAGCTCGCTGTTTAGATTGTTTGAAGTTTTTGGACCTCTTACTTACTGAATTTAGAAAAGTGATCAACTAGAGAGTTGTAGTAGAGATTCTCACCTTTCCAAAATTTCCTATTTGGTTAGATTTAGATAAGTGGAGTAGGAGTTATGGCTTTTACAAATCACAGCAGCCAGGCTCTTGGGCTGAAAGCTCGCTTTTTAGACCGTTTGATGTTTTTTTACCTCTTAGTTACTGAATTTGAAAAAGTGATCAACTAGGAAGTTATATTAGATGCTCTCACTTTTACAAAATGTCCTATTTTGTTAGATTCTGATAAGCGGAGTAGGAGTCATGGTTTTTACAAATCACAACAGCTAGCTTTTGGGCTGAAAGCTCGCTGTTTAGACCGTTTGATATTTTTTTACCTCTTACTTACTGCATTTGGAAAAGTGATCAACTAGAGAGTTGTAATAGACTTTGGTTAGATTCTGATAAACGGAGTAGGAGTTATGGCTTTTACAAATCACAGCAGTCAGCATTTGGCTGAAAGCTCGCTGTTTAGATTATTTGATGTTTTTGTACCTCTTACTTACTGAATTTTGAAAAGTGATCAACTAGAGAGTTATAGTAGATGTTCTCATCTTTTCAAATTGTCCTATTTCGTTAAATTCCGACAAGTACAGCAAAAGTTATGAGCTTGGAAAGTTTCAGCTTTTGGTTGTACTGTTATTATTTAAAATGATGTTTAACAGACCGGATTTTGAGTTCCTTACCGAATCTGAAAAAGTGTTCAACTAGAGAGTTGTAGTAGATGTTCTCACCTTTTTAAAAATTCTATTTTTTTCGAATTCTGATAAGCGAAGCACTTTGCTTTCAGGTTGTTAGAAGGCTTTTTATGTTACTTTTGTGTATAAAGGATCAAGTTTTGCTAGTAGCATGTTATTTTGCTTCTAGGTTGTTAGAAGACTTTTATGGTTGTTTCTATATGATTCATTTGTCGAATATACAGCCAGTTGGCTCGTATATAATTTGTTTGGCTCATATGTAGCTAGTTGGCTCGTATATAAGTTGTTTTGCACGTATGTAGCTTATTAGCTAGTACTTAGTTGTTGTGCTCGTCTAGGGTGATATCATTGCCCTAGGAGCCATCGACCATCAAAACGTGTATTTATTTTACTCCTTATTGGACTGTGGACGAGTCACCCCTCGTGCACCATCAGATCTTAACTGGTGTAGGTTGATCGCGGGCTGGGAGTGTAGACGGAATCCAAGTTCAAGGCTGTAGCATACGAATAAGTTTGTATTTTCGGGGTCTTGGATCGATAGGCTATGAATAGGATCCTTAGAGATTTTGGCAAGTCTAGGTTGAGCTCCTAGTAGAATTATCTTGCGAAGTCTAAGTTAAGACTCAACATGTTGTGGTAAGTACTGTTGTCATCCCTCAGATTGTTTTGGGTTAGTGACATCGTTAGGGTAGTAACTTATGGATATTACTACTTAACCTTTATTTATTATCATTTTTCGCCGAAGGAAAAAAGTTGGTATTAAGGGTGATACCTTATGATCCGACCTATTCTATAGGCCAACACTAGGTGGTGTTATTGGTTGTACCCTTCCTGTCAAAGGAATACGGTCTGTGCCTTCTCACGAGTTGGGAGCACGGGATCCATATCTCGTCTGTTAATTTCTGAAGTGCCATGATAAGGGTGGGAGCGATTCCCGTCGGAGCTAGGGGATGGACCTCCGGAACTTCGTCATGTTCTATATCAAGAAGGGCGAACAAGCCATAGACTACGGTCTATCTGCTAGGGGCCCACAGGGGATGCTTCGAGCTAACCTGTGCTGTCGGATACCCTATGTTCGTCAGATTTGTGAGTGAGGTCAGATACGCCGGGTAGTAGTGACAAACATAGACACCATGAGCTGACTGCATTGGTGAACTTGACCACGTCTGCAACCTCATCAGTCATACTGTATCTTTAGAAACAGGGTTGAGTATAAGAGTAGAATTCGTGGCACGAGTTCAAATCCCTATATATGAAGAAATGACTTGATATGGGGCGTATGTAGTATGGGATGCATACTGTTTCGGAGACTTGCTTGCATTAGAATAAGAGCATCATTGTATTAGTTAATACTGTATTAGATTCTAAGTCATAGCATACACTGACACATCAATTATATATATACACATTTCTCATTTCATCAATCTGTTTGTTTAAAGTTGAGAATCGCTGCTAGTCATCAGCCTTAAAGCGTCAGTATATGTACTGACGTACCCATTTTAATAGGTACTGGATTGCAAAACTACAGGTACAGGATTCAGGAGGACTCAAGGCAAGAGAAGCAAAGTGTGGACTTTATTTCAATTGTAATATATGTTGGTTACCATTGTAACATCTGTTGTAATTTATTTATGCTGAGAAGCATCCAAGTAAAAGTACCAAATGTTGTATATTATTCATTGTACTCTTATGTAATTTTCATTGAAAGTTTGTAACACTTGGACTTGTATGGCATTATTGTAACACTGATGTAATGTATTGCAGTTTTATAACATTCAAACTTGTAATACATTTGTATTGAATAAAAAGTTTTAAAATTTTCAGTTTTTCTGTGTATTGTGGTTAATTGAAGAAAAAATTCTGGCTTATGTCACGGTTTCCCAGTGTATGGAAATCCGGGCGTTACAACCCTAATTTATGTGCAATTTACAAAATCTCCAATAATTTGCTAATTTCTTGACTCTAACGTCAAAAATAAAACTCTAACCAACCCTATACTCCATTTCTAAGCAAAAGAAATTAAAAGCATAGGAAATTACACAAATAATTTCAAAGAGATATACCTTCACTCAGTCCATTATCCAAATCGACTCCACCACTAGCTACAGAGACCTTCCACTTAGCCATCCCCTCGAATTTATTTGAAAACCATGAAGAATTGGAGTGGATTAGGGCGGGGGAGGTTGAGGCTGAAATTGGTTAGGTTTCGTTCTGGGCGGGATCGAAACCAGAGAAGAAGAAGGAGAAGAATGGGGAAAGGGAAGGGGGGGGGGGGTTGGAATTTAATAAAAATATAAATATAAATATAAAGATTTTTAAAGAGAATATTTACATATAAACCCCCAATCTTCAAAATATTTCAAATAAACCCTAACTCTACACTTTAAAAAAATACTAACAATACAAAATACATAAAATTATCTCAAATAGTCCTCCAAAATTATAAAATAAAAATAAATAATATTTCTTCACAAAAACTCAACTCATACTCCAATATATCATTTACATCAATCGAACACAAATATCAACACCAATCTCAATATTTAAATAAAATATACCTAAAACAATTCTCACCACTCCAGAGATATAAAAACGGGTATTTTCAGTTTTTACAAATTTGAGGTGTTACAGAGAGGATGGTCGGAAATCTTTTGGACTGACCTACGTTGCACTGGAAAGAGATCTCAGATGAGATTTCTCTCTTTTGGGGGGGGGGGTCTTAGCCTGATGAACCCTAGTATGAGTTTTCTTTAGTTTAATCATTATTCCTTAGTTTGCGCAAGTTCTTCAATTTTTCTAACACTTTTCCATATCTTCCACTTGTAGGGGCGCATGCATGGACTTTGACAATATCATGAATAAGCGTTCAGGCCTGAGCGGTAGGTGAGCCTGATGAGAGGAAGAGGAAAAGGACAGTCTTTCGACCGTAGCCGTCGAAGGCTGCTAGGAGCGAGGGTGGTGCCACTCCCGTCGTGGATTTGGAGTCCACACCAGTTACTTCGACTGTCCCCTTGGTGGAGGACTTCCCTCTCTCAGCGGTGCTCTATCTTGAGGCTCCTCCCCTTACGGCGGTGGCTGAGACAATCTTGATCGACGAGCTGAAGAGGATCTTTGTCCACGATTGGCAAGTTTAGAAGCATGATGGCTTCCTTGGGAACTCAACGAGTTGCATGGACGCGGTTCGTCACCTACCCACACCGAAGGACAAGGCCTTGATGGAGCATGGGACCGTGGGAGACTCAGCCTTAGAGATTGTGAAGGCACAGATGATAGTAAGTTTTTGATTTCTTGTTTCGGTGTAGGCTTTATTTGTAAGTTCCCTTTAGTCATTTGTGCAAATTTTATGTTTTTATTTTTTTATATAACTTTGGTCTTTGCTTCCTCGTAGGTGATCTGCCACTTTAGTCACCCGGTGAAGCAAGTGGTGGAGCAGGAGAAGGAGTTGAGGGCTGTAAAGACTGAGAGAAGAGAGAGCGGTCGAGGGCCAAGAAGGATTCTGAAGCGGCCGCCCTTTTAGCAGAGTCTCAAGTCGCTCAGATCTCTCTGCTGGAGGCGAGCCTGGCTAAGGCGAAGGAGAGTGCCGCTTTGGAGAGGGAGGAGGTCTCTTGAGAGAGGGAGGCGGAGTGAGAGAAAGCAACTAAGGAGAAGGATGAAGCTGTGCGAGAGGCCGAGGTGGCTGCGGAGAAGAAGGCCATTGGGTACCTGGAGAAGAATATGCGGAAAGCATACTCCAGGGCCTTGAACGACGTGTGCAAGCGTGTCCCTGGCTTTGATCGCTCGAGATATTCATTATTTCCTGATGAGGAGGAAGAGGTGGTAGAGGGTGAGGAGGAAGAGGGGGACGCTGTGGTGAACCCCTAGATGACTATAGTGGCGATGCCAGAGGCGAATGAGGGGAGCGATCGTGGGCCCACACCCCTTGCTGGGTCAGTCTGCCGAGGTGGACCCTTGACTTCCCTTGTAGTTACTTTGATTTTATTTGTTGGTTTTGTTTTCTTCTTTTTTGAATGCTGTTGTATCGATGCATAATAGCGGATTGGCCACCGCTTTTCTATCTTTACTTCAGTAATGAAAAGACTATTTTTGGGCACAGTTATCATGTATGGCAGCGAGACTTAGAGCTATCTTACAACTTTTGATGCTTGAACTTAGAACTATCTTGTAGTTCCACTTGAACTTAAAGTGATTTACTCTTCTTTCTTTGGTTGGCAGATCTCTGTACACCGCACACAACTTTCTCAGGGTAGTGCAACATCGCAGCTTCGCACCAAGCTCTGTATTACTGAGTTGAGACTTGCTCAGTCTCAGGAGAGGCTTTATAAAGCGAAGGTAGAGCTTGACCATCTGAGGAGGGTCTTGACTCGCCGAGATGTCAAGACGAGGCACGATGAAGAGATTCTCCAAGAAGTGCCCCCCGTGGGTGAGGAGGTTTGTCCTTTAATGGCTGCCGGCAAAGCTTCCAGACTTAAATTCCTTCGTCATTCTTTATTCACGGTGACAACAGAAAAGGAAGAGTTAAAAAATGTGGTGCTCGAGAAGAGATTAGAGGCGGCTCATCTTCGGAGGACTATCTTTGAGTTCTCACAGGGGGGTAGTATGGGCGGGCTGCCTCATTTGAAGTTTAGAGTGACAGATGACTCCCTTAAGAGCGCCTCATCGAGTTAGAGGCGGAGAACCTTGTTTAAAGTGTCTCTCAGAGGGGGGCAATGTTAGGAGCACCTCTTGCTCTCATGAAGAGCGAGCTTGGGGGAGGCCTTTTCATGAACTAGCTCTACTCTTTCTTGAGGCCCTGAGGAACCCTGAGGAACCCTGGCGATGCTCAGAGTGGCATGGCCGACTCGTATAGCGGAGCATCGGTTGGGGGAGTCGCTAGGCCTGTGGGCCCTGACGGTACGACGCGGCTCGTGGGTCTAGAGACTTCTTCGGAGGGAACGAGAGAGCGGCACAGTGCTCATCGGCCGCAAGTATCACTCAACAGGAGTGTCCCACTTCCTAGGAAGAGTTAGGGTGACACTTTGTAGTTTTGTAGAAGTTTTTGGTTTTAATAAGACTTGTAACCCCAATTTCTTGTTGTGAATATGATATTCTTAGTACTTTAAGCGATGTTTGTAGTGGTTGTTTCCTTTCTGACCTTGTAATCAATTTTTCTTTTAGAGTAAAACATCCACCAAGTATTTAAGTGCTACTCCTTCTTGCTGAATAACTGGGATGCAGAGTTTTTTTAGTAGTTTTCAACAGTTGTAGGAGTAATTCCGAATGGCGTGTTACTTTACACTTACTCATTTGTAAGCGGCTAAAGCAGCGTCGAGCCAAGCGTTGGACTCCGAACGGTGATGACGACGAGTTTTGGGAGCATTCTAATGACGAGTTTTTTCTTCGCCTACTTGCTTGGAAGTAGTGTGGCTAGAGCAGCTCTATGAACCATGAATGGAATCCATACTTATCCGGTCTGTTTCAGGAGCACTCGAATGGCAATCCGAACCATGACCTCTTGCTTGGGAGCAAGTAGCTAGGATGGTCCTTCGAACCGTTAATGGACTCCGAACATGAATGACGACGAGTTTTGGGAGCATTCGAATGGCGAGCTGTTTCTTCGCCTACTTGCTCGGAAGCAGTGTGGCTAGAGTAGCTCTATGAAGCATGAATGAAATCCTTACTTATCCGGTTTGTTTCAGGAGCACTTGAATGGTGAATCGAACCATGCCCTCTTGCTTAGGAGCAAGTAGCTAGGATGGTCCTTCGAACCGTGAATGGACTCCGAACATTAATGACGACGAGTTTTGGGAGCATTCGAATGACGAGCTGTTTCTTTACCTACTTGCTCGGAAGCAGTGTGGCTAGAGCAGCTCTATGAACCATGAATGGACTCCTCGCTTATCCATTTTGTTTCAGGAGCACTCGAACGACGAACGAAACCATGCCCTCTTGCTTAAAAGCAAGTAGTTAGGATGGTCATTCGAACTGTGAATGGACTCCGAACATTAACGACGACGAGTTTTGGGAGCATTCGAATGGCAAGATGTTTCTTTGCCTACTTGCTTAGAAGTAGTGTGGCTAGAGCAGCTCTATGAACCATGAATGGACTCCTTACTCGTCGGGGTTGCGACACTTGTACGGCGAGATACACCCCACATACTTGCTCGGGAGCAAGCGTGCCCTTGCGATCCTTGAATCCTGGATGGACTCCACAATCGTCCATTAAAGTTTTGTAGTGAGGGAGATAATGTCCGACACATGGTGTTGAATCTGTTAATCACTCATAAATTTTTGCAAAAAAAAAGAAAAAGAAATAAAGGAACGATTTTATTGAATAAACTAGACGACCGCTTGAATGCGAGCCTTTAATACATGCCATGACCGCTATAAGTCATTGGTCTTTATTACATGTTTACAAATACTAAGCGGCGGAGTTCAAACGCTCTCCTGCTGCTTCATAAGATGTTCAGAATTCCAGATTCTGGGTATTATCTTCCCCCCCAAGTCTTCAAGTTTGTAAGCCCGTGTGCGGATTACTTGTGAGACTTTGTATGGTCCTTCCCAATTATGGGTGATCTTCCCTTTCTTTCGGGGGTTTGAGATTTCTAGCTTCTGGTGAACCAGGTCACCCTCCTGGATATTGGCTGGGCGGACTCTCTTATTGTAGAATCTCTCCACCCTTTGTTGATATATGTTTCTTCAAACAAGGACTTCTCTCGGATTTCTTAAAGGAGGTCAAGGTTTGCCCGGATCCCATTCGAGTTCTGCTCTTCATCAAATGAGACAAGGCGAGGAGAGGGTATTTCTACTTCAAGGGGGATGACAGCTTTAGAGCCGAACGTCAGGTTGAACGGGGATTCTCTCGTAGGGATTCTCTTGGTGGTTCTGTAGGACCACATCATGCTGGGGAGTTCTTCAACCCACAGTCCTTTTGCAGCTTCATCAGTCCTTTTCTTGAGGCCATCTAAAATTTGCCGGTTAGCGTTCTCAGCTAGACCATTAGTTTGGGGATGTGATATAAAAGAGAATCGTTGCTCGATACCGAGGTCAGGTGCAAAATCTACGGAACCCTTTACCAGCAAATTGCTTTCCATTATCAGTGACCAAGATGCAAGGAATCCCGAATCAGCAGACCACGTTCCTCCAAACAAATTGTTGGTGTGTTCGGTAATCATCGCTAGCAGGTTCAGCTTCTATCCACTTTAGGAAATAGTCAATAGTGACCACTAGGAAGGTTCGTTGCCCGACTGCAGGAGGGAAATGCCCGAGGAGATCCATTCCCCACATCGCAAAAGGTAAGGGGACTCGAGAGGGAACTAAGGTTGGCTTGAGGGCTTGTGCGTGATTGTAGAGTTCTTCTGACAAGGAGCGCACTGGTGGACATAGGCTTGAGCATCGCTCAGAAGAGTGGGACAATAGTAACCGTGATTCAGTATCTTCTGTGCGAGGGACCTTGCTCCTGAGTTGGCTGCCACCTATCCCCTCGTGCACTCTCTCAGGGCGTAGTCGGCCTCTTCGAAGAAAGACACCGAAGGTAAGGTCGACCGTCAGGTGTAGGAGCATTTATAAAGGACCCGTTCTATGAGTGTAAACCTTTCGGCTCTCACCCAAATTTTTCTTGCCTCCTTGATATCCGTGGGGAGGATTCCCTTATCGAGGAAATCGATGATGGGCTTCATCTAACAGTCTTCGGGTACTTGAGGGGTTATGGGCATGAGCTCTAAGTCTTCTTCTTCTATACTTGGTTTGAGGAGCACTTCAATTAGCACAGTTCGGTCGAGCCTGTTGAGCGACGAAGAGGCTAGTTTGGAGATGGCATCTGCCTGCCCATTTTCCTCTCGTGGGATGCGATTGACTTGGACTTCTTTGAAAGTGGCTATAATTTCCTTTACGTACGCCTAGTACTTAGCCATGCTGTCATCCCTCACCTCGTATTCCCCTTGGATCTGGTTGACCACCAGTTGAGAGTCGCCGAATACTCCCACCCTTTGCACTCCTGCTCTCTTTGCTAGTAGGAGACCAGCGACTAGGGCTTCATCTCGGCCTCATTGTTGGAAGATGGAAATCTGAGGCGTAGCGAGTACTACAGAACGAATTCATCGGGGCCGATCAGAATCACTCCAGCTCCACTCCCTTCAAGGCAGGAGGATCCATCCACGTATACTTGCCATAGTAGGGGGTTGTCTCCTTCCTGAGGAGGGTCGGGGATCGTGCATTCGACGATTAATTCAGCTAAGGCTTGGTCCTTGATCGCGGTTCTGGGGTGGTATGTAATATCATGCTGGCTTCGCTCGATCGACCACTTCATTAGTCTACCCGAGTTCTCAGGTTTGTGAAGGACCTGTTTGAGTGGCTGATCGGTGAAGACCCAGATGGAATATGCTTGAAAGTAGGGTCCGAGCTCTCTGGCGGTGGTTACCAGGGCATAGGCCATCTTTTCCATCTTTGAATATCAGAGTTCAGCATCGTGGAGTACCTTGCTTGCACAGTAAATCGCTTGTGTACCTGCTCTTCTTCCCTTACTTGTACAACACTGAGGGTCTGCTCGGAGGCAGCCACGTAGAGGTAGTGGGTTTCCTCGGGTATAGGCTTGCTTGGGATTGGAGGATGGGTGAGGTGCTCTTTGAGGCTTTCAAATGCTACTTATTGCTCTTCTCCCCACTTGAAATTTTTTGCCCATTAGAGAGTTCTAAAGAACGGGAGGCACTTGTCCCCCGACTTCGATAGAAAATGCTCAATAGCGGCGAGGCGACCTGTAAGTTTCTGAAGTTCTTTTATGGTAGTTAGAGGGGTCATGTCGAAGATCGCTTTGATCTTCTCAAGATTGGCTTCGATTCTTCACTGACTCACCATGAATCCCAAGAACTTCCCCGAGGTTATCCCAAATACACATTTTGAGGGGTTCATCCTCATATTGTTTATCCGGAGCACGTTGAACGCCTCTTGGAGGTTGGCAACATGGTCTTCTTTTGTGAGTCTCTTTACGAGCATATCATCTACGTACACTTCCATGTTTCGGTCGATCTGCTCCCGGAAGACTTGTTTCACCAAGCGTTGATACGTGGCCCCGACATTTTTAGCCCAAAATGCATAACTCGATAGCAATAGAGACCTTGATCGGTAATGAAAAACGTCTTCGGGATGTCTGGCGGGAACATTCGGATATGATTTTATCCCGAAAAAAGCATCCATAAAGCTTAGAAACTCGTGGCCCGAGGTGGCGTCTATCAAGGCGTCTATGCTCGGAAGAGGGAAAGGATCTTTCGGGCATGCTTTGTTAAGGTCGGTGAAGTCAATGCAGATTCTCCATTTGCCATTGACCTTCTTGACCATTACAATTTTCTAGCCACTCGGGATAACTAACTTCTTAGATAAATCGGGCTGCTAAGAGCTTTTCCACCTTTTCTCCAATGGCTTGCTACCTGCCGGGCGCGAACTTGCAGTGCTTCTGCTGGACATGCCTGGCTTCCGGATTCACACACAAGCGATGCATGATCAAGTCTTCGGCAATGTCGGGCATATCCTCGACGGTCCAAGCGAACGGGTCCCAATTGTTCCTGATGCAGGTTACAAGTTGCTCTCGCAGTTGGCGAGGGAGCGCTTTGCTTACCTGGAAAACTTAGCTTTGTCCTCTTCGGAGAAAGGGACTTCTTCCAGTTCTTCGACGGGTTTGGAGCTAGCTTGTCCCATGTCTAGTGGAAGTTCGAAGGCATCGAGGGGTAAGACTGAGCCTCCCATGGTAGCTGTGTAGCACACTTAAGCAGCTTCCTGAATATCTTTGGCTTCCCCTACTCCTGCAGCCGTGGGGAACTTCATCTTCAGGTGGTACGCTGATGTGATGGCTTGGAGGACTGCTAGCCCTAGACGGCCGAAGATTGCATTATAGGCGGACTTCATATCAACCACCATGAAGTCTAACGCTTGTGTGCGAGTAGTGGATGCTTTCCCTAAAGTGACGTTGAGGGTTACAATTTCCTCTATCATTATGGGGGTCCCAGAGAATCCATGAAGGGTGTACCCGGCGGGCTTGAGCCGGTCCCGTTTGAGTTTGAGGCCCTCAAAGACATTTAAGAAAAGGATGTTGACCGAACTACCATTACCAACTAGAACTCGGCACACCTCATAGTTCGCCATGCACATACTGATCACGAGTGCACCATAGTGGGGAGTTCAGACGCCTTCTATGTCCCGATCTGAGAAGGTAATGCTAACTCCCGAGCTTCTTAGAGGGGGAATGTTGTGTACGGAGTTTACTTATCGAACGAAGGCTTTTCTAGATGAGCTAGAGTCTCCTCCCATGGGGCCTCCGTGGATTGCGTGGAATATCTCCATACGCCTCGATCCTTGGTATTCAGTTAGTTTCTCTGCCCGTTTGTTAGGTCCCCTCAGAGCAAGGGGTTCGGTGTCATTGATTTGGGCTAATTTGGAGAGGTTTCCTCGTCAGATTAGTGCTTCAACTTTGTCTTTCAGAGCTCGGCACTCATCTATGAGATGGCCATGATCCTTATGGAAAGCACACCATTTCGTTTTATCCCGTCTCTTGCTCGGTGCATTCATCTTTGGGGGAGGCCGAAAGATCCCATCCTTGTCAACTTCCATGAGGATGGCAGACACGCTCGCATTTAGTAGAGTGTATTTCTTAAAGTGCAGGCATGGGGCGGCGGGCGGCGTTGTCCTGAGGCAACCTTCTGGGACATTCGAGGTTCTTCCTCGTTAGCGCCTTTTCGTTTGTTCCCAAAAGGAGGCATCCTCCGCACTTGATGGCGGGTTGTCTCTTTGTACTTCTCCACTCTCTGGAGGAGGTCTGAGAAATTCCGAGGAGGTCTTTTGATGAAGGAGGACTTAAGGTCATTATGTTTGACATTTTATCTGAAGGCATCTGTCGCTACTGTGTAGTCGAGTGAGGAGATTAACCTGGATTCAGCCGTAAATCATTGGACGTAGCTTTTGAGGGACTCCCCGTCCCTTTGCCTAAGGTCTAACAAGGATGCGCTGGTCTTTTCCAACTTGCGGCTAGGTGACGAAGTGTGTCAGGAACAGTTCTTCTAGTTGGTCGAAAGAAAATATGATACCCAGGGACAGGCGAGAAAATCATTCCCTCGCTGAGCCTTTCAAGGTTGCCAGGAAGGTTTTGCAGAGGAGGGAATCGGATGCTTGGTGGATCATCATAATGGTCTTAAAGTTTTCGATGTGGTCCACTAGGTCGGTTTCTCCATTGTACAACTCAAAAGTCGGGACATTGAAGTTGGTGGGGACTGGCGCATAATTTTTGGGAAAAAAGGGGGCTTGACCGGGCAATACCTTCCTTCTCGCTTGGTTTCATCCCTTCTGAGTGAGGCCGGATGGTCTTCCATCTTTCGAAGGTGTCGGAGGACAGCGTCCTCTTTCTGATTAGATCCGGTAGATCGGTGAGACTCTTCGCGTCGCGGGGGAGAAGGGTGGTGAGGCGGAACTATGCTGAGGGCTTGGAAGATTTCATTCTTGAGCTCTCGGAGCTCTGCCCTGGTGGCTGGCATTTCTTCATCGATTCCCACTCTAGGAGCTAACCTGCTAGTCGAGTGCCTCCTCTCACGGGGAGGAGTTCTGTGATCCCTTGGAGAGCGGCGTCCCCTTCGACCCCTGGGGGAGGGAGACCTTCTTTGCCTTCGTAGAAAGGGACTTCTTCTGCGCCCCCTGGGAGAGAGAGTTCGCCTGGATCTGGATCTCCTAGGAGAAGGGATTCTCCTATCCCCCCTATGGCCTGGATGGGAGGCTTCCTCACAAGCTCTTCTACCATCGAGATGGTTCCAGAGGTTTGAATCCTGCTGGCAATCTATGATGAATAGACGGAGGTCGTGTTGTAACTGAAGGGGTGCAGAAGGAGTTGAGGTGTATACTGATCCCCTGTTTTCGATGAATGGCCTTGTAGATGGTCCAGGGCGACTGCGGTGGGAGCCCCCGAGAGCAGTTGTGTCAGGTGGAGGTGGATCTAGTTGAAGGAGAGGTTCTGATTATTTCGGTTGGATGGCGAGAGGGGGTTCCTCTAGAAGAGGAGATGGTTGAAGAGGGTTGGCTTGTCAGCTTGAGGCTGCCGCCTTCCCTTTACCTTGGTAGGACACTTCAGGGGGATGTAATGGAAGAGGAGGGTTGGCTCGTCGGCCTGAGGCCGCCGCCCTCCCTTTGCCTTTGGAAGGCATGTTGGAAACTTTGGTTTTTGGTGAAGGTTTAGTCAGAATTCTTTTTGTTCCCACAGACGACGACGACGACCTGTTACTGCTTTTTTTGGTGTGGGAGTAACCAGGTGATGTGGATTCTTTTGTGGAACAGTCGAGAATCCGAATTTTTGACTTTCGTTGACGTTGACTGCAGATGTCTCTTCCGTGAACCTGCAAAAAGTTTGACACACCGGGATTGTTCCCGGCGACGAACTCTTCGATGCTCAAGTCAGTAATCTTAAAGATTATGAAAGAGCTTTTGCAGAAAAAACACTAATTACCTCTATATGGTGGGGACAGGGGGGTATTTATAGTCACTTGAGATAGAGAGTTTATAGATAATCATTTGTCCCTAATTCACGGTGTTTATGGATAAGAGACAGAGTTTGAGTGGTTTCATGATAAGGGATTCGGTTTAAACCATCCTTTAGAGATAACCATGAATTTAAACCACTTCCTGGCTATCCTGGGTAACTGTGATGGGCTGTAGCTTGGACCCAGTAAGACAGACCCGTATTTGGGTTGTTGGGCTTGGTAAAGGCCCAGTTTCTCATTTTCGGACCCATTTATATATGAAATTACAATTTTACCCCTGAGAGCCTCTAGATTCATGCCCAATTTGAACAGTCCCGATTTAGTTATGTTTTTAGCCATATCACTCATGTTATCATTGTAGATGTGGGATTAACAGTTCGTTTTCCACTCCTTCGAGATTTATGGCAGATTTATGAGAGTGTTGGCAGATTGTTGGATCATATACCTTCCAATATTACGGAGGATCTTGATCCGTAATGCGAAATTATTTGGATATATAATTGTGTCATATTTCAATTTTATGAGCACCCCTAAGTTGTACCCAATATTTAAGTTGGATGTATTGGATTCATACATAGAATCTAAATAGAAGAGGCTGCATGTTATGGTATTTTAAATTAATATACAAATGTAGTCTTATTGAACTAGATCGAATTTTTTCCTCTCTATTTGCACCTCTCATAAGAGAAGGAACTCTCGATTTTTGATTTGCTTGCTAGGTTTCTTGTCTAGGTGTGTTCGGAGGGAGGAGTACACCATAAATAGTTCATCCAACATCGAAGGAAGTACCATTTATATGATCCATAAACCCTAATATGCCTAAGTGAAGTGAATCGGCAAAAAAAAAAAAAGGTTCGTCGATTAATCTTTAAACTTTAGTGTTGGATAATCCGTAATCCCCTGAGTTGAGGATGATAGCTAGTGAGGGCCTGTAAACTATAAAAAAAATTTAAAAAAAAAAGCTTCTGTATTGCCTGTTCTAAATTGATGACAGCAAGAGTACATACGTATATCTAGGTCTTGCTTAGCTTTACTATTAATGTTAAGGAAAATGGGTTAAACCTGAGTGCACCAAATAAACCTTCTGAGAATGGCAATGGAGTTGATCTGCAACATGAAGAAAGTAAAAAGTGGCTCGAGGCGTGAGTTGCACTTTCTTTAAGAAACTATTTGGCCGATTCTGGAGATGAATCGTTAATCACCAAACACTTCTCCCTGGATACAACGAGCTTCTGTCTACAGTACTGCCTAATGCTCCAATAGCAGCACGTATCAACTTGCACCACCCAAATCAAGGCAAAATACCGCTCAAAAAATAGATTAGAAGAGGAGAAGGACTGTATTCTTTTTTTTCCTGTACTATTTCCCAAAAAAAGATTCATTTTTATAACCAGTAACAAGGAAGGAATTAAAATTGTCTGCATTTAATAAAAAACGGCTATATCATAAAGATCTTTTAATTCTTGAAACGGCTATAACATAAAGCTCCTTAAATTCTTGAAACAGATATATTATTAATTGAAAAAAAAATGTTTTTGATCTGTTCGAAATTCAAAAGTTCAAAAATTAAAAAAAATCTTTTTTTTTCAAGTGACCCAAAGTGCCCTAAGGCCCGACCCAGTCATATATATATATATATGGAATGTAGGAATTGAACCCCGAACCTCATGTGAACTCAAAACTTTAACCGTTGGGCCAAAAGACAATGTTGTCAACAAGAGCTGTAATACACTGATTTTCATTTATGAAAATTATTATTTTTATTTTTGTACGTATTGTGCACGTGCAATTTTGCAGTATAAATTTTATAATTATTTTCATTTCATAAACAAATGAGTACATATATATATAGGTCTCCTCCATTTGTTTTTATTAAAAGCCCATTTTTCTTTAATGAACATAAGTTTCTTTTATAGCCCAATTTAATTTATATTTTTTTTGTAAACTAATTTGGCCCATTAAATAAAGGCCCATGAATTTATTTTCTCTTTTAAATACAACTTGTAATGTAGACAATTTTCATGGATTATTTTTATAAAGAATAAAATGTACAACTTTTAAAATGGGGGACTATTGAATGCACGTGCATTGCACGTACACGTGCATTGTACATGTAACACCCCAAATTCCAAAATACAATTGAATTCGAGATTCCACAGGATCTTTACACTTCTTTCGTACAAATTTACAAGGAAATAAAAACTTTTCACTTTACATCAGAGTTACATGGTGATATGGCTAAAAATGGGGTTAAATCGGAACCGTCCAGATAGGGCGCGAATCTTGAAGCTCGGGGGTAAAACGGTAATTTCACATACGAGTGGGTCCAAAGCGGGTACCGGATCTTCTCTCACAAGATCCAACAACCCACGTACGGATCCACTCTGATCGGGTACGGGTCCCGACCCGAGGCGTACCCAGACCACCCAGACCAACAAGAGACAGATCAGGGCCACTGACTTGGTCAAGCCAGCAGGCCTGATTTGCTCTCACCGGGAATCAAGGAATGATTTCCTAAACAGACTCAGGATTTCACTCCCGGCTGTTACACAGGAAATCAGGCCCTTAAACAACTCCCCTGGCGACTATAAATATCTCCCATCTGCCACCGTGACCAGGTTAATCACTTTTTTCCCACTTTAAGCTCTTTCTTAATCTCTTCAGATTACTGACTAGAGCGTCGGAGGGTGCGTCGCCGGAATCAACCCCGGTGTCTCGCACTTCCTTGCAGGTCGCGACAGGAGCAAGAAGGCTTGAGTCAACTGTTCAGGTTTTCTCGAACTCACAAATTATATCTGTTTACCCCCACACCGAAATCAGCGGTAACAGATTGGCGCCGTCTGTGGGAAGAACCACACGAACAGCCTCAGCTTCTTCCTTGTCGTCCTCTCCAACCATGCCTCCAAAGAAGGTCAGATCTAGAGGGTCCAACCGCGGGACCAACCCCGCCGACCCTACAGAGGAAGCCCCTGTCAATCCTATTCCACAACCCGAGCTTCCTCCACCGGCCCAGCAGGGCCAACCTCCCCTTCCCAAACAGCAACCCATCAATGGCCCTTCCGGTCATAACGGTCGGAAGCAGAAGCAGCCCCTCGACCTGGACCATGTTTCGGTCCATAATGAGTCCTCGGATTCAATGGCCTCTTACCATCCCGACCTCCGCAATACGGTCCTGAACCGCCAGAAAGACGAGGACCTCCGCACACACCTTGATGAGAGGCGGGTCCGAGAGGGAGCCCCCCGCCAGCGTCAGGATGAGCGATCCCCTCACCGCCGAAACGGTAGGAGGTCTCCGGGCCGACGAGGCCGAGCGGCGTCTCCCGAGCGCCGAAGGCGGAGGCCGCATTCCCCCGGGGATCGGCGTCATCCGAGGGACCGTGAGGCACCTATCACTCGTGCCGAGTTCCTCCAATTTCAAGACACCGTACTGCGGGCCCTCGACCTTCGGCAGAACAACCAAGATGCCCAGAGGGCTCCAACGCCCCCGAGGGTTCCCAGTCCTCGCCGCCGATCCCGAAGTCCTATCCCGGCTCCCAGTCGCCAGCAGCAGCAGTACAGTCCTCGCCGATCCCAGGACTACCGGCGCTGCAGCCCCCGCTCCCCCTCCTATGAGGAAGAGTCTGGGGGATCGTATGATTACCAGCGGAGGGACGATGCCCTCAACCGCCGACTTCATGAGGTGGAGAGGCGCATTGGACGCATGGATAGAGAGGAGGAGTCCCGAGCAGGAACCGTCCGGCCCAGCAGACCCCCTTTCTCTCGGTCGATCATGGAGGCCCCCATACCGAGGGATTTCAAACCCCCGCAGTTTGAAACGTACTCAGGGGAGTCCGACCCAGTTGATCACGTCGAAAGCTTCAAAACCCTGAGCGGCGCGAGGAGACGCCCGAGTTCGAGGAAGAACGGGTGTCACACCTGATCCACGGAGGCCCCATGGGAGGCTCCTCTAATTCCTCTCGGAAGGCCTTCGTCCGAGAGGTCAACTCGGTTCACAGCGCCCCTCCTCCCAAAGGTCTCGGCGTCCCTGTGTCTTTCTCCGATGAAGACCTAGAAGGGGTCTGAACCCCCCATTGTGATGCCCTCGTCATCGACCTCCGCATGGCCAACTTCAAGGTGCAGAGGATCTTAGTAGACAATGGGAGTTCGGTCAATATCCTCTTCCTCTCGGCCTTCCGAGGCCTGCAGCTGTCCCGGGACCGTCTCAAGCCGGCCGGTTACACACTCCACGGGTTCACGGGGGTCCCAGTAACCGTCGAGGGGGTGATAACCCTAGACGTAACTGCTGGAAGCACCCCTACTACCCGGACCGAGCCGATGGACTTCATGGTCGTCGACGTCCCTGCAGCGTATAATGTCATTCTGGGTCGACCCGGCCTAGCCGCCTTGGAAGCTGTCCCCTCGGCGTACCATCTTAAAATGAAGTTCCCTACAGGGGGACCGGTGCTCTCCCTCGAGACACTAGAAATCCCCGAGCCAAAAGTCCGACCCACGTCCGAGCCGGCGGACGAGTTAGAAGAAGTGCTCTTCTCGGACGAGGACTCGAGCCGGAAATTCCTCATCAGCAAGTCTTTGCCGACTGCGCTGTGCTCGAACTTGGTCAAATGTATCCGGGATAACCGCGACCTGTTTGCTTGGTCGGCAGCGGATATGCCCGGCATTTCCGAGGAGCTGCTCGTCCACCGCCTTAGTGTCGAACCGGGGTGCAAACCGGTTCAGCAAAAGAGACGCAAGTTCGCTCCCAAGCGACAGCAGGCCATCAAGGAGGAGGTGGATAAACTTCTGAAGGCCAAGTTCATACAGGAGGTAAACTACCCCGAGTGGCTCTCTAATGTTGTAATGGTCAAGAAGTCCAACGGCTCCTGGAGAATATGCATTGACTTCACCGACCTGAATAAGGCGTGTCCGAAGGACCCATTCCCTCTCCCGAACATCGACACCCTTATCGATGCCACCTCGGGCCATGAGCTCCTTAGCTTCATGGACGCCTTCTCGGGCTATAATCAGATCCGAATGTTCCCTCCGGACATTCCGAAGACCTCCTTCGTCACCAATCAAGGCCTCTACTGCTACCGGGTCATGCCGTTCGGCTTGAAGAACGCGGGCGCCACCTACCAGCGCCTCGTCAACAAGGTCTTCCAGAGCCAGATAGGCCGGAACATGGAGGTGTACGTTGACGACATGCTCGTCAAAAGCGTCCGAGGCACTGATCACGTGGCCGACCTCCAGGAGGCCTTCGGCGTGTTGAGAAGGCACAGCATGCGGCTGAACCCGAACAAGTGTGCGTTCGGAGTCTCTTCGGGAAAGTTCCTCGGCTTCATGGTAAGCCAACGAGGAATCGAGGTTAATCCCGAGAAGATTAAGGTCATATTAGACATGGCCCCGCCTCGGAACATCAAGGAGGTGCAGAAGCTTACCGGTCGGCTCGCCGCTATCGGTCGGTTCCTCTCGAAGTCGGGGGAAAAGTGCCTCCCCTTCTTCAAAGCACTCAGGGGGGGCTAAGGGTTTTGAATGGGGCCAATCACAACAGGAATCGTTCGACCAACTGAAGGCCTACTTGGTGAACCCCCCTCTTCTCAGCAAACCGGTCCCGGGTGAGACTCTCTTCGTCTACTTGGCTGCTTCCGAGCAGTCCCTAAGTGCGGTCTTGGTCAGAGAGGAAGACCGGGCCCAAAGGCCTATCTACTACGTGAGCAAGGTGCTTCGGGACGCCGAGCTCCGCTATCCGAGAATAGAGAAGATGGCCTACGCCCTGGTCATGGCAGCGAGGAAGCTTCGGCCGTATTTTCAATCCCACTCGGTCGTTGTCCTCACCGACCAACCCCTAAAATAGATACTCCACAAGCCTGAGACCTTGGGCCGGCTGATGAAGTGGTCCATAGAGCTGAGTCAGCATGACATCTCTTACCAGCCTCGGACGGCAATTAAAGCACAGGCCCTCGCCGACTTCATCGTAGAGTCCACTATCCCCGAAGTTAGCCACGTTCCGAATGGACCCCCCATTTGGACAGTCTTCGTGGACGGCTCCTCCTGTAACGAAGGAAGCGGCTCCGGAATCATCCTGAACGGCCCTGATAACTTCGTCCTCCAGTACGCGATCCGAATGAACTTCAAGGCCTCGAACAATGAGGCAGAGTACGAGGCACTCATTGCCGGTCTCGGACTTGCACGAAGTGCGGGGGCGCAGCGCCTCCGAATCCACAGCGATTCCCAGCTTATCGTGAACCAAGTCTTGGGCGAATACGAGGCCAGAGACGAGCGGATGGCGAAGTACCTCGCTAAGGTCCGGGTCCTTATGGGCCGGTTCGAAGAGGCACTCATTCAACGAGTCCCTCGGGAGGAGAATTCGCAGGCCGATGCCCTCTCCAAATTGGCCTCCTCCTCCCTACAAGGTCTTGAACAGACCGTTCTGATCGAGGTCCTCTCTAAGCCGAGCATAGAAGACGAGACACTTGCCTCGGTGGAGTCGTTGCCGGTCATGCTGCAGGACAATTGGATGAAGCCACTGGTGGAATTCTTAAGGGATGGGGTTCTGCCCTCGGATCCCAAGGAAGCACGCCGAGTCAGAACTCGGGCCGAGCGCTATGTCTTGATCGAGGGTACCTTATACAAGCGCTCCTTTTCTCAAGTAGACGGTCGGCCATATCTAAGGTGCCTCTCTCCAGAGCAGGCCGAATATGCCCTACAAGAGCTCCACGAAGGCATCGGCGGGGCACATTCAGGTTCCAGGTCCTTGGCCCGAAAAGCTTTGAATTATGGATACTTCTGGCCGACTCTCCTTCAAGATGCCGAGCGACACGTTCGGCAATGTAGCTCTTGTCAGAGACACTCCAGCATCCGTCGCCTTCCTCAGGTCGGTGAAGTCAATGCCAACCTCGCCTCCCTATCAAGTCCTATCCCCTTCGCCATGTGGGGAATGGACTTACTAGGGCCTTTCCCTCCGGCTCCGGGTCAGTTCAAATTCTTGGTCGTAGCCATCGACTACCTCTCGAAGTGGGTCGAGGCCGAGCCCCTCGCCACTATAACCGAGAACAAGGTGGTACAGTTCTTCTGGAAGAACATCATCTGCAGGTTCGGCGTCCCCCGTATCCTCGTGACGGACAACGGGACTCAGTTCACTGGCGTAGCATTCTGAGCTCTGTGCGACGACCTTGCCATCTAGCAACGCTTCTCGTCCGTTTTCCACCCTCAGTCGAACGGACAAGCAGAAAATGCTAATCGGCAGATCCTCGCAGGCATCAAGAAAAGGCTGGACAAAAGTTTCAAAGGCTTATGGGTCGACCAACTCCCCAACGTCTTGTGGAACTATCGCACGAGCAAACGAACCCCCACAGGCGAGTCCCCTTTCAACCTCACCTACGGGTCCGAAGCTGTGATACCTCTCGAGGTCGGAATACCCTCCCCTCGGCTCGCGGCCTACAACGAAGAGCAGAACGCCAGGGACCTCAGGGCAGACTTAGATCTGATAGATGAGCTGAGGGAAAGAGCGTCGATTCGGCAGCAGAGTTACCGAAGAAGGGTCGAGTTGGCGTACAACAAGAAGGTCCGACCCGCCAACCTTAAGCAAGGAGATTTGGTCTTGAAAAAGCTGGCCATATCCCTTCCCAATCAGAAGAGCAAGCTGGCTCCGAACTGGGAAGGGCCGTACAGGATCACGAGGGTCGTCCGGCCCGGAGCATATCGTCTTGAAGATCTCGAGGGCAGAGAGATTCCGAGGACCTGGAATGCCGACCACCTCCTAAAATACCAAGAAAGCGCTCCGGCGCCGCTCTAAGTATCATAGGATATCGAGCCATTTCTCTCCTCCGACTTGTAACCTATTTTCATAAATTGTAATATGTAGAGCGGTTCGCCATCGATTATCAATAAAGAAAGTTCTTCCATACTTGTGAATTTGAACACCTCTCTCCGCTCTTATCATCTGTTTTTTAAACTTTGATTTCAACCAATGGTTCGGAGTCCACGTCCTGTTCGACTTCACCTCCTCCACTCGTCCCCGGACGAGCCCGAGGCAGACCGTCGTTCGGAACTGCTCCCACAACCGTTGAACTACACCAATGGTTCGGAGTCCACGTCCTGTTCGACTTCACCTCCTCCGCTCGTCCCCGGACGAGCCCGAGGCAGACCGTCGTTCGGAACTGCTCCCACAACCGTTGAACTACACCAATGGTTCGGAGTCCACGTCCTGTTCGACTTCACCTCCTCGGCTCGTCCCCGGACGAGCCCGAGGTAGACCGTCGTTCGGAACTGCTCCCACAACCGTTGAACTACACCGATGGTTCGGAGTCCAACACTCGGCTCGACTTTACCTCCTCGGTTCGTCCCCAGACGAACCAGGGGTAGATCGCCGTTCGGAATTGCTCCCACAACCGTTGAACTACACCGATGGTTCGGAGTCCAACACTCGGCTCGACTTTACCTCCTCGGTTCGTCCCCGGACGAACCAGGGGTAGATCGCCGTTCGGAATTGCTCCCACAACAGTTGAACTACACCGATGGTTCGGAGTCCAACACTCGGCTCGACTTTACCTCCTCGGTTCATCCCCGGACGAACCAGGGGTAGATCGCCGTTCGGAATTGCTCCCACAACCGTTGAACTACACCGATGGTTCGGAGTCCAACACTCGGCTCGACTTTACCCCCTCGGTTCGTCCCCTGACGAACCAGGGGTAGATCGCCGTTCGGAATTGCTCCCACAACCGTTGAACTACACCGATGGTTCGGAGTCCAACACTCGGCTCGACTTTACCTCCTCGGCTCGTCCCCGGACGAACCAGGGGTAGATCGCCGTTCGGAATTGCTCCCACAACCGTTGAACTACACCAATGATTCCGGAGTCCAACACTTGCTTGCTCCACGACAAGCTAGGAGTGGGCCACCCCTCAGCTTCGCAAGTAAAGGGATACCGAAGCAATGTTCGGCCGCATAATCCGAGCAATCTTGCCTAGCAGCCGAAGCCCGAAGCCCTACGCCTTCGGTCGGCTACCGAGCAAGTGCCTTTCCGACCCTGCAAACGGAGAAAACTCGCTTTCTCCTCAACTTTCGTGCATAATCTCGATCAGACGGCCCAGATCTTGCCACCGGCGCTAAACGACAAGATAGCGTTTTCTTGGGAACTGAGCCGCCTCGAGATTCGTGCCAACATCCAACGGTTCAGATCTTGCCACCGACGCTAAACGATAAGATAGCGTTTTCTCGGAAACTGAGCCGCCTCGAGATTCGTAAAAACATCAGACGGCCTAGATCTTGTCAGAATCGCTAAGCGACAAGATAGCGCCCCGTCAAGAGCTCGTTCGCTTCGAGACTCTCGCCGACGACACCATCTGCCCGGTTCCAAGACCTCGGCACGGCCAACACACTCACAAGCAAAATAAGAACGCAGAGCAACAAAGGGAATTTTATTAATGATCGGGACACAATACAAAGCTGTCTCTCAATAGCTACAAAGTATCAAAAAACAAAAAATACAGCGCCGACCCATCACACTTGGCCCTCAAACGGAAATGTCTTCACTGGTCTCCTCGGTCGCTAGCCCTTCCACTTTGGCTGTTAGCTCCTCCGCCTCTTTCCGAAGCTTCGCCTCCACGGTCTGTAGGTGATGGATCTCGGAGAGCAAATCGTCCCGCTCGGCTAATATCTTCGACTGATTATGCCGAATACACTGAACCCGAAGAGCGTTACTAAAGCTGTCTGCCAGTCGTCGTCCTCCCCTTCGGGGGTCGCCTCGATGATCCTGTTCTCCAAACGTTGGATCTCGGCGTCTCGTTGGCCGAGGACGGACTGAAGGTGGGCCCGCTCGCTCTCAGCCCGACGTAACTCCAGCTCCACTTCACGACGCCGCTCTCGGCCCTTCGACGAGCGCGACTTCGTCCCCCCTGAGGTCACCTCGGCGTCATCATCGCTGTCCGAGCTGTTAGGATCGGTGTCCCGGTCCGACACCGCGAGCTGAAAAGAAGGGAAAATGAACAACAAGATTTCAATACACTTCCGAGCCACAACACTTGAAGAATTTTCCAATCATATTCAGACATAACGGTTCCACAATGCAACAAGACCGAGTCTACAACAAAGTTTTGCAACAATCAGAAAGAGCATAAAACGACAAGATTAGGGCCTCTTCGGAAGGGGAACGCTTCGGTTTAAGGAGACACGAGGACGACGAGGCCTGACCTCCGAACTCGATCCTAAACCAACGAAACGTGACCCCCCTTCGCTACTGACCCTAATTGTGGTGCCGACCGAGGCACCACTCGACGAGACGGCCGCACTACTCTGAGCGTCAGCGGGGCTCCGCCTAGCCGCAGGCAAACGTGTCGCGAGTTCGTAAAAAGAAATCCCTCTCTCGCTCTCTTCGCGAGTGCACGAGGTACTGCGGACGTTAGCCCTCTCCGGCATAGGCTTGAGTGACGCGACCTCTTCCTCCAGTTCAATGATTCTGTCTCTCAGAGCGTCGTCCTTCGCCAACTTCTTCGGACGCGAAGGCCTTGACGAGCCGGAGACATTGGCACCATCGGTTGCGAGCCGTCGGAAGTGGGTGGCCTCGATCCCCCTATCTATCGTGATCCTTCTGAGCCTGTCGACCTCGGCCAACAACTTCTTGCGCTCGACCGACGCCTTCTCTAGCTCAGAAGTTAGCTTCTCTTCCGCCGCCGAGCGTTCTTTCTCCGCTAGTTCCATATGTTGGACCTCGGCCAAAAGCTCATCGTTCTTCTGCTCGGCGGCGATAAGCTCTTTACGGAGCCGCTCGACCTCGCCTTCGGGGAAAGGCGCTTGGGAGTGCTTCCGCAATTGCCACAACTCGCGACAATACTTCCGCACGGCCGCCTTCGTCTCCTCCAGTTTCAAAAGCATAAGAAACCGCCTCTGTCGGCTGTCCGAGAGCTCACCCTTCGTTTTGGCCAGCTCCTTACGAAGGTGTGCGACCTCCGTAATCGGACCGAACCTTACCTGAAAATCAGAGATAAATCCGAGACCCAACACTTGGAGAATTCTACGCCAAATCAAACACAAAATCCGAGACTCAACACTTGGATAAATCTTGGCCAAACAAAATATTTTCATTCAAAACCGAGGAGAAAGTTTTACAAAAGCGGTGGCCAGTCCGCAGTTAGGCTTACAAAAAGAGACAAAAAAACAAAAGACTAAAAGAGACAACCGAGTCAGGGGTCGACCTTTTTGTCGTTCAGGTCCGTCGACCCCCCGGCCTTGTCCTCGCCATCGCCCTCGCCTTCGCCTTCGCTCCCGCTCTCCTCCTCGGAGTCGCCCTCCTCCTCGCCCTCGGCCTCAGTCTCTCCTCGGCCCTCGACACCTTCCGTCTCTCCCTCGGGGTCGAGCAGCCCCTCGGGGACCCCCTCCTCCCCTTCCACGGGGTCGTAAAAATGGTAGGGGGACGTGTCGAAGCCCGGGTTCTTGGCGGCTACGTGGAGCAAGGCTCGACCGTAGGCATCCTCCATGTTCTGGAGCATGTGTTGCGCGGCCTCCTCCTGCACGGCCTTCTTCACCTTCTTCACCTTCTTCTGGTGTTTGGCCATGATCTTCTCGGCCCTCTTCCGAGCCCTCTCCGCTTCCGACCGGGCATTGGCCAGCTCCTCCTTCAGCTCGGCAGCCTCCTTCTCCGACGCCTCAAGCTTTGCCGCCGTGTCCTTCGACAGCTGAATGGAGTCGGCCAGCTGCTTCTCCAACCCCCCCACTTCAGCAGCCCTCTTCGTCGAGAGAAGCTGCTCGGCATCAAGCTACTTCGCGACCTTGACACGCTCCACCCTCTCCCGCTCATACTCCTATTCCTTGCTCGCGAACTCCTCGAGCAGGAAGTTGAAGTGGCAGAGGGTCTGAAAAAAAGGAACAGCACATTAAAACCCGAGCCCAAGAACTTGGAAAAATTCTAAGAAAGAAATTTTTTACGAGGGAGAGCTCGGCCTACTTACCGATATTGTGTTCCGAGCAATCTGCATCGCGGCGTCCCCTGCTAGCCCGGCCTTCAGGGTCGCTCGATCCTTCGGGGTCGGCAGGTGCAGATGTTGCCGTCGCCCAAGAAACCGTCGACGTTCATCACCTGCCAGTCAGGAACGAAGATCTGCTTATGACGCTCGGTCAAGATCTTCTCCGCCTCGGCAGTGAGGGACGGAACCTGGAGGGATAACACCTCCTTCACGCCGAACGCACCGCTCGACGAACCGGGGGCATCCCCCTTCGGGGGCGGTGTCGGCGCACCCGAGGCAGGAGAGTCGAGGACCCTGATCTCCCCCTGCTCGAGGACCGCGACCTTCGGTTGGTCAGCAGCCTTCTCGACCGAAGGCTTCTTCGAGGCTCGGCTGTCCTGAGGCCCCGCCGAAGGCCTCTTCTTCTTCGCCTCCTGCTCCGACCTACCCTTTGCCATCAAAGCCTTGTAGTCCAACTTCATCGTCTCTGCACAATCCGAACGAAAAAACTTAGAAAAATTTTCATGGACTTTAAACAAAGAGTATAAATACCAGAAGCATACTAGGGTCGATCGGACTGAGACCCCCTCGGAACAGATCCTCCTCAGTAATATCTTTCCAGCTTAGCGCTGGCAGGGCGAGGAGCTTCTTCTGGACCTCTGTCTCCTGATCACTCAGCACCGTCTCTTTCTTGGTTCGCTTGGGCAAGCCCTCCTTCGCCCAAACTGTCGGTATCACCCACGGCGCAGGGGCTCGGATGAGGAAATACTTTTCCTTCCAATGTTGTATCGAGTCCGGATTCTCGAACAACTTCACGCCCGTTCGTGGCGAAAGATAGAACCTTTGTTCGTCTCGCCTTGGCTGACAAGGCCGGTAGAGGCTCCGAAAGAGGAACATACTTGGTTCGGCACCAACCTCTTGGCACCGGAGGACGAATGCCGTGACGTGCCTCCACGTGTTCGGCATCAGCTAGGCGGGGCAGAGACCGTACCATGACAAGACATCCACAACGAACGGGTGGAGAGGAAAGCGGAGTCCAGCAATGAGGGAGTCGACTGGAAAGACACACACATCCGACGAAGACTTGGTATTGGCTCGGAAACCCGGCCCGGGGAGGAGCAGTCCGTAGTCGGCAGGAATCCGGAAGCCCTTTCGGATCATGTGAAGGTCGGCCTCTGTGAGAGACGAGATGGTGTGGTCCACCTCGGACAGCTCTCTCGGTTCATTCTCCTCCACCGCCTTCGCCGTGCCTTGGGTCACTTTCTCCAAGATGTCCTCGGCATAGTCCCGTACACCCCCCATGCTCGACAGAGCAATGGGCTGCCGACCGAATGCTCCAGCTGTCTTCGGCGTTTCCACAATTGTGACCACGACTTTACCCTTCTGGGACACCGCCACAGCCTCCTTAGGCAGCTCGGCCACTTTGCCCTGTCTATCCGGACGAACGACGTTCTGATCACTCGGCTCCACTACCTCCTTCCCTTTATCCCCTCGGCCTACTGTTAGCTCCGAGGCGGGGGTCTCATCCGAGGACGTGATCTTAACCATTTTCTAAGAGAGAAGGGAAAGAGACTGACCTTGAAGTGATAGGTACGGTCGGAAAGTTCGCCGGAGACAAAGAACGCCAACCGCGACAGCTAGCACCACCACCAGAGAGCTGAAAACTTCGAAGGCAAAAAGTGAAAACTGAAGAGAGAGAGTAAAAGTAAAAAGTGAGACTTGGTTTAAGGGGGGGTAAAGATTTATAGTAAAATGGAACGTCCCTTGGACTTCCAAACGAAAGAGCGTGACTTTTGGGCTGCTCTCGAAACGTCGCGAAGGCCCAACACAACTGCCTTCCTCACCAAGTCAACTAGCTCGGCGCAATGGGATCTGAATCCGAGCTACACGCCATCCGAGCCAGATTGCACAGACTCCGGTCGGTCTCCGAGCAAGTGCCTTTCCGAGCCTGCAAACGGAGAAAATGCACTTTCTCCTCAACTTTCGTGCATGATCTCGATCAGACGGCCCAGATCTCGCCGAGGACACTAAACGACAAGATAGTGTTTTCTTGAGAAATGTGCCCGTCTCGAGATGCGAGCTGCCATCCAACGGTTCAGATTGCGCCAGGTCGCTCGGACTGCCTACACCTCCTCCATGTCATCCGACAGATCCGGGTGTGCCACATCGCCCGGACGATTGAACCCTCGGACGCCCCACCTATATCTGGAGAAACCAGAAAAAGTCTTGATTCAAAGTTTTAAGGCACCGCCCTCGGCGAGCACCCCCCAGGCCCCGGGTCTCGGTCGGTATTCCGCCGACCCACGGGCCCCGGTCGAAAGCAGATCAACACTCAGAGATCGGGAGAATCGCACCATTCCGAGCTAGTTGATTGTAACTGTGAAGGTTCGGCCTGGTAGAGGACTCTGGCAACAGAGCCTTCACAGTTGCAAACAACAAGCTCGGAACGCCCTTTTATTTCTCCCCCCTCAATCTCACCGATGGTCCGGAAGTCCGAGCCATGATCTCCCTCGACGCTGATACCCACGTCGGGGCAGTCAGAGTCCGGAGAAGATCATGGTGGAAGAACGACCGCTCGTCCTTCCGAAGCAACTTAGCCCCCGGGTCCGAATTTGGATCGTCACCTCTTCCACCATGATCTCCTCCGACCCCGCCACCCACCTCGGGACAGCCAGAGTCGGCAGAAGACCTTGGTGGAAGAACGACCACCCATCATCCCGGAGCGACTCATACCTCGGGTTCGGATCACAGTCGTCACTACTCCTGCCTCGTTCTCCCCCAACCCTGACACCCACAATGGGGGCCGTCAGCAACGGGAGAAGAAGAAGGCAGTAGAGAGACCACCCCTCCGAACCTATCAAGGTTAAGACTTCACAAGACTGGCGTCCGCCAGAGGCAGACACCACCGAGGTCTAAAACCCAACATTGCTGCGACTGAAATAACAAGGGGAATGGAGTACTTATAGCCTACCCTCCAAGAACCAGCCATTATGACCCTCGGAAGTTGGAACGCCGCACATTAATTGAAGGGATCAACATTAATGACCATTGGAAAACGAAACGCCACATGAATCCGGGAACACCATTATTATCCTGGGAAATTGGGCCATACCGAGGTCCATTCCTCCACTACCTCTCCGAACGCCCTTTCATGCCTCCGCTCGGCGACCGAGCAAGTGCCATTCCGAGCCCGCAAACGGAGAAAACTCACTTTCTCCTCAACTTTCGCGCATAATCTCGATCAGACGGCCCAGATCTTGCCAAGAACACTAGACGACAAGATAATGTTTTCTTGAGAAATGTGCTCGTCTTGAGATGCGCGTCGTCATCCAACGGCTCAGATTGCACCACGTCGCTCGACTTGCCGAGACCCCCTGTCTTCGGTCGGCGTCTGAGCAAGTGCTTTCCGAGCTTGCAAACGGAGAAAACTCACTTTCTCCTCAACTTTCGCGCCTGATCTCGATCAGACGGCCCAGATCTCGCCGAGGACACTAGGCGACAAGATAGTGTTTTCTTGAGAAATGTGCCCGTCTTGAGATGCGCGTCGTCATCCGACGGCTCAGATTGCGCCACGTCGCTCGACTTGCCGAGACCCCCTATCTTCGGTCGGCGTCCGAGCAAGTGCCTTTCCGAGCTCGCAAACGGAGAAAACTCACTTTCTCCTCAACTTTCGTGCCTGATCTCGATCAGACGGCCCAGATCTCGCCGAGGACACTAGGCGACAAGATAGTGTTTTCTTGAGAAATGGGTCTTGAGATACGCGTCGTCATCCGACGGCTCAGATTGCGCCACGTCGCTCGACTTGCCGAGACCCCCTGTCTTCGGTCGGCGTCCGAGCAAGTGCCTTTCCGAGCTCGCAAACGGAGAAAACTCACTTTCTCCTCAACTTTCGCGCCTGATCTCGATCAGACGGCCCAGATCTCGCCGAGGACACTAGGCGACAAGATAGTGTTTTCTTGAGAAATGTGCCCGTCTTGAAATGTGCGTCGTCATCCGACGGCTCAGATTGCGCCACGTCGCTCGGCCTACCGTGCCCCTATTCCTCCGGTCGGCAGACAAGCAGGTGCCTTTCCGAGCTCGCAAACGGAAGAAAAAGCGTCCGAGCGATGACAGCCGATGAATCTCTCAGAAACTCGTGCTCGTCCATGATCAACGGCTCAGATCAAACCACGTCGTAAATCGGTATTAAAAATCGTTTTTTATTTATTTAAATCGTTTTATTTATTTAAAAATTGCGAAAAATTTGCTAAAAATTTGGGAAAATTAATTGAAAATTCTAGAAAATAATTGGAAATTCGGGGGTATATTTTTGAGCCCCTGAACGAACAATTATTGCCTAGAATGTACTGCTAAGGCCCCCGAACGATTAGTAAACACATCGCAAAATTAAATAAATAGTCCGAAAAAAATAGATAAAAACCGTCAAATATTCGATATGACTAGAGAACAGCACGCGGCATTAAAAAATTACCCTGCTACCCCCTTCGAGACTCAAAATCCTCCATTTGGACTCCGATACAACTCCTCTAGCCACTAGAACAGTTAAACTACTCCTCAAAGGCTGATCACACTAAGTCTTTAGGAGTGGGGGGCTCGTGATATGGCTAAAAATGGGGTTAAATCGGAACCGTTCAGATAGGGCGCGAATCTTGAAGCTCAGGGGTAAAACGGTAATTTCACATACGAGTGGGTCCAAAGCGGGTACCGGATCTTCTCTCACAAGATCCAACAACCCACGTACGGATCCACTTTGATCAGGTACGGGTCCCGACCCGAGGCGTACCCAGACCAACAAGAGACAATCAGGGCCACTGACTTGGTCAAGCCAGCAAGCCTGATTTGCTCTCACCGGGAATCAAGGAATGATTTCCTAAACAGACTGAGGATTTCACTCCCGGCTGTTACACAGGAAATCAGGCCCTTAAACAACTCCCCTGGCGACTATAAATATCTCCCCTCTGCCACCGTGACCAGGTTAATCACTTTTTTCCCACTTTAAGCTCTTTCTTAATCTCTTCAGATTACTGACTAGAGCGTCAGAGGGTGCGTCGCCAGAATCAACCCCGGTGTCTCGCACTTCCTTGCAGGTCGCGAAAGGAGCAAGAAGGCTTGAGTCAACTGTTCAGGTTTTCTCGAACTCACAAATTCTATCTGTTTACCCCCACACCGAAATCAGCGGTAACACATGGAATCTTTACACTTTACATTTTACAGCGGAAGTAATTTACAACATTTATATAAAAGTACTACAATATTTGAATAATCTCTAAGCATCAGTTCTCCTTTAATCTTTATCATGTCATGTACCTGCATACAAACTGTGGGTAAATCAGTTTATTCAACCGACTAAAATTATACACGGCCATCCTCTCTATGCCAGGAACAGTATAACGATTCTCATTTCTTAGCAATCACAAACTTGTTCATAAAACAAAAGCTAAAGGGACTATCCTATTGATGTCGTGTCGTGTTGTGCACTTAGTCCTTAATGCAGTTGTTATGTTATATGACACTAATGCGCACTTGTTCGGATTCTATGCATCCCATACTACATAGGTCCGAGGGCAAGCCCTTAATCGTACTTCATCTTATAGGGTTCAATCCCTCGCCATGACTTAAACTACTACGGTAACTACAATAAGTATCCTAGATGTTCTATGATCTACGAGCTCATGTCCAGGTAGTCTGGAGGGGAATCCCACGCACTAACACGACGCATCGAGCAGGCAGACTATGGACAATTCAGCCTCCGCCATGGAACAATGGCACCACCCGTAGTCACCAAAACACCCCACAAGCGTCGCCACCGGGACGATAATTCTGGAGTAGTGCCCACGCCATGTCATGACGCATCAAGCAGGCAGTCTGTGAATCACTCTCACACCGCCAATCCGATGGCCCTCATACTCGTGTTTTTCTCTTACTTTCATCACATCTTCACTATGTAACTAGTCCTTAGTTTATTAGAATCATGAACAAAATCAATTCTCTAGAGTTAGCCTTTCCACTATACCGGTCTTAATTCTTTATTCAACATGACCCAAATCTTGGTCTTTTCATATTTCATTTCAACTTCATTTCTTTTCAATGCCGGTATGAGGCTTAGCTACCCTCTAGTTCTCAATTTCAATTCACAATTACACAAGAGTTGAGTCTTTCAAGCTCATAAGTTTATTTTTCATGATTACATCAGATTTTTCCTTGTCATGTTCATAACATTCATAATTGTAAAACCTTTCATAAATTCAACAGAATACTTCACTTCATGTATAATTTCGTGCAAAGACAATAAAATGCACTTTTCTAATTTGCCATAATTCAATCTTCATTCTTTCCATTATCAATCTCTTTCAAACAGTATATATATTTATTTTTATCACGAAGCAAATTTAGAGATCTGAGATGTTAAAAGGTCTGGACAGTCGACTCTCAAACATAGCCGGTCGACTGTTCAGTGAAAGATTAAAATACTCAAGAAAATGGTCGGAATAGTCGACTGTTAAACATGACCAGTCGGCTGTTCTGAAAAGATTTAAAAATTCGAAAAAGATCAAGAGCAGTCGATTGTTATTTAGACCAGTTGGCTGTTCTGCGGGGTTTTAAACTCGAAAATACAAAGTACGGGGCAGTCGACTGTTACTCAAACCAGTCGGCTGTTCTGCGGGGTTTTAAACTCGAAAAATTTAATATTCAGGTCATTCGACTGTTTACGCTTATTCGGTCGACTGATCAGCAACAAAATTTGAAATACGGAATCATTTCTTCTTTCCTTTCGATTAGCACACAAAATTTAGTTTTAGATTACAACATGTTCATTTCTCGAAACTAATACACGACTTTATTTAACAACCATCACAACATGCATAGTTTACTAAATAATGTAGGGATTCTTACGATTAGTATTTTCCACACAACCACGACTTCTAAAAATAGTATTTTTTCCATACTCATCATTTTTCTACAGACATAGACATTTATTCCAATTTAACATGCTAGATTAAATCAAAATGTAATAGCATCAATCATATCATTCAATCAAGTTCACTCATTCATTTCATGCAATTTCACTTGTATTCTATTTTTACTTTAATCATTGTATTAACAAGGAGTAAAATGATTTATTCTTGCATAATTAGCACAAAACCTAACATGGTATCTAAATTAGAAGTCATGAGAAACACCCACCTTTTTGAAGAAACACGAATAGAAAGCTCCTCGAAAATCTTTTAGAATGCACGAATAGATCCTTCTCCTCCTAGGTGTAGCAAAACCGAGCCTCTCCTAGTGTGATTCCCGACCTTCTTTGGATGAACACTCACACAAGAATTCCTCAATCTTTTTCTCCCAAAGACTCTCAATCTTTTCTCACTCTAATTCTTTTCTCTCTTTAATAAATTTCTAATGCACTAAGATGAGAAGAAACTATGGGGTATTTATACATAATTTTGGGTAGATTGAATGGTTAGGATTTGATCAACTAGTTAGGGATTAAAGGCTAGGATGAGTTTGGAAGTTGCCATAACCACCCATGACTTGAGAAACTACCTCACCACTACTCCCATCTCTCCCTCTCTCTTGGATCCAATCCGGCCTAAAAGGAAAAGTGTGCAATGCACACCCTATTGCATGCACGTGCCACCCTAGTGTCCCCATTCTTAAGTTGTTCATGCACTAATTTATTAATTGTCTACCATTGAGTCTACACTACAAGTCACCATAATTAAAACAGAATTAAACTAAATGGGTTTACTATTTGGGCCAAAAATCATGGGCCCAAGGAGAAATACTTAAATTAATTATAATGTGCTAGAATTAGGCCTAGGATGTTCTTTAGGCTTTAAAATAACTCTTGTAGGAAACAAAGAGAATAATCAGTCTATTAGGCTATTGGACTCTAGAAAAACATATGAAATTATGTATGCAAAAATACATACGGTCTCAAATCCTTATAAAATGAAATATATACGAATATATATATATATATATATATATATATATATATATATATATATATATATATATATATATATATATATATATATATAATAGATCGGGATGTTACAGTACACTCCACCTTGGCCGGTTTTTGGGAGGGAAAGGAAAAGAGAAGTGGAGTTGTGGGAGGTAGTTTTTGTGATCATGGTGGGTTACTACAACTTCCTCTTAAATCCTAGCCTTTGATCCTTAACTCCTAGATTAATCTTAGCCCTTTATTTGTCCCAAAATTTTAGTATAAATACCCCCCTAGCCTAGTTATTCTTGCACTCTTCATTCTCCAAACCTATAGTAAGAAAATACAATTATTAGTAGTGAGTTATTAGTAGGAAGTGAGAATAAAAGATTGAGAGAGTGGGTTTTGTGTGTGCTTGCAACAAGGAGGCCGGCTACTAAGAAGGTTCGGGTTGCACTTGGGAAGCATCGGTTTGCACATCAAGGAGGAGGGGGAGCACTCGTTTGGCAAGCTCAAGAAGGACTCTTTCGTTTAGGAGGTGTTGTGAATCTTTCTCTCCAAATAAGGTGGGTTGGTTTTCTATATTTCTAATTAGACACCATGTTAGGGGTGATTGAAATGATAATGCATGAAAGAAACTAATAAGAATACGCTTAATTGAAAAAAGGACTTGCTAGTTGACTAAATGGATTGCTTGATAGATTGCATGTTATCTTGTCATGAATCTTAAGTTTATGCGAATCGTTTTGTAGTTATGAAATATATGAATTAGAATTGTTGTTAATATCAAAACTAAGTACAAAATGCTAGTAGATGAAATTGTTTGTTTTGTGAGTTTAGATGGACTTTCGTGATATTGCTTAGAATGAATAAATTATAATATGATTTTTGGGTTTATGAAAGAGGGAAAAACAGGGAATTGATATAGAAAATTTTTATACTAAGTTGTGTTCGAGAAATGTCAAATGAATTATGAAAAGAATAGTACACAAATTTAAATCATATTTGGAGAATTGAAAAACCCCGCAGTACAGTCGACTGGCCATATGCAACGGTCGACTGCCCTGATCATTATTCCGAGTTTTAAAATATCGCAGGACAGCAGACTTATTACATTTAACAGTCGACTTCCCTGACTTCCTTATTTTCGAAATTTGCATTATTGCGGAACAGCCGACCGGCCATATTTGACAGTCGACTTTCCCGAAGCTTCAAGTAAATCTGTCTTCTTTTGTGAGAAAATTCCTATGACGTGTGGCCTAGTATTGATGAGTACAACCTATGAAAATTTATTTGGAGTTATTGGACTAAAATAAAATGTATTTGAGGTGAAATTGTACTCGAAACTATTGTTTTCTTATAATTATAATTTCGTAAAAATGTGGATTTTCATGAAGCGATTAATGTAAATGTTAAAAAGCAAAATTGATGGAAGGAAAATATAATTGTGAAGTTTTTATATGAGTTATTCTTATTAAAGAATAGTGTGACAATAGTGAGTTTGTGAATATTCACTTTGACTAGATATTTTGTGATATCATTTTAAATGTGGAAATAAATGTTGGTTATGAAATGCATGATATATAATTGAACTCCATGTATGATTATTGACTCATGAAAAGATTGGAAAATCATGTGATTGAAAAAGAGACATGTTCTTGAGTATGACAACTCAGATTGTGAATTTGTGAATTGAAATTGAAAATTAGGGTGTAGCCAAAACTCACACCAGCAAGTGAAAAGTGATGAGATATGATAATTGAAATTGAAAAGACCAAGTTTGGGTCATTGTGAAATGAAAGAAATAAGACCGGTAGTAGTGAGAGGGCTAACTCTAAGAGATTTGATTTTGTTCATGATTTCATTAAATTAAGGATTAGTTACATAGTGAAGATGTGATGAAAGTAAGAGAAAAACATTGAGTATGAGGGCCATTGGTTTGGCGGCGAGAGAGTATTCACAGGATGTCCCATGATGAGTCATGATAGGGCGTGGATGCTGCTCCAGAGTACCGTCCCGGTGGCGACGCTCGTGGGGTGTTTGACGACTGCGGGTGGTGTCATGTCTATGGTAGGAGCTGAATTACCACAGGATGCCTGCATGATGAGTCATGTGTCAGTGCATTGGGATTCCCTCCAGGGCGCCTAGACATGAGTTCGTAGGTCAGAAAACATCTAGGATACTTACCGTAGTTACAGTAGTAGATTAAGTCATGACGAGGGATTGAACCCTACAAGATGAAGAATGATTAAGAGGCTTGCCCTCGGACCTATGTAGTATGGGATGCATAGAATCCGAACAAGTGCGCATTAGTGTCATGTAATATAAACAACTGCATTAAGGACTAAGTGCACAATCACAACACGACATTATTAGGGTATTCCCCTTAGTTTGATATGTGAACAAGTTGGTGTTTGTTAAATATGGAAAATCAATTATACTGTTTTCTGCATAGAGAGGATGGCCGTGTATAATATTCGTCGGTTGAATAAACTGACGTACCCACAGTTTTGTATGCAGGATAAATGACATGATAAGGATTAAAGGAGAACTGATGCTTAGAGATTATTCAAATGTTGTTGTACTTGTATATAAATGTTGTAAATTTGCTTCCGCTGTAAAATGTAAAGTGTAAAAATTTCTTGTAACTCTGATGTAAAGTGAAAAGTTTTAAATTCCTTGTAAAATTGTACGAAAGAAGTGTAAAGATCCTGTGGAATCTCGAATTCAGTTGTATTTTGGAATTCGGGGTGTTACAAGAGCAGTGTACTGAATGTATACTCAATTCCAACAATGCCCCACTTATATATTTAAAACACTAATTTGAAAAGAAGCGGTTTTTCAAAAGTATAGAACCATGCATAAGTAAGGTGTCCGAAGACTTGAACCTTACATAGTGGGTAATCCCCAAAATGCCAGAATAATGAGTGATCCTAAGTCTTGAACTCATTACCCATTTTTACATAGTGAAGGAAAACCACACCCGATTCTACCCGGTGCAAGTTCTAATGCCAGCGCATTCCGATCTTGTGCTTATCCCAGTATAGGTGAGTATTTTAGAGAATCAACCATATTCTCATAGAAGCGGCCACACTTCTCAATCACCCCGCTGAGTCTATCAAGAGTGCTCTTGTAGCTAGGCTCTCCTCTCATTCAGAGATATAGAGCTTAGTAAGAGCCAAGCTCATCCTTACTAACGCTACAAGACATCATGCACATACACATCAAGATGGACTAAGGAGTGGTAAACTCCTAGGTTGCATGATTCCAATCACAGTATGACTTGTTTTTCCCATTGAACCTATGTCTTGGGATCTCAAGTGGTATAGGTTGGGTTCCCATCAATTGTGATCCTAAATGGGCTTCAGTCTCATCCTTATCGATGTGTTCCAAACTTTGTCTCGAGAAAATCCTTTCGTTAAAGGATCTGCAAGGTTACTTTCCGATCTCACAAAATTCACAGTAACAACACCAGACGTGAGGATCTCTCACACCGTACCGTGCTTGCGACAAATCGCTAATCTCTTACCATTATAGTAAGCATTTTATACTTTAGCCATGGCAGCAGTACTATCTGAGTGGATTAAGATTGGAGGTATAGGCCTACTCCATGAAGGAATGAAAGAAAAGAGGTTCCTCAACCATCTTGCCTCCTCACTAGCCGCAGCTAGAGCAACTAACTCAGACTCCATAGTAGAGCAAGTTAAAATAGTCTGTTTCTTGGACCTCCAAGAAATAGCACCACCAGCGATACTAAAAATGTATTCACTTGTGGCCTTGGAATCATCTGAAAATGAATTCCAATCTGCATCGCTGAATCCCTCAAGGACAGCAAGAAACCTCTCATAATGTAGTCCTAAGTTCATGGTCTTTTTCAAGTACCTCATGAATCTGTCAATAGCATTCTAATTCTCAGAACTAGGACAACTTGTAAATCTACATAATACCCCCATAGTATATGCATTGTCATGTCTAGTGCAGTCAGTAGCACTAGCGAATGCTACCAATAATACTAGCATATTCTTTTTGTCTAACGGCAGCACCAAAATTTTTCAAAAGTTTAACATGAGGGTTATTAGGTGTACATGCAGGTCTACGATCAAAGTAATTGTATTTCTTCAAGATCTTATCAATGTAATAAGATTGATCAAGAGTAATTCTAGTCTCATTACATGTGATTTTCATGCCTAAAATAGCATTGGCCTCACCTAGGTCTTTCATATCAACATTTTGACTAAGCATAGTTTTTGTCTCTGAAATCAATTCAGGCGAAGAACCACAAATGAGTAAATCATCTACATATAGACAAAGCATAATTCAACTATCACTGGATGCTTTATAATAAAGGCATTTATCAACCATTTAAGAGTAATAATTGATCAATTCTGTCGTGCCACTATTTAGGAGCTTGCTTAGGACCATATAAAGTCTTATTCAGCTTTCAGACTTTGTGTTCCTGTCCTGCAATGACAAAACCTTCAGGTTGATCCATATAAAGTTCCTCTTCAAGTTCTCCATTGAGGAAAACTATTTTAACATCCATTTGGTGAATCAACAAATTATGCACAGCAGAAATATCTAATAAAACTCTAATGGTAGTCACACGAGTCACAGGAGAGTAAGTGTCAAAGAAATCTATATTTTTCTTTTGTACATATCCTTTAGCTACTAGTCTAGCTTTTAATTTTTCAATAGTGCCATTTGGTTTGAGTTTTCTCTTAAGAATCCATTTGCATCTTATAGTACCACTACCGCGAGGTAAGTCCACTAACTCCCAAGTACCATTAGAGGTTAGTGAATCCATCTCGTCATTTATGGCTTCTTGCCACAAATCGGCATCGGGTGAGGTTAAGGCCTCATTAATAGAACCAATGTCAGATTCTAAAGCATATATAACATAGTCATCACCAAAATCTTTAGCAGTTCTAGCACGTTTACTTCTACGAGGCTCAGAATCTATATCAACATTAAAATGTATACTAGTTTGAGGTATGCAAGAGGAAGTAGAGGGTTGTGAACCCCCACTACTACCCCCACTGTTCCTTAATAAGTAAGGAAATTTATCTTCATAAAAATCAGCATCTAAAGATTCAATAATCAAAATATTATTCAAGTCTAAAAATCTGGAAGCCTTACTGTTATCTGCATAACCAATAAAAACACATTCATATGCTCTAATTGCAAGTTTGATTCTTTTAGGGTCAGGTTTTCTGACATATGCTAAACAACCCAAAACTCTAAAATAATCAATATTAGGCTTTCTACTTCTCCATAATTCGTATAGTAAAGTATCAGAAGATAGATGCGGAATTCTATTTAAAACATGATATACAGATAATAGAGCTTCACCCATAGAGATTTGGGTGCACCTGAACTAATAAGAGAAGCAACTACCAATTTAGTAAGAGTTCTATTCTTTCTTTTAGCTTTTCCATTAGATTCAGGTGAATACGGTGCAGTAGTCTCGTGAATTATTCCTAATGATGCATATAATTGTTTGAATTCATTGGAATCATATTCAGTACCTCTATCACTACGAAATCTCTTAATATTTCTTTCAAATTGATTTTTCACTTCAGTTACATAAGTTCTAAACATGTCAAATGCTTCACTCTTATGTGTCATAAGATAAACATGAGTATAATTTGAATGATCTTCAATAAACGTAATGAAATATTTTTTACAATTCTAGTTAAAGTTCCATCCATCTCAGATATATCAGAATGTACCAAGTCTAGAACTTTTGTTTCTCTAGCTACACTTTTATGTGAAGTTTTAATTATCTTAGCTTGACTACAGGAGGTGCATTTATCAAATTCATTTAAGTTAACTTTTGGTATCATACCAAGTTTGCTCATATTATTTACCAATTTCTTGTTAACATGACATAGTCTAAAGTGCCATAAATTAAAAGAAGCCAAGGAGTAAACAGTTACATTATTCTTTTTCATTTCAATACTGAGTTTAAACATCCCATTACAAGCAAATCCCTTTCCCACAAAAATTTCAGTCTTAGTTATAACATACTGGTCAGATCCGATGCTCTAATGAAACCCAGCCTTGTTGAGAAGGTATCCAGAAATCAAGTTCTTCCTCATATCATGAGTGTGCAAGACATCCTTGAGGGTTACAGTCCTGTCAGAGGTAAACTCTAAATCCACATCTCTAGTGCCTATAACATTAATACAGTGTGAATCACCAAGTTGCACTTTCTAATCTTCAGTCTCCTTATAAGTTTTGAACCAGCTGCACTCATAGAAAACATGCCTAGTAGCGCCCGTATCAGCCCACCACCCATCGGTTACACCGACCATATTGATCTCAGTGATCATAGCCACTAAAGGCCCTTCGATAGCATTTGCCTGTGGTGCAGGCGTACGCGATCGGTAGTTCTAGCGATATGTCCGAAGCGATGACACTTCTAACACTCTATAGGATCTGTTCTATTTTTGTTGGTTTGGGCTTGTTGGTTATTTCCCTTATTCGGATTCTGACGTCCATTCTGACCATTCTGACGGAAGTTCAAATTGAACTTCCGACTAGCATTCTTCTTGAACGGCTTGTTCTTTGGTTTCAAATGGACCTTCGCTATGTTCTGTTGAACAAGCGAGACTTCTTCTTTCCGGTCTTATTTTCTGGATTCCTCCTCAACTTTATGCCTAGTTATCAAATTCTCCATGGTTAGTTCCTTTGATTTGTGTCAAGGGATATTCTGGTAGTCTTATCAACCAGGTGGTAACTTTTCAATCATCACAGCTACTTGAAATTTCTCATCAAGGGGTATTCCCTCTGAAATGGTCTTATGAGCAATGTGCTGTAACTTGTGTGATTGAATAGTTACCAGCTTGTCGTCGACCATGGTGTATTTGAGATAACGACCGACTGCGAATTTCTTCTAGCAAACCTCTTCGGTGTCAAATTTCTTTTGCAGAGCTTCCCAAACAGATCTAGCCATATCAGACTGTAAGTAATAGTCATACAGTTCGTCGGATAGCCCATTCAAGATAAAGTTTCTACATTTAAAATCGACATCCTTCCATTCTGATATGTCATCTAAGATTGGTTCATTTTCATGGACATCAACAAGTTCTGGGTTAGGCATTACAGGGCAGTCGGTGGTAAGAACATAGGCAACTTCCTTCAGCGACATATAGAAAAATATCTTGTTCTTCCATCGCTTGAAGTTCAGGCCAACAAATTTCTCAGGTTTGTTGGATTTATGCTTGCAGGTCAGAAACAAGAGCCATTACAGATTACTGTAAATAGCTTCTTAAAGTTGTTAAGGAAAATGGGTTAAACATGAGTGCACCAAATAAACCTTCTGAGAATGGCCCTGGAGTTGATCTGCAACATGAAGATAATGAAAAATGGCTCGAGGCATGAGTTGCACTTTCTTTAAGAAGCTATTTGGTCAATTCTGGAGATGAATCATTGATCACCAAACACTTTTCCCGGGGTACAACGAGCTTCTGTCTACAATGCTGCCTAATGCTCCAAAAAGCAGCACGTACCAACTTGTACCACCCAAATCAAGGCAAAAAACTACTCAAAAAATAGATTAGAAGAGGAGAAGGACTGTTTTCTTTTTTCTGTACTTTTCCCCCAAAAAAATCCTTTTTATAACCAGTAACCAGGAAGGAATTAAAACTGCCTGCATTTAATTAAAAACGGGCTACATCATAAAGATCTTTTAATTCTTGAAACGGCTATAACAATAAGCTCCTTTAATTCTTGAAATAGATATATTATTAATTGAAAAAAAAACGTTTTTGATCTGTTTGAAATTCGAAAGTTCAAAAATTTAAAAAAATCTTTTTTTTTCAAGGGACCCAAAGAGCCCTAAACAGATCTAGCCGTATTGGACTGTAAGTAATAGTCATACAGTTCGTCGGATAGCCCATTCAAGATAAAGTTTCTACATTTAAAATCGGCATCCTTCCATTCTGATATGTCATCTAAGATTTGTTCATTTTTATGGACATCAACAGGTTTTGGGTTAGGCATTACAGGGCAGTCGGTGGTAAGAACATAGACAAATTCCTTCAGCAACATATAGAAAAACATCTTGTTCTTTCATCGCTTGAAGTTCAGGCTAGCAAATTTCTCCGATTTGTTGGATTCATGCTTGCGGTCAGAAACAAGAGCCATTACAGATTACTGGAAATAGCTTCTTAAAATTGTTAAGGAAAATGGGTTAAACCTGAGTGCACCAAATAAACCTTCTGAGAATGGCCCTGGAGTTGATCTGCAACAGGAAGAAAATGAAAATTGGCTCGAGGCGCGAGTTGCACTTTCTTTAAGAAGCTATTTGGCCGATTATGGAGATGAATCATTGATCACCAAACACTTCTCCCGGATACAACGAGCTTCTATCTACAGTGCTGCCTAATGCTCCAATAGCAGCACGTACCAACTTGTACCACCCAAATCAAGGCAAAAAACCGCTCAAAAAATAGATTAGAAGAGGAGAATGATTGTTTTCTTTTTTTTTTCTGTACTTTTTCCCAAAAAAGGATTCCTTTTTATAACCAGTAAGAGCATCTGTAGTCGTTTGCTAAATATGCATAATAAGCATATTTGGTCAAAAAGAGCGCTGTAGTCGTTGGCCAAATATGCATATTATGCATAAATCGCTACAGGAGATTGCTATAAATGAGAATCGAAATGAGAAATATGCATATATAAGCGACAGAGCTCGAAGTGCCGTTGCACAAAAAAAAAAATATTTTTTTAATAGTCGGACGGCACTTGAAGTTCCGTCGCACAAAAAAAATATTTTTTTAATGGTCAGACGACACTTGAAGTGCCGTCCCTCCACAAAAAATATTTTTCGTAATAAAAAAAACAAAAAAAAACCCAATTCTCTCGGACGGGACTTGAAGTGCCGTCCCACACTCAATGTAATTTTTTGTAACTTTTTGTAATTTTTTTGTAATTTTTAAAAAAAATTTGTAATATTTTATAATTTTTTTGTAATTTTTTTTGCACTTCGAGTACGATTTTTCCCCTCATACGACACTTGAAGTGCCGTCCCACCATTTTAATTTTTTTTCTCTCCGACGGGTCCTACCGTTTTAAAATGTTTTTTATTTTTTTTTCCTCTCCGACGAAACATGAAGAACCGTCTGTTATTATTTTAATTTAAAAAGGTAAAAAATAGCATTCTACGACTGCAGCAAAACGAGAGATTGCTATATCAATTTATCCATTTATGCATATTTTTACCATCAACGACTGTGGATGCTCAAACCAGGAAGGAATTAAAACTGCCTGTATTTAATTAAAAACAACTACATCATAAAGATCTTTTAATTCTTGAAACAGCTATAACATAATGCTCCTTTAATTCTTAAAATAGATATATTATTAATTGAAAAAAAAAGATTTTGATCTGTTTGAAATTTGAAAGTTCAAAAATTAAAAAATCTTTTTTTCAAGAGACTCAAAGAGCCCTAAACAGATCTAGCCGTATTGGACTGTAAGTAATAGTCATACAGTTCGTCGGATAGCCCATTCAAGATAAAGTTTCTACATTTAAAATCGGCATCCTTCCATTCTGATATGTCATCTAAGATTTGTTCATTTTCATGGACATCAACAGGTTTTGGGTTAGGCATTACAGGGCAGTCGGTGGTAAGAACATAGGCAACTTCTTTCAGCAACAGATAGAAAAACATCTTGTTCTTTCATCGCTTGAAGTTTAGGCCAGCAAATTTCTCAGGTTTGTTGGATTCATGCGTTAGAAACAAGAGCCATTACAGATTACTTGAAATAGCTTCTTAAACTTGTTAAGGAAAATTGGTTAAACCTGAGTGCACCAAATAAACCTTCTGAGAATGGCCCTGGAGTTGATCTGCAACAGCAAGAAAATGAAAAGTGGCTCGAGGCGTGAGTTGCACTTTCTTTAAGAAGCTATTTGGCCGATTCTAGAGATAAATCGTTGATCACCAAACACTTCTCCCGGGATACAACGAGCTTCTGTCTACAGTGCTGCCTAATGCTCCAATAGCAGCACGTACCAACTTGTACCACCCAAATCAAGGCAAAAAACTGCTAAAAAAATAGATTAGAAGAGGCGAATGACTGTTTTCTTTTTCTGTACTTTTTTCCCAAAAAAAGATTCCTTTTTATAACCAGTAACCAGGAAGGAATTAAAATTGTCTGCATTTAATTAAAAACAGCTACATCATAAAGATCTTTTAATTCTTTTTTTTGACTGGTAAAAGGTAGGATTAACCTACCTCACGAATGAAAATATATAGATAAGTAAAGAGATGACAAGAGTTGCAAAATACCTTATATGGAGTAGACTGGCGACAACCGAGCTCTTGTGTATGCGTCTAAGCTTGAGATAGCATACCATTGGGTCGTAGAGAGGGCATTGGACATCTGTCGTACTCCTTAACTAGCCCAAGGGTATGATCTCATCCCCTAGACGCCACCGCAACAAGCCCAAACACAAAAGGCCAATCCTCCAAAAAGATAACAGAGCTAAATAAAGTAGCAATTACAAGGTCTAGGACAAACACTGTCCTAAAAATATATCTAACAGATATTACAGCTGAGATGCAAAGCCCTGGATCATCCTTGGGAACCCCCTGCACTGCGCTGAGAGTAAGTGTCTCCTGGCCTCATCAAGTCGCTGTCTCCGGTGGCTCGAAGTTCCTGAGTAATCTTGGCCTTCTTCTTTGAATCACCGCTTGCATCTAACCAATGAGAGAACCAAAATTTGGTGTTAGAGATAAGCTTGTCCACGGTAATAAATTTCTGGTTAAAAGTATTTTCATTACGAGCCTTACAAATTCTACAACATACAATAAATGTAACCAAGTGCCATGAGTGTGAACTTGTGTTTGTGATGATCAAAACACCAGTGTGTGAAGCAGTCAACAATCAATGAGGGAAGATGAGGAATGTTAAAGCGGTTAGTGAAATATTGCCAGGTTTGAACAGCCACGGGGCATTGAATGAAGATGTGGAAGGTGGTTTCCATTGGACATGCACAGGTTGTGCATGTCAGATCCCCATCCCATCCCTTGGAGTGAAGTCTCTCTTTGGAGTTGAGTTTCTCCCAACTCAACATCCAAATAAAAATCTTGCATTTGAGCGGTGCCAGGTTCTCCCAACAAGCATGGTAGAAAGGAGATAACAGCCCTGAAATACTGTAGAACTCATAAGCTGATTTCACGGTGAAGTTCCCAGTGCTAGAATGTCTCTAATGTGCAGTGTCTGGAACAGTAGAGGGTTGTACATTGTAGAGAAGCTGCAGAAGTTGACCTTTTTCAAGACTGATGGTGGTGGAAGTGGAAGAATGTAGGCTTGGTTTCCAGGTCCATCTGCCATGATCCATGAACCCTTGAGAGTTCAAAGAGGCATCTCTATTCCAATCTACTTCAAACAGAGCAGGGAACAAGGTGGCAATCCTGCTACCTTCAATCCATTTGGAGGTCCAGAACTTAATCAGTTGCCCATTTCCTAGTTGCCAGGAGATTCCTTGATCAAATTGCTCTTTTAGCTTGTAGACATTTTTCCAAAAGTGAGAGGCCTGGGTCATGCAGATGAAGGAATTGGTTGCAGTCCTGAAGTAGAGTGATTTGATAACTTGAGTGCAAAGGGACTCTTCAGAAAGAATTTTCCACCACCATTTCATGAGAAGTGCATTGTTGAATTGGCTAAGGTTTAACACCCCTAGGCCTCCTTGCTTTTTGGGCTGACATATGCGCTTCCAGTTTGTACAAGACCTGCCTGAAGCCTTAGTGTCCCCTCCAACCTAAAAGAATCTGCTCCGTACATGATCAATCCGAGCAATCACCCATTGTGGTAGTTTGAAGAAGGAAGCGAAGTAGGCTGGCAGTGCACTGAGAACTGAGTTAATGAGAATCAGTCTCCCCCCTCTAGATAACAGTTGTCCGTTCTAGGTGGAAAGTCTTCTCTCAATTCTTAGAATAAGTGGTTGCCAATCCCTCCTTTTCAGTTTACCTTTGGAGAGGGGCATACCGAGATACTTGGTGGGAAGGGAATCCTGTTTACACCCCAGGATATGAGCGAAAGCTTGAAGCTTAGCCTTAGAATGTCCAAAGACTGATGTGAAGGCCAGAGACATTTGCAAAAATGTCTAGGAGCAATTTCAGATGGAGTACATCTTGCTTATCTCCTTTACAGAAGATCAGTGTATCGTCAGCAAATTGCAGTATGGATAGCTCTGCTAGTGAGCCCCTGAGGTTCAACTGTGAAAAAGTGGCATAATCTCTACCCGTTCTCAACATTTGGGCAAGAACATCAACCTCCAAGATGAAAAGCATCGGAGAAAGAGGGTCACCTTGCTTCAATCCTCTTTTTGATAAAATTGTCTTTCCGGCAACACCGTTAACAAGAACAGAGGATTTGGTTGAGTGGAAAATTGCCTTGATCCAACTGCACCAGCGTGGGCCAAAACTCCATGCGGCAAGTATCTGTTCAATGAATGTCCAGCTTAGTGTATCAAAGGCCTTCCTAAAGTCAATCTTAAACATAAGTGTGTCAGACTTTTTGGAGCAACAAAGGTTGGTTGCTTCGTGTGCGACGAGAAAACAGTCGTCCGTGGAATTTCCTTTGAGAAAAACACTTTAAGAAGAAGAAACCAGAGTATGCAGTAGAGGACTTAATCTTTTAGCAAGGATTTTGGTGAATATCTTCATAGAACAGTTGAGAAGGCTAATTGGACGGAAGTCAGAGACGGTGTTAGCACCTTCGCACTTAGGAATGAGGATGATGTTGGAATAGTTCAGTCTGTTAATGTCAGCCTTACCATTCTGGATGTCAAGAAGCATGCGGCATAGATCATCTTGAACTGTCTCCCAGTGTTGTTGGTAGAAGTGCATAGAGAAGCCATCAGGGCCAGGAGCTTTGTCTCCGTTCATGTTGAAGACTGCCTTATGAATCTCTTCTTTAGTGAATGGGGCATCCAGTTCAGAGAGATCAAGAGAAGGATTGGGGTAAAGGGCAGCCCAGTCAACTTTGAGATCTGGGGTGCAATTAGAACCACAAATATCTCTAAAATGTTGCTCGAAGCATGATCTGATGGTGGGCTGATCAGTGATGAAATCACCATTGTGAGCTAGAGAATAAATAATGTTCATACGCCTTCTCCCATTAGCAATAGAGTGAACAAATTTGGTGTTGGCATCTCCCTCTTGGATCCAAGATACTCTAGCACGTTGCCTCCAGTAGGTTACCTCCGTCTGAATCAGAGACTGGTAGTCCCTATGGGCTGTAGATAGCTCACTTGCTTGTGACTGATCAAGTGGTTGAGAGTCAGCCAAGATATCCAGGCTGTGAATATTTTCTAGGAGCGACTTTTTGCGAATAGGAATGTGACCGAATTCCTCGTTACACCAACGTTTGATTCGTCTCTTTAGAGGCATAAGTTTGGTGGCAAAGATGTCAACCGAAGAGCCTGAGCAAGAGAAGCTCGACCACCAACTAGCTACAGCAGGAATGAAGCCTGAATGAGAGGCCCAGGCCTTTTCAAATTTGAAGTAATTTATCCTGGGAGTAAGCGCTTGTGAATCAAGGATTAAGGGGCAGTGGTCGGAGGCAATGCGCTGGGAGAGAATGCTGGAGACAATTAGGGAAGAGTTGATCAAATTGGCTTGTGATGAGAAATCTATCCAATCTAGCAAGCGCAGGCTTGGCTCTGAGATTAGACCAAGTGAACTTTCTACCAGCGAGAGGGGAGGTCGATGAGGTGAAGCTGTTGAATCCAGCTCCTGAGTCCTTCATATCTCTACTCGAACTAATGCCTCCATTCCTTTCAGAGTTGGATAGAGTTGCAATGAAATCTCCACAGATGACCCAAGCATCACATCAGAGTTTTCTACAGAGGGTAATTTCTCGGAAGCAGAGTTCTCTGTCGTCCAATTCAAATGGGGCGTAGACAGAAGTGAGTGACCACTCAGCTCCAGTTGATCTAGTGCGGAAGGACAAGGATAAGGAGAAGATGTCAATGGCACAATAGAAGCAGTCTAAAATGTTGTCATTCCAACTGACGAGAACATCACCACAGCTATCAATAGCGTCGAGCGACTTCCAGTTTGTTAGAAAATTCCCCCCAATGGAAGAGAGCTTGTGGTTGGTGGGGTTAGAGAGTTTGGATTCTTGAAGGCAGACCACAGAAATTTTAGCATTCTAAATACTGTTTTTGATCAGGACACATTTGTTGGGGTTGCCCAACCCACGAACATTCCAGCTGCCAATCTTTATTGAAACAATTAGAGCACACAGCACAAACATGACAAAGAAGAGTTCGATAAGCACAGGCACTCAATTGAGCTGTTGCTGTTGATCAGGAGGATCAACAGTAGCTGCTATAATATGCTTGAGCTTATCAATCGAGTGTGGCCCAATAGTCTCCACTCCTATAGATTCAGCTACCTCAATAATGTCCTTACTAGAAAGTAAAGCAAAAGGATTGTGGCATGCGTTGGTAACTGAAAGCATAGAAGAGGAGGTACCTTCAATCTTACGGTGGGAGGTTGACTTGGTGGAGGCCCTCAGGTGGTGCATGAAGGGTCTGGTGGAGTAAAGTTTGGATGTTGAGCGGCAACGTTTGCGCCATTTGCTACTGCCTTCGTTAAAGCCTGGAGGTGCTGAGTCAGAGGTAGAAGATGAGATTAGTTTGCGGTACCTGGGGATCAGAGACCTAGTGCGGAAGCTGGAAGCGCGCATTCCCTTGGTGCCAGCGCTGAATTGCATTATCTTGGGAGCTTCAGATTTTTCTACATGCTTGACCACAGAGTTCTCAAAGGGCATGCTCAACAGCAGGTTGGATTTCCTTATATAAAGACAGGGGGATATGCACTAATTTCCCCTTCCAAATCATCTGCCGAATCTCTTCTTCTGGGGGGATGTCATGTGAGCTAGAAGAGCTATCAAGGTTGTTGTTGGAAGCATTAGAGGCAATCCCCAAATTGCCCTTGGGGTAATCTGAGGGGATATCAATAACGGGTGGGGCATTGAAAACAATATTCACATCCGGGTTGGTCCCCACAGGATCAGCTGCATCCCGCTTTTGTGTGTGTGTGTGGGGGGGGGGGGGGGGGGTGGGGACCATTTTCGAACCTTCCGTGGTAGAATCAGCCATGCCAGAAATATTAAGGAACTTTCCATCAAAGGTGGCAGGATTTGAGGGGACCGATGATTGCGCTGCAGATCCTCTAATGGAAAGATTAGCATCCGAGATAGGTGCCTTTCCCTCAGTAGGTCCAACAATTACCTGATTTTGCGGTTGACTGTTACCGTCCTGTTTCTCCGCCGGCGATTCCCTACGTCGCCAAAATGAGGTGGATGAGCCGGAGCCGGAGGTGAACAGCTGGACTTTGCCTTTTGCAACATCATCAGATGGAATAGGGCTGCCGAGAATAAGAACGGGAACTTCATGAATCTGAAGCTCTTGGGTCCAAGGCACTCTGTATTTGACGAGGATGTTCTTAGGGATGAGGCTGACGTCTTCTACTTCTATAAGGATGAGTGCCTGGTATCTGGAGACGACGTTCTTCATGTCACCGTTCATGGTGATGAATTTGCCAAAAGGTTGAATCAGCTGTACGAGAGAGGTTTGGTTCCACAAGTGGAAGGGGAGTAGCGGCACATTCATCCAAATGAAGCTTGGCTGTGGCTTAAGCTTCGCACCATAGTCCATCGACCATGGCGAAAAAGTGGAATTGAAACCCGAAAACTTGAATACACCATCAGTGATTGCCTTCTTTGCCTCATCTTCGGTGGGGAATTTCACGTGGAACACCGCCTCGCTTACCCTCTTGACAACCCACCGACCTCCTTGCCTCCTCCAGGAAAAGTTCAGTGCACTCTAAACTGTCGCGATATTTGGGCGAGTCCGGAGGTTGATAAGGTGGAGGAAGGTGCTTGCATGTAACCTGGAAGAGCAGAGGCAATTTCTGAGTTGTGAGAGACCTCAATGGTCAAAGAATCCCTTCGGTTGTGGAAAGGACAGTCGCGAACAAGGTGGCCGAATTTTTGGCAGTTGAAGCAGTGAAATCCGCTCTTACGGTAGTCGACTGCCAGATGGTCGGAGTCGCCGCACTTCATGCATCACTTCTCCATCCTTCTAGGGCAAGGCTTTGGGAGAGGAGGTTTAGGTTTTCGGGGATAGGGGTTCGGGGGGAAGATGGGTTTTGGGGGGAAAGGGGGATTTTTTAGGAGTGGGGGGAGGTGAGACGATGGAGAAATAAAGTTGTTGTGGGCGAATCGAGAAGGGCGTGGGAATCGAGGGGGTGGTTGAGCAGGGTAATGATGAGAGGCAGGATGTGATGACATGAGAAATTGAGCAAAAGATTTGCTTTTGTACCAAGGCAGCCATGCACGCACCTCTCTCCTCTCCTCTCTTTCATATCTCATCTCTGGTTTAAGACGTGAGTTCAATACAAGATCTTTTAATTCTTGAAATGGCTATAACATAAAGCTTGTTTAATTCTTGAAATAGATATATTATTAATTGAAAAAAAAATGTTCTTGATCTGTTTGAAATTCGAAAGTTCAAAAATTAAAAAAAATAAATTTTTTCAGGAGACCCAAAGAGCCCTAAGGCCCTGCCTGGTCATATATATATATATGGAATGTAGGAATTGAACCCCCAACCTCATGTGAACTCAAAACTTTAACCGTTGGGCCATAAGATAATGTTGTCAACAAGAGAAGTGTTTTGAATATATACTCAATTCCAACTCATAAAGAAGTATTAATAGTCCATGTTGATTTGAAATTACAAAATATGAGAGCTTCATAAAGTATACAAATGCAGTAAGAGTTTAAGTGTAAAATGTCTAAGAAGTGTCAGTGAATGTCCAACTTAATGATGATTTATAAAATGTAGGACACATTTCCGGGGACTATTCATGAAAATGTCAGTGATTAATCTGTAGTAAGACAGACACAAAGCATATTAGAGCATCCACACCAATGCACCTCTCATTTGGATTGTCATTTTAAATTTTGACAACCTAAAGGACAAATTTTCTAAAAAATGGCAGGTTGTTCTACACCCATGGGTTGCCATTTTAAATTTTGGCAACCTAATTTGGCTATTCAAATTTGGAGGGAAAAGAGAAAAAAAGAAGAAAAAAAAGTGTAGGGATGGGACATTTGGCATTGCTATATGGTCTGCCAAATTTGACAAGAGAAATGGCTATTTTCAAATTTGGCAGCCCAATTGAGAGATTGGTGTGGAGGGATTTTGCCATTTGGGTTGTCAAATTTAAAAATGGCATACGAAAATAGCTATTGGTGTAGATGCTCTTAAGAATTGAAATAGACAATGGTAATGAAGGGAAATACATGAAATAAAATAGGGTAAACAGTGGAAAACCCACATGAAAATTTGGTCAAACGCGGGAACCCCTCCAATTTTCAGTCAACCCCCCCCCCCCCCCCCCCCCCCCCCCCCCCCACCACCACTTTTTTCAAAATTTTGTAGTTAAGGGTAATTAAAGGGTGCTAATTATGCATGTGAATTGCATGTGATTTATTCTGAACCAAATTTCCCAAAATACCCTCATCTTCCTCTATTACTCATCTCTTCCTCACACACATGCGCCACCGCTGCTCTGTAACACCCCGTAATTTCAAAATAGCTTTAATAGTATATATATATATATATATATATATATATATATATATATATATATATATATATATAATAGAACACAAAGAAAACTATCAAGTGACTCTCCTTCAATCCTCCCAAAAATCAAAGGTCTAGATCTAACCTCACAAAACATATTTTCCCTCCCAAAAGTTTTCCCCCAAAACTCATATTCAAATCCCCCACCCAAAACAACTCCTATATTTATTTTTTTAAAAAAATTCTCTCTCTCTCTCTCTCTCTCTCTCTCTCTCTCCCTCCATCTTCTATTCAAAAAATTAAGAAAATAAAAAATTTTAAAAAAATAAAAAAAAAAATACTAAAAAACTAAAAAAATTAAAATTTTAAAAATTTTAAAAATAATTCAAAAAAAATCATATAATATGTTTTTTGCTGGACCCCCAAAAATTTCTCATATAATATGTTTGCTACTTAAATTAATTTGCTTGACCTCTAAAACTATTTTATATGATCAAACAAGCTGCACCGTTCCGAAGACGTGCCGTAGGCACGTGTCAACAGGCAAACCTAGTATATATGTATATATATATAGAGAGAGAGAGAGGTGATGGAAATTTGGTAAATAAAGTGATTAAGGGGAGGGGCCCACATGAAGAAACAAAGTAGCAAGTGCTGCTGTGCTTCGGTGACGTCATCGCTGACGTCACCCATAGGGGGCCGACCCAGTTGGAAGAAAGCAGAGGTCTGCTCCTTGATGACGTGTGTGCATGGGGCCCACATGAGAGGCTTGTGTGTACACGGGATTCAAGGGAGAGGTAAGTTATATTAATGTAGACTATGATCAAGAGTCACCAATCCAGTTAACCACCTTTTCAGAGGCAGCCTGTGATGGGCAGTTGTACTATAGTATAAATAATTTGTCTGATAAATTGTATAAAATTGTCTGAGTTGGGGCAGGGGCGTTACACGCTCCTTCCTGCATCTCCTTCCCACCCGCCTCTTTGCCTCCCTCTATCCCTTCCCTGACCTCCATCTTCCCGAATTTTTGAACTCTTAACACACCTACGAACACAGGTAGGGTTGGCAAACGGGTCGACCGGGTTGGGTCGGGTCAAACCCGTCCGGGTTGGAACCCGAGTAGGGCGGGTTCGGGTCGAGTCCGAATGTTAACCTAGCCAGGTTGGTTTTGCAAAATGTCGACCCGCCCAACCCGGATCGGGTCTGGTCAGGTCACGGGTTGGCCCAGCTATTTAAAATATTTTTTAATTTTTTTTAAACTTCAAAAAATAAAAATTTGTACATTTTATATTAAATGGGTTTGAACAACAAAATTAATTGCTTACTAGCTATTTACAACCTTGTGGTCATTGGCCTGCTGGGTTATTTGACAAGTACAAAGTAACTAGTATAGTTATGATAATTGTTATTTCTTTTGTGATTGACTGAAGTTACTCTGTTCGGAATTGTAGATGAGTGATGCCTACATACAGAGAATTATTCTTTGTTGTATTGTTGTTAAATAAAAACATGTGGCTAGCTAATTACAAGCTGGTCCTGTAAAATGCAATTTGCACAAGAAGATTAGCATGTCCCTTTCTATTTAGTATCTAAACTGCAATTATTATATTTTATTGCTTTTGTCAATAGGTCTAAATTATGCCGCGACGGAATACGGCGCCTAGAAGAAGGGGTGAGGAGCCTCTAAACGAGGAGGATACCCACTTAGAGGTAGGTGAGGGGAGCACCCAGCCACCCCCCAAAAAAAGACCCGGGGAGCGACGAAGTTAACTGATGTATGGAAGCTACCCGCGGGTCAAAAAATACCAGTGGAGATAAACGGAGATCACCAGCCCATAGAAAAAAATGCAGTGACCTTCGCATCGTTCATTGGGTTGATTGCTCGGAATTCAGAGTATCTTCCACTATCTTACGATAGATGGACAAAGATCCCCATAGCGACAAGGGCTAGAGCTGTTGAAGTTCTTAAGGTAACATTCATTTCTACAGTATTTCTTATTTTCTTTTGGTTTCAATATATAAGTTACATCATCTTCATCAGCAACATAATCAAGTTTACATCCAGTGACCAAGTTTGCACGTAAGCAAAGTCAGTTGCCACTTAAGGTTTGTAAAAACATGAGGAGGGTACACAACTGATTTCCTTGTATTGAAATAAAAATCACATGATGAGCAATAAAAATCACAGATGACCATGTCCTAGAGAGCTGTCTCTGTCAGTAATGTGTTTTTATTTCACAAATTTGCTCCAAATAATAAAGTTAATTTTTACACCAAATGGTATCATTTCCCTTAATCTTTCATTAGATCCTTTTCTAGTTTATAAGAGATTTCAAAGATTGTCCTACAGATCCATGAGTTCACTTTGTAACTTAGAAGTCTTGTTCATTGCCATCTAATTACTGTTCCACAAACTCTACTTTGCCATGACCTGTATGTGTATGTGTGTGTGACTGGGGGGTTGGCCGCGGGTAAGAAACTCCTGCAACTAAAATCCAGAAAGTCAACCTGGGGAATCTGGAGACTACATATCAAATTCTTAATTTCCTTAAAATTTTAGAGCTAACCAGAATTATCAACATCTTAGTAATAAAGCCACTTTCAATTCTCATGGAAATGTTTAGTTATCAATAATTTGGCATGGCGGTGAACTGGTATTATGTCTATTTAAAAATTAAAAAAAAAAACATTTCATTTTCTGTTGAACTTTTTCCTTTCATAAACTGAAATTATTATGATCTCAAACATGCACCTGCATCCTCAAAGTAGCTAGTCATCTCTAAGACTATAACTCTTACTACATTATATGTATCTACCTTGTTGTCAATTTAATCATGCATGAATGTTTGTTTCGTTACACAAATATTTTCATATTAGACTTATTACCAGCTAGCAAGTATTGATTAGGTCTTAAGTAGCAAATAGTATTGATCAGGACTTACACAAATATTTTGTATTCATGACTGTTTGTACCATTATTGCAGCAAAAATTTGATTACCCGGCGGTTCTTGATGCCGAATGGGTAAATAAATCTATGTCCAAGAAATGGAGAGACTATAAGGTTGAGGTTAAGGCAGAATATTATGATGAAAACCGAACAATGGTTGAGAACACAAGAGTACTCCCGAGAGGTGTCGTGTGTTCTGATTGAGAATTTCTTTGTCATTTTTGGAGTACATCTGAAGGGAAGGTAATCAAAAAAATGTAGTATATGATGTAATATATTTTGATATGATATTTGGCTTATTAAATATTATTGTGATTGTAATAATTTTATTTATGTGCAGAAGAGAGCTGAAAGAGGTCGTGCAAGTAGGGATGCACGGGACGTGCTGCACACTTCAGGAGGTACAAGCTTTGCAAGGCGACGCGCAATAATGGTATATCTAAGTGTTTTGATCTTCATTTAAATAGTATACGTAATTGGTTTTATAATTCCCTATGTATTCTAATATATGTGGGATGTGGAGCGAGGAGGTGCGGATCAGTACGGCGATTTAGATTTCTTCGACGCAACCCACATGAACTCACAAGGCATATTTCCGTCCTCAAAGGCAGCGATGATATCGGTAATAGTTTTCTATCTTAAATGTGCTTATTTGATGTGTAATATGCCTTAACAATGAATCACATATCACATGTTTTTGGAATTTGTTTTTTTTTAAACAGACAACTGCTCGAAATAGGTATGTCGAACTATCATCCGCTTCCACCGCCGGCTTTCCCATAACACCGGTTGATATAGTGCAGCTTCAACACCAGGCATTGGTCGAAAACATGGGTCCGGAGCGCCATGGCCGTATGCGTGGGAAGGGGTTACGACTAACACCCTCTCGAACTTGTGCTTCTTCATCAACACAGCCGGATCCTAGATATGAGAAGATATCTATTCTAGAGACGCAAGTCGCAGAGCTTAAGGCAACAGTTGCACATATAGCACAGATAATGAGGGAAACAAATGTTCAAAACCCCGCTAACATACCGAGACAGGTTAGAAATTATATACTGTATTGTTCTTATCTAATTGTGTGTATCAATTGCTTATGGATTTTATTTACATTAGCATTTTATACCAATCAAACTAATTGTGTGTACCAATCTGACTCAAAGCATCTTTCATACTTATTTCTTATACAGCAAGGTGATAGAGACCCTACATCATCCAGTCGTCCAAATGAAGAGGAAGCCGACGATCGTGATCCCATCAACGGCATCGCCAGACGTACACTGTAGGCGGGATTTTCTCATCTTTTAGGTATTACAACCTTATTAGCTTCACTTTATTGTTAGATATCTACTTGCTCCAATGGAGAATGGTCCTGGTTATGAATTAAATGTATTTAGTTTATGTGATACACTTACTGCATGTGTTCATCAAAAAGCACTTAATTTTAATTTGAAACGCACTTAAATAATTTGCCTAAATTCAAGGGTTTAATCTTGAATCAGGCCATTAGAATAGTGCCTTAAGAACTTGCAAAATAATCAGACTCAACAGATGCATCCATAGTGGATAGAAAGCATTTTCAAATTTGAAATCTAGCTGAAAGGGGCTATAAGTCTACTGCCAATTCTGCACTGCAGATCAAAGAGAAACTCCGATCCTGGGATTGCCACAAGCAATTAAGGTTTGTTTTTTCCATGTGAAAAAGATTTTTGGGGTTGATCACAGCTAAACATAAAATATAATTGGACTAAATTAATATGTTTAGGACATTTAAAAAAAAAAACCTATTACATGTTAAATGGCTACTTACCTTTGGAGTGGACTCATCGTTGCTCCTAGAGAAGTTAAATTTGGGTTTGTAGTCAGTGAGGATATTGTTCTTGGTATCTGATAATTGATGGAAGTAATGAAAATTTTATGGTAATATTGATTTGTTAGGTGTTTGGCACCTGAGTACTTCATCCATGGAATTGTCGATGAGATGACTAATGTATTTGCATTAAGAGTGTTCCTTTTGAATGATGTATTGTCAAAGATGGAGGGAATTACTATAAGAATTGAATGAGTTAACCTTTTGAATGTTGTGGGATGAATTAAGATTACTGGATAAGACTTTGTACATAAAAGGGTCGTAGTAGTCATAAGAGCCAGCAGACCTTGAATGAACTCTGATATAAAAGGGTCGTAGTAGTCATGAAAGGGTCGTAGTAGTCTAATTTCTATACATGTATAGTTTGCATCAGAATGTAAGATTGTTAATTTCAGCGACGAGAATTAACAATCTTATAACCAGCTACCGAATTAAATGGGGAACACATTACACACCCTAACTTCTATACATGTATAGTTTGTATCAGAATGTGAAAACAATATCCTGAAATCTTCTCAGTAGCTGCCAGTCTCTATCAAATTTGGAAATCTATAACACAGTGCGTTGGATCCTGCAGAATTAGTTTATGCACCCCCAATACAGCAATTCGCAGGATCCAAATCATAAGGTTTTATTTGTCTTTGGATTGACAATGTTGTTGTTTTTGTTGCAAATTGACTGACTTCTGTTGTTAAAGAAAAATCGTCGAAGAAGTTCTCATTAATATATGTCCATTCTGATCCAATATATTGAAAAATATGAAGGATAGTCATAACGAGGTCTGTTTTATTTGTAATTCTTTTGTATTTGTATATATTTGTATACAGGCAGTTCAAATCCTTTAAGTTATGGCATATTCATATTACTGCCTTTGATTTACTTAGCTGGCATTTGAGAAGAATCTCTTATGGCTATTATCCATCATCTATCTTCTCCAACAGTAGTAATAAACATCTTTCTCTTCGCTTTCACTTCCCCAGTTCTCCTTCAAATTCATTTACATCGTGAAGTCTTCTCTGCAGCTTCAATATCACTTTATCAATTCTGCAAATGAGTGCACTCTGATTGTGCACTCTGATATAGGAATAACTGAGTGCACTCTGATTGTGCAGTTTATTTTTTTTGCTTGTCAAATTTGTTTATTAATTCTGCAAATGGACTAATGCTATAAATTTCTGTTTTTGCAGAGAGGTGTTTCGTAGTGCGGCAACTGAATTTCCTACAAATTGAGGTAATGGTGGTGGTTGACAAGAACCTCAGGAGTATTGAATGAGGAGAGAATCTGATGGTTGGATTTCCAAGTGTTAATTTGGGTGAACAGATGACTTTTGTAATATTTGTAGTGTTACTAACTGCTCAAAAACAATAGGGAGCTTCTCGTGTTTCTGAATAGTGCTTTATGTGATGTATATTTTGAAGTTGAAAGAACTTTATGTGATGTATATATAGTACTATGAAAGTTGAAAGATCTTTGTTTTATTAAAATTTCAATGAGTGTTTGTTTGATAATTTGTGGAGTAGTGGAGTTTGTGATAATTTGTGATAATTTGTGGAGTATTGGAGTTTGTGATAATTTGTGATAATTTGTGGAGTAGTGGAGTTTGTGATAAATTGTGAGTTTCAACAATATGATTATCATTCTCTGGGTTTCATAATTTGTGGAGGAGTGGGAATATTGATACAGCAAGAATAAAACAATCCCCGGCATTTACCAATGCCGGGGTATATTAAATAACGGTAAGAAATTTTAAAAATCCAAAACCAAATCGCTGGCATTTATCAAACGCCGAGGGCTTTTCAAAACTTCCCAGGCATTTCATTGTGCCGGGGAACCTAATAGTTTCCCTGGCAGCGGCAAGAATGGCGTTTGCGGCGGCGTTTCACTAAACGCCAAACAACCAATCCCCGGTGTTTTGAAAACGCCGGCCATTATGAAAACAAACGCCGTCGATTATGCTACTGTTTGTAGTGTATCTACGTATGTATTTGCATAATCTGTATAATCAGGTAAACGAGTTGGGTTATATCCTTACCCTTCCATTGAACAAATATGGAAATTCTACCCCTACCCTTTGCCCATAGGGTAGATCAATAAGAGTATATGGGTTTGAACATCCCCATTGTCATCCATCCCCATTGTCATCCATAACAGTTCCATGATAGAAGTGTCCATGCTACATAATTTGTATCAGAACAATCTTCGTGCAATATATAATGAGGACATCAATTCTGTTTAGTTTATTTTGAGATTTAGCCCTATGTAGTAGTTTTAGAATTTGTACCTTTTTCTTTTATGGATTAGAATAATTTTGAGATTTTTAGAATATTTTAAGATTTGTATCAAGATTTGCTTTGAGCCTATATATAGGCCTTGAGATTAATGAGAAGTTAAGCCAATCTTTATTTTTAAAAATTATTGTTTTGAGTTTTGCTCTTCATCTCTCTTATTGTGTGATACAATTGAGATCCAATTTTAGGGTTTGTGACAAACTCTAAAACTACCCCCAAATCCACTTCAATTTCCAAACCCTAATCCCCATATTAAAATCCTAAACCCTAATCCCTTAATAAAATTAAACCCAGAGCCTAATCCGCTTCTCCTCTTCTTCGTTCTCCATGCCCCGACCGAAACCCTAGCCTCCATCTCCGACCTCACCACCGTTGTCTCCTTGACCTCCACCGCACACCCCATCAACCCTCGCCACCTCTTCATCTTCGTTGGACCTCCTCGAGTCTCTCCCTCTTTCCCGCCCTCACTCCGCAACTGCCTCTGTAACCCCTGTTTCCGTTAATTTATATTTTCAAGTATTTTTCCGTATTTAAATTAAACTATCCTCTTTTAATTTAATATGTTATTCAAACTATTTTGTGAAGCCCAATATTTTATTATTCAACTGTTTTAATATTTGAAATGTTTTGGAGCCCAATTTTTATTATAAGTCCAGTAATTTAAATTATTTTGTATGAGCCCAAGCCAATTGTTTAAATTAAACCCAATGGTCTAATTATTTACTTTGAGCCCAATTCTATATTTAAATAATTAAATTGTTTTGAGCCCGTGGATCAAGCCCACCTCCTATTGGGTCTTGATCCGCTAACCCAAACCCAAACTCTATTGTTGACCAGATCCAACAATTAACCCCTAATCTCTCCACCTCCTTTAATCCCCAAATTTAATCTCCCCCCATTAACTCAGCAGTTATAACAATCCTAATCACCTTCAATTCTCCTCCACACAATTAACTATTTGAATCCCGTAACTCCCTCCCCTACAATCACTCTCCTCCTTAATTTTATACCATTATAATATTCATATCTTTCCCTATTCTCTCTCCCCATCCCCCTATTCTCTCTCTCTCTCCCTTCTCTGATTAAAACCAAACAAACCCAAACAAACCCAAACAAAAACCAAACAAACAAAATCAAAACCAACCAAAACAAAACAAAACCCAAAACACTCTTCTCCTTCTCCTGCTCACTCCCTCTCTGTTTCTCAACCAAGAACAGAGGAACCCAACTCTTCCCCTCCTTCTTCCTCCATTGAACTCGCAAACCACCCTCCTCCCTGTGCGCGTCCTCCCTACCCCGACGCGCCGCGCTTCAGCAGCTGCCGGTCTTCCCACCGCGATGCAACCACCCAGTCGCGAGCCTTCTGCCTCGCGAGCACTCCCGCTCGCACCGCCTGTGCCGTCCCTCGCAACCCTTCCTTCTCTGCCAACTCCGCCCGTCGAGCTCCCGCCATTGCCGCCATTGTTGCCGACCAACCTCCATCTTCGACTTCGATTCCCGAGTTCTCCGTCGCCGTCGAACTCCCCCGTCGCCCCAGTCGACATCCCCACTCGTCGCGTCGTCAGTCGACATTTCTGCAGCCGCCTCGCCGCTCGACCCTGCCGGTCGCCACCCCTCTCTCTCCCTCCCTCGCTCTCTCGCACCTTGTTTCATCGAAGAAGAGAACGAAGGAGGAAGAAGAAGCGGGAGTGAATCCCGACTGTTGGATTCATCAGATCAGATCTGATCTGATCAACTAGGTGGGTGTTTGCTGTTTTGGCGCCAGAGCTGATCTGGGGGATCCGATCCTGTGCGTTGTCTTGCACGTGTACCGCATGTGTTTGCGTGTGTTCGTGTCCATGCCCGTGCTTTGCATCTCGGGATTCTCATCCCTATTGGTTCGTGTTCGGATTCACCATCGTTAAGGCAAGTATCTCTTGTACGAATTTATTTGTTCTAGTACAAGCCTTTGTAAAAATACCGCAAGTATATTATTTTTGACTCCAATTCACATTCATAAGTTGAATTGATACCCGTTTCTATACCAAATCTTTCGATCCTGTATTCACACGTGATCGTGAATACTTTGTTATCATATACATGACATGAACACAAATAAATATACACATATATACTCTTAGAATTATACATGTTTATGTGCAGGAATGTTTCATCCGTGACAGTAGTTAAATATGAATATGGACATCTTGTTCTTGTTGGTTAAATTAAAATAAAAGTAACAAGCCGGGGTATAAGGAAAAGATTTAAGTAGTGGGCAATATAGAAGAGCGTACTCGGACGGGAGCTCGTGGTTTCCCGACGCAAGTTGCAAATTACAAGTTGTAAGATTGCAAATGACAAGTTTACATGTTCACGTTACAAGTTTACACTCTACATGTTCCCCGTTACAAGTTTGCATGTATCTCGATACAATATTGAATGTACATATTTTCCTGAGTACGTGACCTATAAAACCCACCACTAAATTTAAACAAAATTGTATTGACTGTAGCAACCATGTAGTAAAAATATGAATGCATGAAGTGCTACCTAGATAGAATCAAACATTAGACATAAGATTATCACGCACACTTGCATGATCCTATTACATGTTACATGTTCACGTTGATTTGATACTTGTTTACTTGATTACTTGTTGCCACTTGTCTCGTAATGCCTTGTTCATAATCATGTTTACATGTTGCATTTTCCTCTATTTCATGACTCTCGATTCCTTGCTGTTTTCCTGTTTTTCTTTTGCTTTATTGTTGTTCCTGTTTTCCTTAGCTTGTACCCCCTTGCGGCCCGTAACTTGTATTAACGGGTCTCCTTGTTTCCCTTTTCTTTTCTTTTTGTTATAATATACTTGCAGGCCCAAATGGAGAATTACCAGAAGGTGTCGCTAACCATGTGTTCTAGTTTAATATTATCATGTTATATTTAGTTTGTGTTTTACTTCATTAAACTCTTTAATGTAATCCGGGCTTGTTTGACCCGTAACTATTGTATTTCCCAGTTGTTGGTTATTTATGGACTATATCATGAACTTTCATTACAACATTGTGATATTTATATGCCTGCGTGGTTTGTTTTATTATCTTGTTGTTGAGTTTACTTGTACAGCTCATGAATGGTGTGTTTGCACCATTCGCTGGGCCTTAGTCTCGCACCCGTATTTCCTCATTTTGGGAAGCGGGGTGTGACAGCCTCATCGCCCCACAACCACCAGCGTCCACCGCCACTTCAACAACCACCGAATGCCACGACTGTGCCACCCGCAAGTCCAAGTCAGCCATCACCGCAGCTGCCCAACTTCCTCGCCTCGAGATCTACCTCCTCATCTTCTCCCTCACCATGTTTCCACTCCGACCGACCACAGCCGCAAACCAACCTCCATAGCTGCCTCTCTTCACTGTAATCCGTATCTACAACCCCAGTAAACTCTTTCCACTTCTCAAATATCTGTGTTACTGTTGGATTTATGTCTTGCATACTATGTTGGATAAGAAGACGATGATACAATGGAGAAATCGAGGCGATTGGAGACAGAGTGGAAGCAAGGGAAACAGTCAGCAACTGTAGTAGCAGATGGAGTTGCGATCGACCGTACTTGGGATGCGATCGACCGCCCTACTCTGCAGAAGTTTTCGAGAGGGGGACGGTCGACCGACCTTGGGGTGCGGTCGACCGAATGCGTCGCTGATGGATTTTTTAGGTCGGGTCTTGGTGATTCGTGAGAATCCCAACTTGCTCTTCAAGTCAGATTGTATGACTCTTATCGTAGGATTATCTCTTCAGTAACATCTAAATGCTATTGTATCAAGATATCAAACTAGGTTTTCTCTAGATCTCTATATATTGTTGTTATTGGCCTTCATTGAGAGCCAAGAGAGAGAGTACTTCATTGAAGGAGAGATTGAGTGATTCTCTAATTGTAAACAACTAGTATTGTTGGTGAGGTTTGAGAGAGGGTCGTGGTGAGAATTGTAATATTCTTGTATATTCTCTAGTTGAATAACATCTTGGGTTTCTTCTCCCCCGGATTAAGGCGAAAGCCCCAACCGGGACAAATTTGTATGTGCTTTAGTGTGTTTGGTATGATCTCATGTGTGCTTGGTAGTTTGTGTTGATTGCATCGAATAATTCAACAAGATCCTAAGAGGGGTTTTCGGTTGAAATCCATAACAATTGGTATCAGAGCTTCGGGTTCAAGGGTTTATTCGAGTTCCTTGGAGATGATGGCAAATCAGATCACGAAGATCAAGCGGTTCAAAGGCAAGATCAACTTTGATCTTTTGAAGGTAGACATGCATGAAGTATCGGTTCAACAGGACTTGGATCTAGTCCTGGAAGGAGATAAAAGGAGACAAATCGGCACAAAGCAGGAGAAGTGGAAGAAGATATGTTTAGAAGCCTTGGGTTTAATTCGGTTATCATCGACGAGCAAAGTCAGGTATAGGAGAAGCACGGTGAGTCTTTGGGTGAGATTCAGAACTGACTACTCGGGATTGTCGTCATAGGGTCGGATGTACCAGCAAAGAAAGTTGTGGGTTTTCTCAATGAAGGAAGGTACCGCTCTTCTAGATCATGTAGTGGAGTTCAATATGGAGTTATTTGAACTAAGGGCATTCAATGCAGATGATCTAAGGGTTTCCAACTCGATATATTCATCACCAAATCTATCCAACATGATAACCGTGCTAGATGAGGAATCTGCCAAGGAGAAGTTTTTTATAACAGGTATGATCAAGGGGTTGGAGAAGGATGCACTTAGGAAGGAGTGTCAGAAATTGGCGTCAACTTCTGTGAGTAGCTTGGAGGTGGATTGTACTTTGATTGGAAGGGCAAGTGTATGTAGGGGTAAGGTCCGTGACCACCAGTGCAAAGGGACTGAGCATTACATGAAAGACTGTTGCAAGCGATTGAGTCTGAGAGGCACCAAATACAGTGCCGCTGAATCAGGTGATGGCTTAAACAGTGCTTTTGTTTCATGTTCTTTAGATGTGATTTTCGGTTATTCTTTTGATTCGGTTAGTTCTTCTCAAGTTTGCTCCGAGAGGGAGATGGTTTCTACTTGCAAATTTGCATCATATCATTGTGTGGGAGCGAAGGTTGATAAGATTTGTGAAGTAATGGTTTCTACTTATAAGTTTGCCTCATGTCCTTATGTGGGAACGAAGATTGACAAGACTTGTGAAGTAAGGGGTGAGAAAATAAATGAGTCGAAGATGACAGACAGAAGGGAATACACACTAGAGGAGGGCATGTATATTCCTTTGATGAAGCGGAACCTTATATCCATGAGAACTCTAGAAGCTCGGGACTGCAGGTACACAGATCCAGGTGGAGTTCGTTCAGTTTGAAAAAGTTATCGTGAGGTGATGAAGGGTGAGAGGGAGATTAAGCAGGGCCAGCACAACCTTTAGTGGCTTTGGAGGAACAGAAAAACTTGCGCAAGTGTTTCGAAGCCCATTATTCCTAAAGCATCATCTAGTATGTCGTCACTAGAATCATCTGAGAGAGACTGCGACGTTCGAATATCGTCGGACGGTAGAAAGAGCCTTGAGGTAGGTGGAGTTCGTGTGGAGGGTGGCACCTCCATGATTATATCTACTGGGGTGTGCCCTTGAGGGGGGCATACAGCGGGAGAAAAACAGGTGGAGTTAGATTCAACTAGCAGAGGAAGCCATCGAAATGAGTTGTTTGCAAGAAGAGAAGGAAAGGAGTCTAGAAGGTTTTAAATCACACAAGTGTGAATTCATGATTATGCAATCCAAAGTAGAGGTTGTTGGGTTTATGTCTTGCATACTATGTTGGATAAGAAGACGATGAGACGATGGAAGAATCGAGACGATCAGAGACGGATTGGAAGCAAGAGAAACAGTCAGCAACTATAGCAGCAGATGGAGTTGCGGTCGACCACCCTACTCTGCAGAAGTTTCCGAGAGGGGGACGGTTGACCGACCTTGGGGTGCGGTCGACCGAACGCGGCGCTGATGGATTTTTTGGGTCGGGTCTTGGTGATTCGTGAGAAACCCAACTTGCTCTTCAAGATAGATCGTACGACTCTTATCGTAGGGTTATCTCTTTAGTAACATCTAAAGGCTATTGTTTCAAGATATCAAACTAGGTTTTCTCTAGATCTCTATATATTGTTGTTATTGGCCTCCATTGAGAGCCAAGAGAGAGAGTATATACTTCATTGAAGGAGAGATTGAGTGATTCTCTAATTGTAAACAACTAGTACTTGCTAGTGAGGCTTGAGAGATAGTCGTGATGAGAATTGTAATATTCTTGTATTTTCTCTAGTTGAATAACATCTTGGGTTTCTTCTCCCTCGGATTAAGGCGAAAGCCCCAACCGGGACAAATTTGTGTGTGCTTTGGTGTGTTTGGTATGATCTCATGTGTGCTTGGTAGTTTGTGTTGATTGCATCGAATAACTCAACAAGATCCTAAGAAAGATTTTCGGTTGAAATCCCTAACAGTTACTGCCTTATCATCTCCATTATATTATTTGATTTATCCGTCGTCCATAAATATTGAGAGTGAGCATTTCTACTTTCTAATTAGAGTACAAATCAATATTACATCTTTTACTTTCTAAGAACGCTTAGGGTATATAATTATTGATTGTTAGAACTGAATCGTTAATTAGACCTGTTAAACTTAATTCAATTCTTGAAAATCCATCAAACCGATTAATTATTTTACTTTCGAACTTGATCCGCATAACATGTTGATAAAATTATTCCTTTAAAATTCTTGAAAATTCTCTGGGGTTATGTTTTACATCAATATATATATATATATTTGCATTAGTAATGTTATGCCCTATCCTGCAGAAAGGTGCACACTTCTATTATGACGCCTGAGAATGTTGAGCTAATGAGAAAATCTATCGTCTCACTCATATTCACTTTGGAGAATATCGAGGTGATTCACTAAATTCTGTTATTTACATTTTGTATCTATAAATTGTTCGTCTATTAATTTTTTACAATGCTTCATTTTTCAGAGTATAAGTTCTGACATATCTGGATTTACTGGTGATGAAGCTACAAGGAGAAATATGAAGATGCTTATCAAATAACTCAGCCGGATCCTATGAATATAGATTCTACCGAGTATTACTTGATTGAAATGATGAGGACTATACATACCTCAAATTTTACCCTAAACATACCCCAACTATTAAAGGGCAAGGTTTGAGTAATATTTTAATCATTTCTTATTTGTCTTTTAGTGGTTGGGATAAGTTTGAAATAAATTTTGAGGTATGTGTAGCAATTGTGCAATTTATATACATATAGTGTAGGTAGATGCTTGAAAATTTTTGGTGCATTCAATTGCACCACCATTTGTCTTTGAACCTAATATTCTGTGTCTTCTTTCCCATTGATGATGTAAGGAAGTAGGTAAACAGATTTTGACATGAAATATAATTCTGGCAGTGGAATTTCAGCATCTGATATGAGTTACTTTCGCATGGAAATTCTCCATATTATTGCTAGATTAGAGCTACTTAACTTTGACGGAGTTATAATATGAAAAAACAGGCAAAAATCCCCCAATAAGTGAAATAGAATATGCATCCATTGTAGGGTGAAATTTGGACTGTAATCTTGCTGGCTATGCTGACACCTCTCACTTGTTTTTCTCGTAATATCTTCATCGAGTAAGCATTTTGCGCTTATATATAAAAAAGTTGAGACATTTCCTTCAGCCTATAAGAATTTAGGGGGTGTCAACTTTAATTTCTGTATCGTTCGGGTGCCTTGGACTTTCTGATATTCGGGTGCGCCACAGTATGGTTACTATAGCGTGGGGTTGCCTCGGGTCTCGGATTCGAAACCTGGTTCTGGCTTCTTAAAAAATATTTGTTTGTAATCTGGCCCAATACTCTGGGTTTGTTTCGTTAAACTCTTATTAATGAAACAGGGTGGCCATATTCCATGTTTTCCTTCCAAAAAAAAACTTTAATTTCTGTATCTATGATAGGCGCCTCTCTTGTCAGGAATGATATTTACACCATTCATCAATCGATTCTAAACTTCAGTGAAAATCTTTTGAGGAATATTGTGCCCATGGCTCCACCTGATAGGATTGTCGAAAGAAACTCCAAACTAACAAGACTCCTTACATTGTGATTTTTAACTGATGGTGCGAGTTTGTAATCACTTTAGTGTCTACTGTATCAGTTCTATAATTCATTCAAGTTCATGATCAAGAAACAGTGCCCCTCTGTTGGCACTTATATCATTCATGAAAAACTCACTTCGTTGGTAGTAAGGGTGGCATTCGATCCGGGCTAGCCCGGGACCGGCCCGGCCTGGCCCGTCTGGTCCTAGGCCCGGCCCGGCCCCCCCAAACCCGGGCAAAACTGGGGTCAGACAGCCCCAAACATGGGAGCCGGTTCGGTTCACAAAAAGGGGGGAAACACCGGTAGCGGCCCGGCCGCTAGCGTCCAGGCCCGCACTGACCCGGGACAGGATTGAACCGGCCCGGGCCGGTCCGGGCTGGCCCGCGGGCTGCTACTAGGTTTTTTTTCTAGAACTTTTTTATTAAAAAAGGGTATGTAAAATTACCAAAATACCCCCAACGGATTTATACTAAATAGTTTTTGGGGGGTATTTTGAAAAATTGAAGAAATACATATTCTATGTATACAACCTCATTTCATTCAATTCTCTTCACAAATTCACTCAACTCTCTCTACTATCTCTCAACATTCTCAACAAATCAACAACATTCAACAACATTCAACTACTCTCCTTCAAGATTCAACATCAACAACATTCAACTACTCTCTTTCAAGATTCAACATCAACAATATCCAACAACAATCAACAACAACACTACAAGCTCTCAACTCTCTCTACCTTCATTTTTCAATCTATATTCTACACTCATACGGTATTTTTGTATTTATATAATTTTTAGAATTATCATTGTTATTTGTTATCATTTATTTGTCATAATTAGATTGATTTTTCTTGTTCTTCTTGTTGTTGTTGTTGTTCTTCTTCTTCTTCTTCTTCTTATTTTTAGATTTTTTTGGTAAATTGGTAAATATACACTAGAATAATCATTTAATAGTTGTTGTTTTATTTGCTTTGTAGAATAATTTTATATAACATAAACTAGTTTATCTATCTTTACTTGTTTAGTAGAATTAAAATTTTAAAATATACACTACAATTAATTTTTAAAACATACATTAGAATTAATTTATAGAATATACACTAAAATTTTTATAATATACACTAGTTTAGATGGCATCTAACCGATCACGTGGTAGACATAGTAGCCAACAATCCACTAGTAGTCGTGGCATTCCTTCCATTCCTCTTCCATATGTTGATAGTGAAGAAACATTTTACAATTATGATAGGATTGCCGATTGTCAAGAAACACACACGGATCAAGTACAAATAGAAGACATAGAACCATAACCATTGGAACAAGCCCCATCTCAATCCCGTAAAACAAGAGGGAACACATCCAAAGTACACAAATATTTTGACTCTGTCCCTTCACAAAATGATAAGAATGTAGGATTAAAAATTTGTAAGAAATGTCAAACACTATATTAGTTTAAACAAGGATCGGGAATGGGTACACTTCAACGACACTTAAGTAAATGTCAACCCGAATTTCCTAGGAATGTAGTAAAGGGTGATTGTAAATTAGTTTACAATGAGGCTAAGAATTTTTTAGTAGCAACACTTACGTCACTAAACACTAGAGTTTCTTTGACATCGGATAGGTGGGTAGGAGTGAACGGCGTACCAATGATGTGTGTAACATGTTATTGGATAAATTCCAATTAGCTACTTCAAAAGAGGATAATCTCATTCGGATTTGTTAGGTACCCACATAAGGGTGAAATAATTGCCACACACATCATGGAAGCATGTAACAATTTTGGTATTTTTGATAAAGTTTTTGTTATTGATTTTGATAACGTCTTTAATAATACTAAGACAATTGCTAGTTTACTAATTAAACTTAATCCTTTATAACCAGAAATTTTTCATGTTAGGTGTGCTTGTCATATTTTAAATCTCTGTGTACAAGATGCACTTAAATATGGACACGATAAAATAGATAAATTGTGTTCATTTTATTACGTTGAGTGCTCCAACATATCAATCTTTTCATGATTGGTGTCAACTTAGGGCAATTATATTTAAACGTTTTCCTAAAGATGTTAGACATCGTTGAAATTCTACTTTTGATTTATTAAGTGTTTTTCTTCACTATCGTATTAATCTTAGAGAATTTTGTATTACAATGAGTATGCAAGATTGTATGTTAGATGATGATTTTTAGTTTTTTACCGATAGTTTGTACAAATTTTTAGAACATTTTAATGATGTTACTTTACAATTTTCAAAAACATATACATCTACATCTAGTGGTATTTTATTTGCAATTGTCACTATGATCAACAATTAAAGATTTGGTAAATGACCCTTTCATTGGAGAAATGGTTTATGTCGCTTATATTAAAATTTTAAAATATTTTCATCTTCTTCCTATGTTATATTGTGTTGCTAGTGTAATGAATTCCATGATTAAGTTAGATGGCAAAAATAATTTAATTGAGATTTTTTATACTTATGCTCCACACGAAGAAATAGATGATTTTAATCATATTGTTTTCACTACAAAATTTAAAAAATATTTTGACAGTTATATGATAGTTACGATAGAATTTATTCATCTAACACTATACAAATACAAAATGTTAGTTCTTCTTCTTCTTCTATGTTATCAAAGGGAAAGGGTCTTGTCACTAGTAGTGTTTTAAATCTCATAAAATTAAAAAAACCAAGAACCAATTCACCAAATGAGTTGAATTGGTATAATGCACAACCTCCCATTGAAGATGTAGTAATGTGTTTTTTTTTTTTTTTTGGAAAACTAATAAAAATATTTTTAGTATTCTTTCTCGCATGGCTAAATATTTGCTAACTGTACTGGTGTCAACTGTTGTATCGGAAAATGTTTTTTCTCTTGGTGGCAGGATTATGAGTCTGAACAATGATCGCTTGACATCAAAGAATTTGGAGATGTTGGTATGCGCCGAAGATTGGATGAAAGCGAAAGAGAGGACTCAAAATTTACAAGAAGCACAAAACGGATCAACAAGTAGCGACGAGTGAACATCTAGTAAGATGTAATTTGTATAATGTACTAGATTTGCCCGTGGGCACGTGCCTACGGCACGTCTTCGGAATGATACAACACACAAAAAGCCATGTAAACAGTAAAACAACAATTATGTAGTTCAAGTTTGAATAGTATGACAATAATTAGTTGTAAATAAAAGTCCATATTTTTATTAGTATATGTTGAAAAATAATTATAAATGAGGGTGTAAAATCCAAATTCTTAGAACTTTAAGGATGGAAAATGATGAAATTTAACTGTTGAAGAGATATTTGTTATTTTCAATATAACATGTGCAATAAAAAAAACATGAAATATTCCGAAAATTTTACAAACATGAAATATTAAAATCTAAATTTCTAAGTAAATAAAGAAAGAATGGGAGAGAGAGAGAGGGAGAGAGAGAAAGAGAAAAATATGAAAAAGTGAAGAGAGAAGAGAGAGATAGTAATAAAGTAATGAGTTTTTTAGTTTTGGGGGGAAAAATTTAATTTTGGGGTTTGAAATTTTGGGCGGGAAAATATGTATTGTGAGAATCAATCTAGGCCATTGGTTTTAGGGGAGATTGAATGAGAACCACTTGATAGCTTTCTTTGTAATTTATTATATAGATTGTAAATAATTGAAAAATTTTAGGGGAATAAGATTCTATATTTAGGTTAAGTAGAAGTGCACGACAATAGTCCACTGCTTTCTCTTCAATCTAAATAGAGGTCATCTCGATCTCTAAATACAAATGTTTCCCTCGTATTATAATTTGAAGTTATTTGAATGAAATGAAATTTTAACCAATTATTTGATTACATATTAAACTTTGTAATTCATAAATATAATTTTTGAATATCTCTTTTATCTATATGGTTTTAACAATTGTGAACAAATTTTAAAAAGTTTAAAAAAAATAAAAAAAAAATATTTAAAAATAAAAATAAGCCCGAACCGGCCCGGCCCCCGAGCTAGGGGCCGGGCCTCAATATCCCAGCAAAAGTCCGGCCCGACCCGTCTTCATTGCTGGCCCGGCTTGCCTTAGCCCGGGACCGGGTCAAACCCGTCGGGCTTCGGCCCGGCCCGGCCCGGGAGAACCGAATGCCACCCCTAGTTGGTAGGGCCCTTCAATTGACCAAACAGTGTGTAGAATCAAACTTCCTTTCAATAAAGTTTTTATCTACTCTATTTTAATTCTGTGTATGGCTAAACGACACCCAAGCAAGAATCTTTGAGGGGTTTCAATTATATCTATTAACTGATGGAGGAGAAGGCTTTGGGTTTTCAGAGCTAGTCATGTTGGCTTTATTCTTAGGCATCTTGTTGGTAAATGTTTGATTATATTTACTGCATGGTTTTACTTTGCTTTGCTTTTTGAGTGTTTTCTTACTGTTTCTGTGTACCTTTGTTCAGGTTCTTTCAAAGAGGGGAGGAAGAAATATCTAATGTGTATGATTGATAGGTGCTTTTGGGATTCTGATGCATATGATCAGGCCAACAGTCAATGCATAGGTTCGTGCGTTTTCAGTGTCTTAATGGATGACTGAGAGACACAACGGATCCTTTGCCAAAACATTGTTGCTTGTGGAGATCGATGACTTGTTGTTCCCTTTGTAAAATGAGTTCTTAGAATTGTGGTTGTCCATCTTCTCTTTTCATTCTCGTAAGTTTGGTCTAATCATTGTTATCAATCACAGAGAATAAATGAGACTCTTATGACCAAGGATGTACAGGGATTGGGAGAAGATGTAGTGCATTTTGCTGATCATCTAGTATATAATAAAAAGCAAGTTGGCTGCATCATGTATAGTTTAGGTGAATTTTTTTTCAATTGTTTGGTGTTGAAAATGGAACATACATAATAGCCGACTAATTGGTATGAGGAACAAGGAAAAAACAACCAAAAAACATTTTTGTAAGATATATGCGGATTGAGTTTATGGCTATTCCTTCCAATTTTTCAGACATTTTTGGCAATCAAATGGACATATGTTAATTTTGATTCCAATAGACATCTCTTAGAGCATCCACAATGGTGTTTCTCATTTTTGAGAAAATAACAGCTACAGTAATAATTTTGCTAAAATTTGATAAAAACGAGATATGTTGTTTCGTCCGTTTTTTTTAAAGAGTTATTTAATTAGTGATTAGATATTAAAATAGTTTAATTAAATAAAATAAATAATAAAATATTACCTAAACCTAATTAATTACACACTAACCTAGTTTAAGCACTAACCTAAACTCTCCCCATTTCTAGGACGGGACATGTTGTCCCATCCCAGCCATTTTGGCATGGGACGAGACAACATGTCTCGTTCGAGGCGTTTTCGAAATTTTTTTTCTTTTTTCAGATGGTACAATATGTATCGTCTGATCATTTTTAAAAAAAAATTTAAAAATAGGTCAGACGAAACAACTGATTACATTAAAAAAAGAAGGGGGGGACAAAACAACATGTCTCGTTTCTTATAATTTGAGAATTGCAAATTGGTTTCTCATAAATGAGAAATGACTATAGCTACTTTGCCAAAATATGACAAAATAATAAACAACTGCAGTGTCTCGTTTTTTCAAAATATGAGAAATTGACAAATATAGCAAACCACTGTGGAGGCTCTTAATGCAGAATAGAAAGGTATGGTTTTTGATATTGTTCAGTGGACTTCCATAAGTAAGTGGGACATCAGCATCATGAATTGTCAACACTTTCCAAATTGTAATGGAGTAGCTAGATACAGTGTTCTGTATATGATTTCTTCGAATTTTTTGCCCTGTTACCTACTTTTTAAAAATATTTAGTGGTCTGACTCACTTCCAAAAATATTTAACGATCTGATCAAGTTTTGGTTGGAAACGTCAGCATAAATCGTTATTGAAAATCACGGCATAGGTTATTTAGATGTTGTTGTTTCCAATAGCGGCATCTGTTTAAAAAAAATTCGCATGCAGCTATTTGGAGTAATGACATCAGTTAACTTATTTCCAATCGTGTATTCTCTCTGACTTGAAAAAAAATGCAAGTGTGAAAAATCCTATAGATGATGCCGATGTTTGGAACAACGTCAACAACATTACAGATGTCGTTGTTAGGAATAGCGGCATCAGTTATAATATTCATTGTTAGGGATAACTGATGTCGTTATTTGGAACAGCGGCAACATTTTACTTATACTTGACTAATCTATTTATGTGAACTGTTTAATGAGTATTATAACTGATGTCGTTATCTTCAACAACAGCATCAGTAATTCGAATGCCGTTCTTGGGGATAACGGCATTATTTATAAGTTGTTTCAACACTTAGAATTTTTTCAAAGTCAGAAAATTCATACTTGTAAAAAAAATATACTAATGCCGTTTTTCCAAACAGCGGCATGCTAAAAAAATTAAACTGATACCGCTTTTTGGAAGAATGGCATAGTAATCACCTATGCCGATATTTCCAATAACATTTTATGCTGACGTGTCCAAAACTAGGTAAGATTGCTAAATATTTTTGGAAGTGGGTCAGATCGCCAAATATTTTTAAAAAGTGGGTCAGTACGGCAAATCTTTCGAATTCTTCTCAAGACTACAGATACAAATGCAAATAGTGTTGGAAATCGGTTCCCTCGTAATCTACTTATCAAGACGTATAAAATGATGTACTCACATGTCCAAAATGGATTCCAAATGAATGAAATATTTGCCTCCAAAGTTAGTGTGTAAAAATGAAGAATTGGGCTTTTGCTTGATATGTGACATTGAAAGTTAGTCCCATATCGGAAAGGAGTAAAAAATAAATGAAAGTATAAGTTAAAAATCGAGCCAAAGGGGTGTGCCCTTAGGCGTACGAATATTTTCTCCGGAGGGAGAACACACCTAACTTGGGCGTCGGTGTGAAACACACTCGCGCGCCTGGCCGGGCCGAGCTTGGGCCTGGGCCTGGGCTTGGGCTTGAAACAGTAAACTTATTTTTTGCAAAATCCAGTTCTATATGATACGGTAGTTGCAACTGTCATGACAGTTTTGTTTGAACAGTTGCAAAAACCGCTAAGGGCTTAGGGCTATAAATAAGACTGGATTTTGATCAAATCCGAGACCAATTCATATCTTCCTTACCACCCTGTATCAGTGCAGACATATCACAAAAATGCTATCATATCCATTCTCGAACGGGTCTCCATTATTCTACTGTAAGTTAATGAAGTTCTGATTGTTATATCTTGGAAGACGACTGCCGAATAACTGTATACACCTTAACAGTGGCAGAAATAAACGTCTTAAGGACAGTGTTTCAACAGGCCTCAGTATGTCTATTTTTCTTCACCATATTCAAGTTCTGAATTGAAGATAACATATCTTCTTTCTGTGCTTTGTGTACAGTGATATACACTGTTTGCAAAATAGTCCCTTAATTCACAATTATCAAGGTTCGAATTGAAGATATATCATCTTCCTTTTGTTCTTTATTGATAGTGAATTTTACTGTTGTTGTAACTGTATAATAGTAATTAAATTCGAGTAGGAATTTAATTAGTTTCTTTTATTAATTTTTCATTACAAAATTAATTTTGTCTACTTAAGATATAACAACTTAAGACGTTTATTTTTTTTTCTTTTGTAGACAACAATATGACTACCAAAACAGAATTCCCTAAAATGGTCAATAGTATGCACAACAAGCCTGAGAATTTCGAAGGGGCTGACTTTAAAACATGGCAGAGCAAAATGCTCTTCTATCTCACAACCTTTGGGCTGGACTGGTTCCTCGATGAGGAAAACCCTAAGCCCGCTGATGGGTAGACTTCAGAAACTCACAAGGACAAATTTGCAGCAATGGATGCGTGGAAGCATTCAGACTTTCTTTGCAGGAACTACATCCTGAAATGTTTGGATGAACTCTGTACAAGATATACAGTCCACTTACTACTGCAAAGACCTTGTGGATTGCTCAGGTCAACAAATACAAGACTGAGAATGTCAGCTTGAAAAAATTTATCGTAGATAAATTTATGGACTACAAAATGGTGAACTCTAAGTTCGTCATTGTCCAGATGCAGGAGCATCAGATCATTCTTCATGAGATTGAAGCCGAAGGCCATAAGGTTGGAGAATCCTTTCTAGTGGAAGCAATCATTGGAAAGTTGTCACCATCTTGGAAAAACTTCAGGTATAACCTCAAGCAAAAAAAGAAAGAATTATCCTTAGAAGATCTTGTTGTCAAGTTGAAGATTGAACCAGACAACCGAGGAACAATCAAGTTCAAAAGCTAGGAGGCTAAAGTACATGTTATGGAAAGCTCCAACAATCGGAAGGGCAACTCCAACAACAACAACAAGAATTTCAAGAAGAGGAAAGCTTTAGATCAGGGATCCAGAGATAAGAAGCCCAACAAGAAGTTCAATAGAAATTGTTGGATTTGTGGAAAGTCTGGTCACTCTGCCAGAGACTGCCGTTTCAAGAAAACTTGTAGCACTTTAGAAGCAAATGTCACTGAGAACATTATTTCAAGCATCGATGTCCAAAACTTGTCTTCTGTTATTTCTGAATGTAGCCTAGTCCAACATCCCGGACAATGGTGGGTAGACACAGGTGTTACTCGGCACATATGTTTCGATAAGTCATTATTATCAACTTATGAGAAACTGGATCATGAAGAAAATTTTATATGGGCAATTCTGATGTGTCAATGGTCGAAGGCTGTGGACAGGTCATCCTGAAGTTCACGTCTAGCAAGAACGTCACGCTGAATGATGTGCTTCACGTGCCAGACATCCGCAAGAACCTTATTTCTGGATCTGTGCTCTCCAAGAAAGGCTTTCGGATTGTGATTGAGTCAGACAAGTTGGTGCTGACCAAGGCTGGGATTTATGTTGGGAGGGAATATCTCTGTGATGGATTATTCAAAGCCAATGTATCTATAATCGGCAAAAATCCAATGTACTTTGATTCTATGATTAATAAAAGTTTAGTTTCTTATTGGCTTGAGTCTGAAATACTTTTATGGCATGATAGATTATGGCACATAAATTTTCAAAAGATGAAAAAACTTACAAATTTAAGTTTGATTCCAAAATTTAAATTTGATAAAAATCACAAGTGTGAGACTTGTGTAGAAGGAAAAATGGTCAAGAAGCCATTCAACATGGTGGACAGGAGTACTGAGCCGTTATGCTTAATTCATACTGATTTATGTGATTTCAAATCTTTACCCACGAGAGGTAGGAAAAAGTATTTTATCACATTTACCGATGATTGCACTTGGTATTGCTATGTCTATTTACTAAATAATAAAGGCGAAGCAATTGCATCATTTACAAAATACAAGGCTGAAGTAGAAAATCAGCTTAACAAAAAGATCAAAGTATTGAGGTTTGATTGAGGTGGAGAATATGAGTCTCCATTTGCACAATTGTGTGAAGAGCATGGAATTATCCACCAAACAACTGCCCCATACTCACCTTAGCAAAATGGAATTGCATAAAGAAAGAATAGAATGTTAAAAGATATGATTAATGTCATGCTTATAACTTTTGGTCTACCTATAAACTTATGGGGGGAAGCCTTATATATGTCGAATCACATATTAAATAGTGTCCCAAACAAGAAAACTGATTCCATTCCATATGAGTTATGAAAATGACATATGCCTAATTACAAATACCTCAAAGTGCGGGGGTGTTTGGCTAAGGTCTCGGTTCCTCTTCCCAAGAGAACCAAACTTGGACCAAAAACTGTAGATTGCTATTTTCTAGGCCATGCTGGAAATAGTAGCGAGTACAGATTCTTAGTCTTCAAGTCAGAAGTATGTGACATCAGTAAACACAATCATTGAGTCAAGAGATGCCATATCCTTTGAAGATGTGTTACCACACAAAATAAATAATGGAAATCATGATCTCAAAAGAACAAAAGAAGTGTCAACTGAGAAACAGGATGAAACTCATCATGAAAATGGTGAATTCGAACCGAAAAAAAGTGTAAGAACTAAAACCTCTAAGTCTTTCGGTCTAGATTTTCTAACATACATATTAGAGGTTGAACCTTAGACTTACAAAGAGGCAGTCTCATCCTCAGAGTGTCCATATTGGAAAGAAGCTATCAATAGTGGGATTGAATCGATTATAAGCAATGACACCTGAAAATTAGTTGACCTTCCACCAGGCCATAAACCAATTGGATGTAAATGGATCTTCAAACGGAAGATGAAACCAGATGGTTCCATTGACAAATATAATGCTAGATTAGTGGCTAAAGAGTATCGATAGAATGAGAGAATAGATTTCTTTGATACCTATTTACCAGTTACGCGGATAGCCTCTATAAGAATGCTGATAGAAATAACATCTATCTATAATCTTGAAATTCATCAAATAGATGTCAAGACGGCATTTTTAAATGGGGATCTCGAAGAAGAGATCTACATGGAGAAATCGGAAGGTCTGTTTCAAAGGGAGCTGAAAACAAAGTATGCAGACTTGTTAAATCTCTATATAGACTTAAACAAGCTCCGAAATAACGGCAAGAAAAATTCGACAATGTCATGATGAAAAATGGTTTTCGAATTAATAAATGTAATAAATGTGTTTATTACAAACAAATATGACAATCATGCGTGATTGTTTGCCTGTATGTGGATGATATGCTAATCTTTGTTCATAACCTGGAAGTCATCAAGATTGTAAAGAAAATGTTAACCAACCACTTTGACATGAAAGACTTAGGTGTGCCAGATATTATTTTGGGTATCAAAATAATAAGAACACCTAGTGATATTGAATTATCTCAATCACATTATGTGGAAAAAGTGCTTGAAAAATTTAAGGAACATGGGATTAAAGGAGTATCAAGCCCCTTTTCACCATCTATAGTTTTGCACAAAAATACTGGTGAAAGTATAATGCAACTGGAGTATTCTATTGTAATAAGCAGTTTAATGTACCTCATGAATTGTATGAGAGCAGACATTGCTTATGCAGAGAGCAAGCTAAGCAGATACACAAGTAACCCAGGAAAATGTCACTGGGCATCACTGTGAAGAGTGCTTGGGTATTTAAAGAATCACAAAATGTTCATTGCATTATGGCAGATATCCTGTCGTTCTTGAAGGATATAGTGATGCGAATTGGATATCGGATTTAGAGGAATCAAAATACACAAGTGGTTATGTCTTTACCCTAGCAAGAGCTGCTGTGTCCTGGAAGTCTTCTCAACAAATATGTATTTCTCGATCCACGATGGAATCCGAGTTTATTGCTTTAGACAAAACAGGTGAAGACACAGAACGGCTTCACCACTTTTTAGAAGATATTCTATTTTGGCCTAAACCTTTGATGGCCATATGTATCCATTGTGATAATCAAGCTGCGCTGAGCAGAGCACACAATTCTGTATATAATGACAAATCAAGACATATTATGAGTAACTCAATCAGTAATGCATTTGGACTCAGTCCAATCTCATTCCTATGGTGTAACAATAAATGAATGCCTATATAAGTATTAAAATGTTCAGCCATGCTTTTAATAACGTCCGTATCTTGAAACTCACAAGTGGAGTATTGTAGGATACTCTTTATGGATGCAGTCACCTATATAAGTGTGAGCTGGCCGGCTTTATGAGAATTTTAAAAGGTTGAAGTTCTATAAAACACTCGCAGAACTGAGATTTGTTCAGGGCCAAAATGAATACAACCGAGAGATTGGATGTGAAGAACACAATGCTGTGTAGAGTTTATTATTTGGGCATACACTAACGGCGAACGGTTCAAGATGAAATATTTCACCGATTATCCAAGTATGTCTGATAAACTTTAACTAGGGAAGGTTCATAGTGTAATATCAACCTATCCACGATGCGATATTGTTTCAATTGCACTCTATGATATGTACCTTTTATAAGGCGGGAGACAAAAATTATCATTCATGTGGGGCATTGTTGGAAATCGGTTCCATCGTATTCTACTTATCAAGACGTATAAAATGATGTACTCACATGTCCAAAACGGATTCTAAATGAATGAAATATTCGCCTCTGAAGTTAGTGTGATAAATTGAAGAATTGGACTTTTGCTTGATACATGACATTGAAAGTTAGTCCCACATCGGAAAGGAGCAAAAGGCAAATGAAGTTATAAGTTAAAAACTGAGCCAAAGGGGTGTGCCCTTAGGGTACGAATATTTTCTCCGAAAGAAGAACACACCCAACTTGGGTGTCGGTGTGAAACACACGTGCCCACTCGCCTGGGCCTGGGCTTGGGCTTGCGCTTGAAACAGTAAACTTATTTTTTGCAAAAATCAAGTTCTGATTTGATACGGGCAGTTGCAAATGTCATGATAGTTTTGTCTGAATAGTTGCAAAAACTGCCAAGGGCTTAGGGCTATAAATAAGACTGGATTCTGATCAAATCCGAGACCAATTCATATCTTTCCTGCCACCTTGTATCAGTGCAGACATATCACAAAAACGTTGTCATATCCATTCTCGAACGAGTCTCCATTATTCTAGTGTAAATTAATTGAGTTTTAACTGTTGTATCTAGGGAGACGATTGCCGAATAAATTGTATACACCGTAGCAGTGGTAGAAATAAACGTCTTAAGAACATTGTTTCAACAAGGCTCAGTCTATCTATTTTCTTCACTATATTCAATGTCTGAATTGAAGATAACATATCTTCTTTCTGTGCTTTGTGTACAGTGATATACGCTGTTTGCAAAACAGTCCCTTAATTCACATTTATCAAGGTTCGAATTGAAGATATATCATCTTCCTTTCGTTCTTTATTGATAGTGAATTTTACTGTTATTGTAACTATATAATAGTAATTAAATTCGAGTAGGAATTTAATTAGTTTCTTTTATTAATTTTTCATTACAAATTTAATTTTGTCTACTTGATATATAACAAATAGTTGATACAGATACAAGTGAAAATAGTAGTCAGATGTTCGACTCATTACCTAATTAACTATGTACGATAATAACCTAACCTAATTTAACGCTACGAAAAATGTTAATTAAAATAGTGAACGATGATGAGTTCTTTGCATGGTTACGCATTTAGTTATTTAAATATTTTACCTGTAGGATAATGGCTCGATTCTGGTATGTGGTATCTGCAGTGTTCGAAAGTTTCAGAGCTTCAGTCGACTGGATGGAGGAGCAGTCGACTGTCCAGAGAGGAGTTTTCGAAGACTGAGAATACAGCAGTAGCAGTCGACTGTATGTGGGAGTCAGTCGACTGTCCCGAAGGAATTATCAGTCGACTGGTATGAAGACCAGTCGACTGTCGGCGGGTTTTGGATCCAGAATAGGCCCAATTCGAAAGGCCCAATAGTTTCCCTATAAATACACCCGTTAGGGTTTTGTAAATTGTAACACCTTATTCGGATTTTGCAGCCGTCATCTCTTGTAAAGGCTTTGTTTGCCCATTGGAGAACATAGTAAAGAATCCCAACCGCCCCTTGTGGATGTAGGCATCGTTTTGCCGAACCACGTAAATCTTGTGTTCTTGTGTTGCTTGTTTTTCTGTGTTTTCTCGCTGTTTCTCTCGTTTGATTGTTGGTTTGATTTGTATTCCGCACAACAAGTGGTATCAGAGCTGTTGGTTCGATCTAGAGGGAGATGGCGGGTGATGCAGATGCAACCAAGGATGTTGTGGGATCAAGTTCGTCCAGAACAACGATTCACAACGCAAAATTTGAAGTTGAAAAATTTGATGGGACAAACAATTTCGGGATGTGGCAATGTGAGGTGTTGGATGTTCTTGTTCAACAAGAACAAGATGTTGCTTTGGAGAAAGAAAAACCTAAGGATATGTCCGAAGCAGATTGGAAGAAGTTGAATCGAGTTGCGTGTGGGACTATTCGGCTCTTTATTGAGAAGGCTCAGAAGTATGATTTGATGAGGGATACCATTGCTGCGGTGTTGTGGAAGAAGCTCGAAGACAAATACATGAGGAAAAGTTTGGAGAATCGGCTGTATTTGAAGAAGAGACTTTTTCGCTTCACCTATACGGAAGGTATGTCTATGAACGCTCATGTTGAGTCATTTAATAAATTATTGGCTGATTTGTTAAATTTGGATGAGCAAATTAAGGATGAAGATAAAGCCCTAATTCTGTTGAATTCATTACCTGAAAGTTATGATCATTTAGCAACTACTTTATTATATGGAAAAGATACTATGAAATATGAAGATGTTGCAAATGCTCTGTTGAATAATGAAACTAGGAGGAGGGATAAAATGGTTGATAGAGAAACTTCTGAAGCTTTGATTGTAAGGGGCAGGACTGAGACCAGATCTGAGTCCAAATCTGGGAAAAAGGGAAACAAATCTCGTTCCAAATCGAGAGGAGTTTCGAAGGACAAGAAAATACCGGCCAAAGATGAATGTGCTTTCTGTCATGAAAGGGGGCATTGGAAAAAGGATTGTCCAAAGCTACGAAATAAGGGAAATTCGACTGCAAATGTGACTGTTGATAATTTAGAAAGTGGTGAGGATTTTTCTTTTGCACTTGCTTCTAGTCCCTCACTTTATCAAGAAGTATGGTTTCTTGATACAGCAGCCTCCTATCATATGTCTTGGAAAAAGGAGTGGTTTACTTCTTTGGAGTATATGGATGGTGGTGTAGTTTTGATGGGAAATGATGCACCTTGTAAGAAGGTAGGAATCGGGAAGATTGAATTGCTAATGCACGATGGTCTTATTAGAGAGCTTTCAGATGTATGGTATGTTCCAGATTTGAAAAAGAATTTGATTTCACTTGGTGCTTTGGAGGCCAGTGGATTGAAATTTGCTAGTGAAGGTGGCATTCTGAAGGTGACTAGCGGATCACTCGTGGTGATGAAAGGGCAAAGAAAAAGGAACTTGTTTTTCTTGCAGGGAAAAACATATTTGGGTCAGGCTGCCAGTGTAACTGAAAGGCCTAAACAGGTTGTTCCCGACTCTACTAGGTTGTGGCATATGCGACTCGGGCATGCAGGAGAAAAGGCCTTGCAGGGGCTTGTGAAGCAAGGGTTGCTTAAAGATGCTAAAGGGTGCAAGTTGGAATTTTGTGAACATTGTGTTTTGGGTAAGCAAACTAGGGTGAAATTTGGTACAGCTGTACATCAGACAAAGGGTATCCTCGATTATGTGCACACAGATGTTTGGGGCCCTACTCAGACACCTTCTATGAGTGGTAGACACTGGTTTGTTACTTTTGTTGATGATTACTCCAGACGAGTTTGGGTATATACCATGAAGCACAAAGATGAAGTTTTGACATTGTTCACAAGTTGGAAGAAGAAAGTTGAAAATCAGACTGGTAGGAAGATTAAGGTTCTGAGGTCAGATAATGGAGGAGAATACAAGAACGATCCGTTTCTGAAATTGTGTGAAGATGAAGGGATCCAGAGGCACTTCACAGTTAGGAAGACTCCACAGCAAAATGGGGTTGCAGAAAGGATGAACAGAACCTTACTTGAGAAGGTGAGATGTATGCTAGCACAGTCTGGATTGAAGAAGACATTTTGGGCAGAAGCTGTTATATATGCAAGCCACATTGTCAACCGTTTACCATCAGCAGCACTTGAAGGCAAGACGCCTATTGAGGTATGGAGTGGTAAACCTGCATCTGATTATAGTTTTTTGCATATATTTGGTTGTCCTGCTTATTTTCATGTAACTGAAACTAAACTTGATGCAAGAGCCAAAAAGGCTATATTTGTTGGTTTTAGTACTGGTGTCAAAGGTTACAGGTTGTGGTGTCCAGAACAAAAGAAGTTAGTAATCAGCAGAGATGTGACTTTTGATGAGACCAGCATGATTAGCTCGGGACAGTCGACTGGTGGTATAGGACAGTCGACTGGTGAGCAGCAGAAGAGTAGGACAGTTCTCCAACAGGTGAGTAGCAGAAGCTCGGGACAGTCGATTGATGTACAGGAGCAGTCGACTGGTGGTCTAGAACAGCAGAAGAGTGGGAGCTCGGGACAGTCGACTGTTGGCAATAACCAGTCGACTGGTAGGAGAGTTCTCCAACAGGTGGAGTTAGAAAAGTTTTCAGTTGAAAATCCTGTTCCTGTCCAAGATGAAGATGATGTGGTTGATACTGAGAATGATGAAGAAGTTCCTATCCAGCAGGTAGAATCAATTGCAGTAAGAAGGCAAAGAAGAGATATCAAACGACCGTCTCGTTTTACAGATACAGTTGCATTTGCTCTTCCCATTGTGGATGATGAAGTTCCCTCCAACTTCAAAGAAGCCACTAGAAGTTCAGAAAATGCAGATTGGAAAGTTGCTATGGATGAAGAGATGAACTCTCTTCATAAGAATAAGACTTGGGATCTAGTGCAACTACCAAAGGGGAAGAAAGCAATTGATTGCAAGTGGGTGTATACGAAGAAAGAAGGTCCAAAAGGCAGTGTTCGGTTCAAGGCTAGACTAGTTGCAAAGGGGTATGCTCAACAGGAAGGTATTGACTATAATGAAGTGTTCTCTCCAGTTGTGAAGCATCCTTCTATTCGGATTTTGTTAGCATTGGTAGCACAGTTTGATCTTGAATTGACACAGATGGATGTGAAGACTGCATTCTTACATGGAGATCTAGATGAAGAAATTTATATGTTGCAACCAGATGGGTTTAAGACAGCTGGGAAGGAAAGTTGTGTTTGCAGGTTGAAGAAGTCTCTCTATGGGTTGAAGCAATCTCCAAGGCAGTGGTATTTGAGGTTTGACCAGTTTATGAAAGTGCAGGGATATTCCAGAAGTGAGTATGATCATTGTGTCTACTTCAGGAAGTTGCAGAATGGTTCTTTTATATATCTGTTATTATATGTGGATGACATGTTGATTGCCTCTAAAAATGCTAAGGAGATTCAAAATTTGAAGAATCAGTTGAGTTCTGAGTTCGAGATGAAGGATCTTGGTGAAGCCAAGAAGATACTTGGGATGGAGATAGCTAGAGACAGAGCAAAGGGCATAGTGAGTTTGACACAGAAGCAATATCTTTTGAAGGTGCTGAAACGGTTTGGTATAGATGAGAAAACTAAACCAGTCAGTACACCCTTAGCCACTCATTTCAGAATTAGTGCTTCTCAGTCTCCAAGTACAGATGAAGAGAGACAGTATATGGCTAATGTACCTTACACTAGTGTGGTTGGCAGTTTGATGTATGCTATGGTTTGTACTCGACCAGACATCTCTCAGGCGGTGAGTATGGTTAGTCGATATATGCATGATCCAGGCAAAGAGCATTGGCAAGCAGCTAAATGGATTTTGAGGTACATAAGTGGCACCACAGATGTGGGTTTGAAGTTTGAAAGGGATGACAATATTAGCAGGTTATTGGTGGGTTATGTTGATTCGGACTATGCAGGTGATCTAGATAAGAGGCGGTCTACTACAGGCTATTTGTTTACTATGGCTAGAGCACCTATAAGTTGGAGGTCAAATTTGCAGTCCACTGTAGCGTTGTCTACTACTGAGGCTGAATACATGGCGGTTGCTGAGGCCATGAAGGAAGCCATTTGGATTCATGGACTTTTGAAGAGCTTGGGAATTCATCGGGAGAAGGTGGAGGTACACTGTGACAGTCAGAGTGCTATTCATTTAGCGAAGAACCAAGTTCATCATTCGAGGACCAAACATATTGATGTCCGTTATCATTTTGTGCGTGATTTGATAAAGAATGGTGATATTCATTTGGTGAAGATTGGAACAGCTGATAATTCTGCTGATATGTTGACCAAAGTTGTTGGGGCAGCCAAGTTCAAGCATTGCATGAACCTGGCTAATATTTTGCATGTTTGATAATTTGGCATGGGCGGTTGGGATAGTGCTTCGCTATTTGTTTGCCTAGTATGTGATATCATACTAAGGTGGAGTTTGGTTTGTTGTTACATTTGGTGATGAGCAGTTGTTTTAGAGTATTTGTGAAGATTGCTTGGGCTACTTGGAAGATTTCACCAAGGTGGAGATTGTTGGATACTTGGAAGATCTCGCCAAGGTGGAGATTGTAGGATAATGGCTCGATTCTGGTATTTGGTATCTGCAGTGTTCGAAAGTTTCAGAGCTTCAGTCGACTGGATGGAGGAGCAGTCGACTGTCCAGAGAGGAGTTTTTGAAGACTGAGAATACAGCAGTAGCAGTCGACTGTATGTGGGAGTCAGTCGACTGTCCCGAAGGGATTATCAGTCGACTGGTATGAAGACCAGTCGACTGTCGGCGGGTTTTGGATCCAGAATAGGCCCAATTCGAAAGGCCCAATAGTTTCCCTATAAATACACCCGTTAGGGTTTTGTAAATTGTAACACCTTATTCGGATTTTGCAGCCGTCATCTCTTGTAAAGGCTTTGTTTGCCCATTGGAGAACATAGTAAAGAATCCCAACCGCCCCTTGTGGATGTAGGCATCGTTTTGCCGAACCACGTAAATCTTGTGTTCTTGTGTTGCTTGTTTTTCTGTGTTTTCTCGCTGTTTCTCTCGTTTGATTGTTGGTTTGATTTGTATTCCGCACAACATTACCATGGTTGTATTAGTATATAAACAGACGAGTAATGTACAATGAAGTTGATCCTGATGTTCTTTCAAAAGCCTCGTGGGCATTTGCTCAACCCTCATGTACCAGGATAAAAACGCCTTGTAGGCTTGTAGCTAGGAAAGTGTATATGGTAGATTTGCAACTGGGAATTACATTCTGCAGAGCGTGCCTAAATCTTTTGTTTTGTGTGTGCGCGCGCGGGGGGGGGGGGGGGGGGGGGGGGGGGGGGGGGGGGGGGGGGGGGGGGGGTTTGAGGGATGGGATTGTTGGTGTCGTATAAAATGGTCCTGCAAAAATAGTTTGATCTATTTTATTTCATTTTTTGAGAGGACCAAGGAGGGAAAATTCATGTGTAAGTTCATTATACACAACAAAAACAACAACAAAGCTAGCTTCTTCCTAACTAGTTGGGGTCGCTACATGAATCCTGTTTTTTAATATGTAAGGTCATTAGCTATTATATCTTTTTTCATCGTTTCCACCCAAGTTAGTTTAGGTCTTTCTTTACCCCTAACCCTATTCTCAATACTTATCAAATCACTCTTTCTAACGTGGGTACTACTAGGTCTGTGTATGATCCCTCTAAACCACCTGAGGCGATTCTCTCTTAACTTATTTTGGATTGGAGCTATCTTTAGCATGTCTCATATATGCTCGTTTCTAATTCTATCTTTCCTAGTTTTACCACACTTTCCATTTTAGTATCCTCATCTCCGCTACACTCATTCTTTGGACATATTGTTTCTTTGTTGCCTAACACTCTGCTCCATACATCATTGCTTGTCTAACAGCCGTCCTAGAAAATTTTTTCTTCAACTTCAAAGGTATACGTTTGTCACACAAAACACCACTGACACCTCTCTACTTAAGCTACCTTGCTTGGATTCTATGTATAACATCTTCACAAATCTTCCTATCTCTTTGTATAATCGAGCCTAAATATCGAAAATTATCTCTCTTAGGTACCTCTTGGCCATCAAACTTAACTATTTCCTAAGCTGTGTTCCGAATATCACTAAAATTACATTACATATACTCTGTTTTAGTTCTTCTTATCCTAAAGTCTTTAGCTTCCAAAGTTTCTCTCCATAAACTGGATAAGGAGGAGGATTGCGTTAGGCAATCAATAACCAGCACAAAATTTTGTCAAATCTTATGAATACGTAAGTTCACTATATATGCTACTATAAACATACTACTATACATAGTAAATTTTTTGAAGTATTCTATAAAGATTAATTAATCTCTTGAATTTAACTAGAAGGAAAAGAAAAGCATATATATTACATCACAGAAATGTCTAATTCTTTTTCTCTCTCTATATATCGTTTCCTTTCTGTCGTACAGAGCCATCCATATGGAACCTATATATCTCAGACGACGAGAATTGAACCTTGGCCATCTAATATGACGGAGACAGTTTGTGATAAATATTCAACTATAAGAAAGCTGATCATGATATAGCCCATGAGAACCAAAATATGGGAAGGAATTATGGAGCAGGCATAAATATGTAAACATAAACATAACATAAAAACAAAGTTCTTTCCATTCATTCAATTGGAGATGAGAGCATACAAAGAAGAAGAAACCACATACAAGACTGCAGACAACAACAGTACTGAGAGGCCAACAGTGACTGACTGCTAACCTCTCTCATTATTCCAAGTACATAGTAGATAAATATAAGAGGACACCCATACATTAATTAACACAGATTTCTTCCTTAAATCTTCCTCTTCTCTCTCTTCTCTCATTTGCAGTTGCATGGGTTGCAGGTGCAGTTGGATCCGCATTTGCAGCCACCGTTCTCAGCCTCAGCTCCCATCTCCATGTCCTCAAATCCTCTGCATATATATATATATATATATATATATATATACACACATCAAAATTCAAGAATTAAGAATATTCCTGAAATTAACAGTCACAGCTACAAGCTTATGCGACAGACTTTTGTTACTGCATATATTTGCCACAAACATCCCAGTATATTCTCACAACCAAAAGAGTTAAAAAAACCAACCCCTTCTGAGGAGCAACACCCAGGATCATGGTCTGAGTGGTGCTGGTCTTCTCTTCACCAAAGTCAGCAGTCCTCTTGCAGCTGCATTCACAAAATTCACAAGAATAAATAATAAAGAAAGAAAGAAAATAAATAAATATAAAGGAGAGCCTATCGACTCGTCCTAAATACATCAAGAAAATATAAGAATAATAATAAAAATTATTTCTAATAAGCATCTTAAGTATAAAATTTCTTTCATCAATCTGACGGCTACGATCTCTACTAAATCGAAAATTTTGACATCCTTTTTAATTAGCACATACTTTTGTAATATGCTTTGAGTCTTAAAATAAGTATTGGTAAAACTGAGTAAAGGTGTCTGGCCAAAACTACGAGTACTTTCCTAATTGCTAAGAACATGATATTTAGCCTTTAAGGAAAGTGCTTGTGACCAGAATTAGGGCCAGTCAGAGGTCATGTGTGCGAAACTTAAGATTAAGCCATAATATAAGAAAATTAATTATCGATTTATGGTTTTATGCCTGGATTATTCTCGTAAAACAAAATATAACTAAGATGTTCAAATAAAAATATATTTTAAAATACAATTCTAATTTTATATTTTAACTGAATCTACAGGAAAAAGAAGAAGAAAAAAAAATGATATGGCATGATTCGAACCCACGTTCCTTTAACATTCATTATGTGCCTTAACTACTTGAGCAACAAGAGTAATGCTACATCCATTACCAATTTCACTACATTTCACTTCACTATCTTAGGTGGTACACTCCAATAGGTTGGGAAAGATAGAGTCAGTTGGAGAATTCTCTAATAGGAATATACCACATAAGGTAGTGAACAAAATGATGGTGAAATTGATAGTGGATGAAGCATTACTCGAGCAACAATAGCAACTATTAATGCAATAGTTTTGTTTATTACTTAATTAATACTTTAATATTCATATGGTATACTGAATACTGAATATCGGGGCCTATGCGCTTGCAGCACCACCACCAGCCCACCTCCAGGGCCGCCCCTGCCCAGTATATCCACACTATTTTTTTTACAACAATTCCAAATACGCTAATATTTAAAAAAACGACAATAATAGAAAATATGCGAGTTCTGTAAATTATACCATCCACAGCCGTTGCAGCCGCAGCCGGAGCCGCACTTGCAGCCAGAAGAGCACCCACAGGAAGACATTTTCCGGACTGAGGATTGAAAGAGTGAAGACGAAATATGAAAGAAGAGAGAGTTGGAAATGTGAAGCACAGGTGAGGAAGGAGAAGACCAAGGCCCCTCAATTTATAGGCAGGAGAGGTGAGCATTCACCGAACACGTGTCATCATCTCAGAAAGATTGCTCTGCTTAAACGCCACCGAGCAAAGAGTGACCACAACAATTTCATATCATGATGTCACGTATCTTTTCCTTATTATGCACCCGACTGGCAGCGACTGAGTTTGATCAGCACAGTTTTTGAGGAGATTGAATGGTCTCTATGCATTGGGTGTATGATATCATCTACTGCTTTGGCTATATGATTATGTTTCAATGAATGGCACAGAAAAGGAAGATTGTTTTGACTATCCATTGCATTAGAGTATCTGTAGTCGTTCTAAGCTAAATTTTGGGTATTTGGCTTTTGGAAATAGAAAATATGGCTGGCGCTGCAGTCGTTGAAAGCTAAAATATGGCTGGATGATCCATTATCTCTCGTCCCATATTTTTTAAAAAAAACAAAATTTTTTTTAAGCACTAAAAGATAAAAAAAAAATTAAAAAAAAAAAAAATGGAAACAGGCCTGGAACGGTAGTTAATCTACTGTCCTAAAATTTTGGCATCTAGCGGAATAGAATTGACGATGTATAATGCTTCGTCTCTGACATTTTTTTTAAAATTTTTTTCCTTTTTCAAACGGGGTTTAATCCATCGTCCTACATCACTTTTTGTACGTCTTCCCTAATTGACGAAATTTTATCTTTCGTCTCTACTGACGGACGAAATAAAATAGGTCGTTAGCTATATTTTGGCTTTTGCCAAATCGTCTGCTATATTTGGCAAGGCACTATTCATCGTACACCCAAAATTTGGGTATTTGGACGACGACTGCAGCTCTCTTTTTCCAAATTTTTCCATAATTTGGGTATTTAGCCTACGACTACAAATGCTCTTAGAGCATATACGTAGCCGTTTAAGTTAAAAATGGTATATGAAAATTTTGAAAATAGTGGAAATCGCTGCAGTCATCTATATTCAAAAAATAAGTTTTTTTTGGACGAAACGGTAGATGATATACCGTCTGAAGATTTATCGTAGAAAAAAAAAATTGAAAGACGGCTGATCTGCCGTCTGATGAATTAAAAAAAAAATTTGTGAAGGACTTGATCTCCCGTCCAACACAAAAATTCTAATTTTTTTTTATTTCCTTACGTGCAAGCCTGATGAATTTGAAAGCAACCATTTTTTTTGTTTTTTTCCCTCACACACGTCAGCATCATTTGCTTCTATTCAATTTTTTGTTTTTTTTTAATTTTTTTCCTTCCAAACGGCAGATCATATGCCGTCCCAAAGTTCGCAATTAAAAAATTTGTCTCAGACGACAAATCATATACCGTCCGACACTAAAACGATAAATCATCTTCCGATTTCTAAAATATGCACATTGCCATTTCCGCTGCCAAATATAGCCGTCTTCTGTTCATTCAATACCCAAAAATGGATATATAGACGACGACTGCAGAGATATTTTTTTTTTAAATATTCATTTTTTTTGGATATATTGCCGACGACTACAGATGATCTTAGCTCGTTGAAGTCAGACTGAAATTAATTCTAGTTTAATTCAAATTCAGCTCGTTGAAGTCTTACTGAAACTAATGCTAGTTTAATTGAAATTCAGCTCGTTGAAGTCTTACTGAAATTAATGCTAGTTTAATTCAAATTAGTGTAACTAGTATAATGTACGTGCGATGCACGTCTAAAAAAAGCAAAGTTATCGAATTAAATGAATATATATATCTATTTCTATTATAAAAGCCACAATAAAATAAAAAAAATCTGTCAGGAGAAGATCTGGATCGTCAATCTATTATATTGATCTACACGATTAAAGGCTCAGATTAAATAACTTAATAAGAACGTGTATTACACGTGCAATGTTTTTTTTCCTCTCTTCTGTATGTATTCCCATCTATAACCTCCCCAAATCCTAATAGATAACCCCAGCAACCTCCCGGCATGCTTCCGCTGCCTCGATCCGCGTGCCGCCACGGACCGCATCCGATGCCTGACGCCGACAACCCCTCCCCACCCCCCCAACCACCACCACCAGCGGTATCCTCCTTATTCTCTTTTTAAATTTTTTTTCTTCTGATTCCAGCAACCCCCGGGCCTCCTTCCGCTGCCCTGATCTGCGCGCCGCCACACTTTCCCGCATCCGACGACTGACGCCGACCCCCCCCCCCCCCCATTGGTATCTGTCAGAATTTAAACATAGTAATGATTTAGTGATTTTTTGTTTGGCTTTTATGATTACTGATTTTGCTTTTACCACAATTTTTTTCATTGACGTAGTGAAAGAGAGTTTTCAGAATATTATGGTGAAATCAATGGCATGAGGAGAGGAATAGAAGAATGAATATTCGATCAAGATTGCAATTGATCTCAATGCATAAAGACTTACAAAAGAAAAAAGAAGAGGACGCTATTTATAGGGAAAAAAGAGGGCATTTCCAGAATATAGTTGTAAGCCATCATTTTCTTTTACCCCTTTTGGCATACCATTTGTTTATTGTCATTTTAGAACATTAGTTTTACATCTTCTTATTGTACTATTTGTTTTCTCATGGGTTATGCTAAATAGTAGTAGTGTGATTCATGTTGCAGAGAGTTAGGTCAATTTATTTCATGAGGTCCAGGAGGGTTAAGACTCTTCATAGTTATCAAAGAGAGCAACTATGGTGATGAGTTTCATGATCATTTTGTTGATGACAATGTTGGTGAACAAATTGTTTAACTATGCAATTAATTCTTTGTCTAATTTGTTAGTAATTTGCATTTAACATTGGTCAATTGCTTCAACTGGGGAATCAATGACAAAATAAGGCATTACATTATAGTAGTTAATGCTAATTTGTCTTTAGAGTACTCACTACTGTGTATACTTTGTATATACTTTGAGTTTCAGTTTCCCTCATTATGCATTACTCGGTATTAGCAAAATTGCAATTTTTAATGCGTAACATTCAATTAGAAAATTGGGGGGACAGCCTTCTATGACTATGTTTATATACAATTCAATAACTTTTAATTTTTTATTACTTATGTTCTATGCTTAAAATGTACTTGGCCACTTACAATTCTAGGTGTAACATGTTTGATTTGTTGATGTATTTAACAATAAAATTATGTATGTTTATGTGTGAAAAAACATTCTTTAGGAAAATTATTCTTTAGTATATTAGGTTTCAGTTCTCGACCACGACTTGTTCTTTTACTCGTGTTAGAGGATGGAGGACAATCAACATTTCATTAGATTAACATGTTTTTTCACTTGTGGAAAATTAATTTATAATTACAAAGTATAGTAGAAGGTGTTCACTCTTGCTTAGTAAGTAGTACAACTGCTTTTGTCATCTTTTTAATTTCATTGAAAATTAATTTCAACAATGATAAAATGTGGGACTTGTGAAGTAGAGACAGTGTGCAATGCACAAGGTTTTTTTTTAGGGAAGTGCAATGCATAAAGTTAAAAATGATGCTACCTGTTGAGAGTTGATATCTACAAAGCATGGGTTCCTGATGTATCTAGATTGTAATAACTTCAAAAGGCATCACATTAAACTAACTCAACAAAATTTATAATAATTTAATCAATAAAGAACATGTTGTTATTGAAAATATTAACTAGAAGAGCTTAAATCATGATGCAATTTTCTGACCTTTTTTTTTGTTTTTGTATAAGGTTATCCTGAAGGAACTCATCTAAGAATACCTTGATTTAAGAGACCTTTATTATGCTGATGGTCGTCCCTGTCATGTGGAAAATGCTTCTAATAATCATCTTCACAAGGTATGGCACCTCCTATGTGTAGCAAAAAAGATTATTTTTTAGTAGCAAGGAATATGTTTGTAGAAATTCTCGAGAAATTTTTGTCAAGTTTGGTATATTTGGGATATAAGGTATTTCTCAAGAATTTTTACAAACATCTTAAACTGCGAGTACATGAAAGATATTTATAGGCAGCTACCTTTCCTTAGATTTAAGTACCAGTTATTTACTATTATCATTGTTTTAAATCAGTTTTCATTTTTGTAATTGCTTTTTTTCAGGTGATGTCGTGGCAAGTCCAAGAAAGGATTTATTCATTCAGCTGTAATGAATAAGTTTCAACCTTCAACTATCACAAACATGCATGTAGATATATGGAAGGTTTGTTACTTTTCCATGTAAAGTCTTTCTTTGAAGTAATTTTTTTGTAGTGATAATGAGCACTTGAGGTGAATATTAAAGTTAAATGAATCAAAAACTTTTTTAGTTGTGGAACAGGGACTCACTTGGAGCAATCAAATAAAGTTTGAGACTCCAGCTACATCTGATCGAGCATTTGAGTATGATATGCTACACTTTCTTGCTTATGGTGACATGGGAAAATATCGCTTATGTCCATCCATAGAGCATTTCATTTAGGTAACTATATAATTTCATATTTCTTATTCCTTCTTTTGTGTTACACGTTTAGGTGTTAACTATCGAAATTTGGGCAATACCAAAAATTAATGTGCTATCAAGCTCTCATTTTTAATCTTTGGACAGACAGTTTATTCTTTTAAAGGAGAATACACAAGTGAAGTTGATTGTAGAAAAGCATGCATACATACATCGGTTTGCTTGCTTCTATACATAATTCGCAATTCCACCAAGAAAGAGGATAAGAATAAATTTGGATTATGTTTTAGTTCAATCTTAGGAATCTACTAGATTTGCCCGTAGGCACGTGCTTACGGCACGTTTTGTAACCCATGTTCCCGTTAATATGTATTTTTCAAGTATTTTCTCGTATTTTAAATTCTTAGTATCTTGTAACTATTCTTTCTTAATTAATTTATTATTCAAACTATTTTATAAAACCCAATTGCTTATTGTAAGCCAAATTTCTTATTTTATTTTATTATTTATTTATTTGAGCCCAATTGTTTATTATAAGCCCATAATTTAATTATTCAACTGTTTTAATATTTAAATAATTTGAAGCCCAAGCCCAATTGTTTTAGGCCCAAATCTAAACCCAGTACTCATATATATATTTCTATAAGCTCAATCCTATATATTTGCATTCAAATTCCCACATTTCTAATCCACCCGTACACAACCCCTCACATTCCCCACTCTTCTTATTCTATAACCCCCATAACCCCCACTCACAATATATATAAATAAAAGTCCATGTTTTCATTAGTATATGTTGAAAAATAATTATAAATTGGGGTATAAAAGTTCATGTTTCCATAAGTGTGTGTGTGTGTGTGTGTGTGTGTGTGTGTGTATTTGAATTTGAGTTTTGGGGGGAAACTTTTGAAGGGAAAAATTTGTTTTGTGAGGTTGGATCTGGGCCTTTGATTTTGGGGGAGTTGAAGGAGAGCCACTTGATAGATTTCTTTGTGTTTTTCATTTGATTAAGTACTTCAGTGTGATTTGAACAACTGCAATTACATCAATAATACAATCATTTGCAGATGTTGTTACGGCCATCAAACTCAAAAGCATTTGATTTTTCATAGCTATTGTTCTTCTTCACAAGATAACGTGTCATACTTCGACATTATTTCTACTTCGATTATATTTTTGAACTCTTTTTGAAGTAACCCTTCAAAAAAAGATGAAGTAGAACCTTGCTAAGATGGATAGTTCTCTTGCTTCTGATTCATAATCAAATCGGCCACCAGACTTTTACAACTGATGCATCTTCTGTCTTTGCAAGAATGGATGATTACAGTAGGGGACTTCAATCATTTTCTTCTTTTTAGTTTGTATCTCATTGACAAAGTTAAATGTATAGTTTAAAAAATATGGGTGTGCTAAATGCAAGTGTGTTTTGTTTATCGAGCTTGTTAACTAGAATAGAAGAATGTTAGTTGGTGAAACTGCTGCCCGTGTTTACGAGTAGTACAAGTAATTTTTGTTTCCCATCTTGAATTCCATCGATTTTATTTACGATTTGGTTCAATAGGTGTTTTATTGCTCTTCTTATCCCATGCAAATAAATCATTGAGAACTACAATCAGAAATAGAGCCTTGTGTCACATATGGTAATGTTTGTTGTTGTACATAATATTTGGCTCTTAATTATAATTGGAGTCCTCTTCCTTGTTGATCTGTACAACTTATATATGATGCTATATAAATATTCTCGACTGTGTACATCATATTCTAATCACAACCCGTGTTGTTTTACCTACTAACAGAAATCAATGGTATTGCTTAACCTTGGATATATGAACATGACTATTTGTAAGAGGAGACAAGTGTTAGGGATCTAGCACACCGAACAAATTGTTGCAAATAAGAACATAGGTGATTTTTGTGTTCCTCATTTGGAAGGCCACCTATGAGAGAAACTTTATTAATAATAAAAAAATAAGTATAAACTAATACAACTTCAACTCTTCTGCAAATTGTGTTGGATTTTTTTCATAATCCTCCCGTTTTGCACTGATAAAACCCATTTTCTATATGATTTAAGAACTTGGAATCATTATGTTTGATAATTTAGTATATTTCAGTATTTACTGAATGCTTTGCTTGTTCTTTTTCCTAATAGTCATTATTCATATTTTACTATATTTTTGCAGCATTCTGGATATCTTTCCAAATATATTGTGGCTTTCATGCATGGAATGGAAGAACATAAAGTGTAGAATCAGTTTGAATGCTATTTTTTGGAGTGTTCTAATGTTTTAGTCCTAGCTTCTCTTATTCTCCTTTATTTCGTTTCATTTGTTTTGTCTTTTACCTCCATAATAGGGAAGTTATTCTGGTGACAGTTATAAAATATCGGAATAAACTCAACCTTCTTTCCTTCTTTGTTTAATTATTATTTTGCATTCTTACACAAATATAGTGCTTAGTGATGGACTGCTATGTATTTGAAAATATCTCCAAGTTTAATGTATCTTGTAATAATATGTTGACATTTATGTTGGAGGATTGCAATTTAAATAATGCCCTTGCTTGGTGTGTTTTTGAATCAAATTTTTTAAGTGAAATGGTAACAGAGGAGCCTAACTGGCTTACTCACACCTACGTATAAATATCAGAATATTGTAGGAAGGTATCCAAAGTCATTTATTTATGAGATAACATAGTTCAATTCCTTTTCATTTTTTATTTCTTAAACAAGAGACTTTTGAAGGATCATCATGAAGTGTAGATTAGTTATCTTTTTACCCATTTACATGTTAAGCAAACTTCCATTTAAGATTTGTAGAAACAAAATATTTTAATTTAAATTTTTTCCACTTTAGTTTTTACGATAAACCAGTTATGGAAATTTCATCTTTATTAAATTTTCTTCGCTATCTTTGCTTAGGAGATCAGCCCTTTTGTAATATGAGTAAATGAAGTTTTTCTTTTTCAACCCTCGATCCTTCTTCTTCTTCATCGTTGATCAACACCTAATCACAGGGTTTGAATAACTACTTCAAAACCCCGAGGGCAAGCACAAGCTCCAGCTCGAGATGACTCACCCGCCTTTTACTCCACTCATTTACTCGGTTGGCAAATCTGTACCTCATGTAACTAGGGTTAGGGTTTCAATGCTTTGATCATCAATTAGTTTTAGTTTAGGCTTAAATTTGGTTTATTATGATTAGGATTGGGTTAGGATTACGGTGAGTGTTAATCATGTGATTACTGCAGTAAAAACTAGCTCAAATAACAACATCACAAATTGAGAACAAAATGTTGTTAACAATCACAAATTGAGAACTAAATGATTCAACTAAAAATTAGGTCGAGATTGAAATGATGATTATCTGCCTTTGACTGCTATATATGCATTAGCGATCATAATTTTTTAGTAGGTATACTTAAGTACTTGTGAGGGTCAAAAACTCGAAATAACTACGAAGGAACAAAGCAAAACATGTTTAACAAAAACAGTTTTTCGTAGTTGTAGCTTTTGTTGAGCAATTGTTAATGACCTTTTTTTGCTCCCCCAAAAACTAAAATGAAATGTAGTATTTCACCTTTTTGTGATAAGAATAAATTGTGAATTGGTATATAAGGGACAAATCTCCATCCGTTCATAACTCATTGCTAATAGATTATTTTAATAATCATTTTCAGTTGATGATTGATTATTTGAAAGAAAAGTCGATGGTCCAGCCTCGGACAACGCCAACAACCCCAAGTTATAGTGAATCGAGGTCAGCAGCTGCAAGGCTTCTAGGAGCAAGGAACGGGAGCTGGGAACTTAGTTTTGTTGGAAGGAATGGAGTTAACAGAGGGGAATCATGGAATGGAAGAATTGGTGGGGAATTTGGTGCACCAAACAGACTAGGTGGATCTTTAGGTGCATCAACTATGATGGGAATGGGGCATATTTGATCTTTAATGCTAGAGAATCAATCTTTATCAGTGACCTCAAATCACAATATAAGGTTCGGATTTCACATCAATATGTATGTTGTTTGTTTGTTCATAATTCTTATATTTTAAGTCCTAATTTTCTCTTGCAATCCAAATTTCACCACTAAGTAGAACACTAACATTACAATTTCCAAAGACTCGTTCTGCAAATGAGTGGATATAAATATGTTAAGATTTACAATTTCCAAAAAAATAATGAGAATCTGAATAGCGCGTAAATGTGAATCTTGAGATAGTAGATATCTAATATGTTAAGATTTAAAATTTATGTTATATAGACAACACCTTGAGTGATTACTATAAATAGTAGGGCAAGCTCATTTGAATTATTTGTAAGTGGAACTTATTTCTTACTAAAACCTTGTATTGATGCCAAGTGTTGCTAAAACATAAATTGCTTAAGGTAATATTTCCCAAATTTGGGCTGAGATTGAGGACGGGTGAAACAACTCATTACACACAAAGAAACTGAAAATCATATCAATTTACCTTTGAACAAAGAACATGAGAATTGTCTGATACTTTTAATAGCTTGGCCAACAATAGGTACAACCTGAAATGAAGAGAAAAGGACTCTTTGAGAAACCAAAGACACATTTGTACCGTATGTGGTCTATTTTACCGCTGATGTAAAAAAGTTTTGTTTAAACACTAGCATAATTAAATAAGTTTTGTGCATTATATTTTAAAATTGAAGAAAACACTGATGCTTTTAATTAAAAAGTTAGGAAATTAAGTATCAAATTATCAAAGTTTCAAATTTGTTTCCTTTGCAGTATGTACTGATGTTTGTTCAGATTTATGTTATATTGTGCCAATGCTAATTGTTTGTTCATAGCGAGTGGCTTTATTGATGAAGAATAGACTCATTACTTCTAAGAAAATTTCGGACCATATTGCCACCCCTGTAATTCTATGGACTTACAAAATAGTCACTATATTTTCTTATATCTTTTATGTTTTAGATAATACAATTATTTACATGTTATTTTGTATTTACTCAAGATTTGATATAATATTTAGACTTTTTAATATTAAAATTTTAAGTATTTGTGTACATAATTAATATAGTGATTATACTATATATTCATTTGAGTTCTTAATGAGATTTGTTCTATGATTGATTTTCTCAACAACATAAAACATTGTCAAAATATTCAACTGGCACGTCCACCAAGCTACGTGCACTTGGTGCACGGCAAATTCCAACTAGTTGAATAAGAAAAAAATAGAATATTTTGATTTGGGCTACACGTGCAGTGCACATTTATATTTGTTGAATATAGCTTAGACGTGTACTATACGTATTTATATAGATACAAAGTTAGCGTTTGTTTGTTACAAACCCCAACTCTCCCATTAAGCTAGTAGAGATGAGCTAGTGTGTTTTTTGTTGATAAAATGAGCTAGTATAATTAATGCTTTGAAAAGCTTGTGCACTGAAGATTTCTGTTTGTTTGTTTTTTTCTTCAGTCTGTTACGGATTTGTATCGTCACCTGTGAATTATTCACTGTAGAGGGCCGGTACATCCATTCAACCACACATGGTGCATCAAAATACAATCCAACGATAGAGCCTATGCCGGTATGAGTATATGGTTATTATCTAGGATGATATCTAGTGAGTATAGGTTGGGGTGAGAAGTAGCAGTAATGTAGTGTATAGTGTGTATTTTATTTGAGCTAGTGTTTCCTTCGGCTAATTAATTTGTTGCTGTTTTTGACTTTTTGGTTTATTTTCTTTTTGCTCACCTAGCCTTTTTGGGTCGGGTTTAATTTGGGCCTTTTTTCATTTATATTTATATTTTTATTTATTTTTTTTTGAAGGAAAAAGTAGAGTATGACCACTCTGTTTCATTAATAAGGAGTTAATAAAATAAACTCAGAATATTGAGCCAAGTACAAGAACCTACGGCACAAAAGTACATAAATCCACTCTAAACATGGGGGGTGAGGCAAAAGACGGTACAAACATATATGCATCCAAGCAAACAAAGAAAAATCAACTACTCCCCCTAACAAAACCCTCGGGCGGTGGGGATCAATCACTCACTCAACAAATATATATCTGACAGGCCGGACACATCCCTCAGTCTAGTATTAGACCAATCTCGATATCTTCATCATCGTACTCCTCCACCTGAAAAACGTTCGCGATCCTCCCTCTTGGACCTGCTACGACAACATTTGCCCAAAAGAAAATAAGATGCATAATGTGAGATAAAATACTAGAAATATTACTACATGTCCCACAGAAGTACCAATTATTCCTGTCTAACCAAAGACCACAGGTCATAGCGCCGATAGCGATAAACCAGGTTTCTCTCATCGATCGTCTCTTAGTTGCAAACTTTGGTCCTAACCACAGATCCCCATATTTACTGGGGAACTCATTCGTCCCCAGTGCGCTAAGTACCTCCACGAGGACTGCTTTTCTCCTGAGACATTCTAGAAAAAGATGGTCTCTAGTTTCGGAGGAGTATTGCAGAACCCACATGTAGAATCCAAATTCGGTTGGCGTTTCGATAGGTTCTCTATAGTAAAAATTGCATCATTAAGCACCAGGCAGATGAAAACTTTAACTTTCAGAGGTTTTTTCGCCTTCCAAACTACCCCCGACCAACTCGGACTACATCCCCTGAAGTGAATACGATTATAAAGGGAGCGCACAGTGAATGTGTCATTCCTTTCCAGTCCCCAAGCCTTAAACCGCGGAAATTAGAGAGAAAAGGTTTAATTTGTAGCTGTAAAATAATCAGATTGAATACACTAGTTTTACCCTGTGCAAATTGCACAACCTAAAATAGTTTTAAGTGACTTATAAAATTATATATAATTGCCAAAAGAAATTGAGAGAATTGAGAAAAACTTATGAATCTCATTCCTACCGTAATTACTGAAATCTTCATTATCATCCTAATATAAGTAGAGGATGTAGAGAATCACTGTCAAACCATAATGTTATCCAACTGAATATTACTAAAGCTAAAAAATGCAGGCAATGAAAAGATGTCGCAAATTCAACTAATTTATGTTAATAGATATATTATAACATCATCAACATTCAGTTAATAGATTATACATTATAAACCATGCATTATAGTACATGTTAGGGTAAGATGATAGACTAAGAAAATAATATAAAAAATAATATTATGAATTGTGTTTGCTTAAAAATGTAATTCTAAGTTAGGAGATGAGGGGTATGTTTGGTAAGAAACGTGAGATTTTGTAAGATTGAAAATGTGGGAAGGGAAGATACTGTGTTTAAGGGATTTGTGTTTTTATTTTGTTTTAGTTTTTAAATAAAATTGTGCATAGTGCACGTGTTAGTTAAATATGAATCTCTACTTTTTTTTTTCTCTTTTCTCTATTTCAAAATAGAGAAAGGAGAGAAGGGGTAGACTCTCTCTTCTATTAGTACAAATAAATTTGAAACACCCATTGCCCCCATTTGAGCTTTATCATCTAAAAAACAATTAAAACTCACTACTCATTCTCAATTCTTCTCAATATTTATAATCTCAATCAAACCAAATAAATCTGCATCAATGTAATACACAGCCCAAAGATACCATCTTTCCACTTGAAAATTAAGGATTTAATTCAGAAATTTATTGACCCAACTGAAATAAATTTGAATGCCTAATGGATAGAATACTTTTGCCAGACTGAAATATGTTTAAAACAATTATCCTGTGCAAATTGCTAGGGTTAGGGAGACTTGCCACCAAACACATACCTCAACACGCGCAACGTTTCATCCTCTTCCACCCTCACATCCGCAACCTTCCTTGGCGGAGCCGCCAACCAATTATCCTCCTCCTCCACCACACCACCACCATCATCATCATACAAAATCACTACTTTCTCCTCTCTGTCAAAATCCTCCTACAAAACCAAACCAACAACCCAATCAACTTCCAAACAGAACTAAACCCAAATAAATTAAAAACTCATCAAGATTACTGCTTTATCGTGCCCTCACCACCACCACCATCATCATCCAAAACCACTACTTTCTCCTTTGTCTCAAAATCCTCCTACAAAACCAAACCAACAACCCAATCAACTTCCAAATAGAACTAAACACAGATAAAAAAAACTCATCAAGATTACCGCTTTATCGCACCTCTGCCTCTTCTGCTTCGCAGGGAAGAAGATCGGCGACGAACCAATATCCTCTTCTAATAGAAAACCAAACCCCTACAACCAATCAGAAAGGTATTTTATCAAGAATGAAGAAAATAGAAATGGGTTACCTTGTAAGTAGGAAAGACTGGGGTGTTGGACACGACTGTAATTGAAAAGGGGCTCGAACTCTTCGATTGCTTTGTCCTGTTGAAGAGATGGAAAGTGGTATTGAAACCCTATAAATTGAAGAAGGAGAAGGAAGAGGAGGAGATGAGGAAGTTACCTTTATTGGAGATGAGAATTCGAATTAGGAATTTGGGATCAGTATGATGTTACTTTTGGGTGGTTTTGTATGGTTTTTTGAAAGGACTATTTCCATTGGGGCCATTTGCAGTTGGCGACAGGGAGTTTGGGCATACGGCGACGGGGAGTTTGGGTGATGGAGGGCTAGGGTTAGGGGGATTTTGGGGGAGGGGTATAACGTGGGTATATATATATATATATATATATATATATATATATATATATATATATATTAATGTAAGGCTGTCAATCAAAAGATGTTTCATGCACGTGTTAAGGAAGTGTGAATCCCTACTTTTGCTCTCCTGGAGAGATGTGGTAGGCCTATTAGCTTAAGATATTTATAAATTCAATGCTTACTTTTAGTCAAAAAATAAACATAACACTTCGAGAAAGATGCTACACTCAACCACAACTTCAAGAAACGCAAAATAAATCCCAACAATTTCTACTTCAAATGAAAGGGTAAACTAAATAATTAATGGGACGACGACGCAATTACATCAAAATTAAACAAACTCAAATTAGGGTTAGGCTCTTCCAAAATTATCCCCCGTTTTTTATAAAATAATAATAATAATAATTTTAAAAAAGTTTGGGAACAAAATCGATACCTCAGTGGCAAAGGTGGCATTCTTTTAGTTGTATATTTTCCATTCTAGTAAAAAAATAAAAACATTGATACACTGTAATGGTTAAAATTCAATTAAAACTACAACATTATAAATTAAAAGTAGAAGACAAAAACTTTTTTTAAAAATCAGAAAATTGATAAAATGTTAAATTTTTCTTGCTAAATATTCTGAAACATGCAATAATTTAAACTATGTCATCACAATGAATGATCATTTGTTACGTCCATATTTTTAAGAAATGCTTAATTTATTTTCTATTAAGAAAAAATTTGCATACACATAGTCACTACAAAAGAAAGTAGATTTCCCGGCGCTTTTTGACGTCTTTACCGGCGTTTTTTTACCCCGGTGAAACATTCATCGGCGTTTACAATAGCGCCGGTCCAAATGCCGCCGAATCGAGCGTCGCTGAAAGGAAGGGGTCTACACCGGCGATTTTCCTGGGCGCCGGTAAATGTGAATCCTACACCGGCGGTCTAAAAATGCCGGTGTATTGGGCCCTCTGAGTGCCGTCTTTTACTTCCGATATACATTCACCGGCGGCTATAAACCGCCGGTGTTCATCAATTTACCGGCGTTTATAGAAACGCCGGTGTATAGTGAACGTTCACCGGCGTTCTGTGACCGCCGGTGTACGTGCGTTTATGGCTGTCCGCTTTTCCCTACTCACGAGCACCGGCGTGACCAAAAACGCCGGTAAACCCAACTACACCGGCGTTTTATCAAACGCCGGTGTTCCTTTTTTCCGTTACAACTGACGGTCTTCACCGGTGTCTAGCCGCATACACCGGCGTTTGTGTGACCGCCGGTCTATCGCACACTGCAACTAATTCAATAGATAGACCGGCGTTTTATAAAAATCCGGTCTAGCTATGCCCGTTTGTATTCCTTTCTCCGTTTTCCGTTCGATTTCAATTCACAATTTCTTTTACAAAACCTGTAAACCAATTCATAACTACTAATTCAACCAATTTCATTTCATATTAATGCGCAAATGACAACCACACAAAAGAAATATAATAAAGTTTAACACGTGTCATATCCAAATATCTCAACAAATCTTCTTAACAGTGTCATAATCACAACCAAATTCACCGCAAAATTAACAGTCATAATCACAACCAAATTAATAGACCGACGAACATCCCAAATATCTCAACATCCCAAATATCTCAAGTCTGACAAATATCCCAACTAAACCGTCTAACATAACTCTCATCCAAAAAAAACAGTCTGACATAATAGCAAGGAGGACATAAGAACAATCATACAGCAAGGACACAAGAACAGCAAGGAGGACCACGGATTCATACCCTCGAGGAGCTTCAGTTCTGATCATCAGAATTTTCTTCATCTGGGCGACCGCTCTGTGAACAAAAAAAAACAATAGTTTAGTTCAACAGTATACCACAATACAGAATATACATTTTTTTTGAACTTGCAAAAAAATCTAACTGTATCTTAAATTATAAGATCAAAGTGCCAATTGCAAATGGAATTGTTGATGATATATAGAGAGGTAAAATAATTACATTGCAATGCTACAAAACCCGGTACTAAATTTTGTTTTTTAAATATATCTAAAATAACAAAACAAATGAAAATTCAGTATCTAACTTGAAAACTATATATTATCTCCCTTGATTGGGAATATCCACTACCTAAAACAGTAAAACAAATAAAAATTCAGTATCTAAGCATCTCTTTCATGGATTGTCCAGACAATCCATGAAACTGTCATCGTGGACGGAAACCAAATATAAGAAAAATAAGAAAAATAAGATAGGGCTCATATCAAGTGTATTTTTAGGGAACTGTCATCGTGGAAGGAAACCAAATATATATAGAAGCCAGAAATGGAAACAGAAAGGAGAAAGGTAGAGACTTTGGATACACCAGGCTAACATAGCGGCATTTTCCTCATCTCTCTCTCATCCCTTGTTTCCCTTCAGCACATGAACACAAAGAGACATCAGCAACAACAGCAAGAGCGACAAGAACGACAATAATAATAAATTATTATGAACAAGATGTCTCTATATGGGTTTCCAGATCTCCACTCGAGCCCACTCTTTCTAATCACAGCCCAATTAAGAACATAGACAACATCCACTAAACAATCCAATCATAGCCCAGTCAAAATTTGCCATCCTAGATCCAATCATAGCCCAGATAAAAAAACCATGCCGAATATTGCAATCAGGTTACATTAACAGTATCTGAAAATGAAAATTTCTCCACTATCTGAGCTTATATGTTGCTCCCCAACTATATCGCAAAACCCAGGTGTTGTGCATATCCGACCGGAGGATTGTGGCATACGTACCTATATACCATCCTCAGTTCAAAGTGAACCCATTCTTGGTATCAAAACAAACATGCCAAGAAGACAATCAGGTGCATGATATGAGCTTCACTAACAGTTAAGTGAAAATAGGACCAAAAAAATAGCCTTAGAAGACCACCAGGTTTGTGAAATAAGCTTCACCAACAGTGAAAGAAACTGGGGATGCTATGCAGCATACTTAGTTTGGAAATGAACCCACTTTGTGGTAAGAAAACCATTTTTGGCTAAGATTGCAATCAGGTTACATTAACAGTATCTGAAAATGAAAATTTCTCCACTATCTGAGCTTATATGTTGCTCCCCAACTATACGTACCTATATACCATCCTCAGTTCAAAGTGAACCCATTCTTGGTATCAAAACAAACATGCCAAGAAGACAATCAGGTGCATGATATGAGCTTCACTAACAGTTAAGTGAAAATAGGACCAAAAAATTAGCCTTAGAAGACCATCAGGTTTGTGAAATAAGCTTCACTAACAGTGAAAGAAACTGGGGATGCTATGCAGCATACTTAGTTTGGAAATGAACCCATTTTGTGGTAAGAAAACCATTTTTGGCTAAGATTGCAATCAGGTTACATTAACAGTATCTGAAAATGAAAATTTCTCCACTATCTGAGCTTATATGTTGCTCCCCAACTATACGTACCTATATACCATCCTCAGTTCAAAGTGAACCCATTCTTGGTATCAAAACAAACATGCCAAGAAGACAATCAGGTGCATGATATGAGCTTCACTAACAGTTAAGTGAAAATAGGACCAAAAAAATAGCCTTAGAAGACCACCAGGTTTGTGAAATAAGCTTCACCAACAGTGAAAGAAACTGGGGATGCTATGCAGCATACTTAGTTTGGAAATGAACCCATTTTGTGGTAAGAAAACCATTTTTTGGCTAAGATTGCAATCAGGTTACATTAACAGTATCTGAAAATGAAAATTTCTCCACTATCTGAGCTTATATGTTGCTCCCCAACTATACGTACCTATATACCATCCTCAGTTCAAAGTGAACCCATTCTTGGTATCAAAACAAACATGCCAAGAAGACAATCAGGTGCATGATATGAGCTTCACTAACAGTTAAGTGAAAATAGGACCAAAAAAATAGCCTTAGAAGACCACCAGGTTTGTGAAATAAGCTTCACCAACAGTGAAAGAAACTGGGGATGCTATGCAGCATACTTAGTTTGGAAATGAACCCATTTTGTGGTAAGAAAACCATTTTTGGCTAAGATTGCAATCAGGTTACATTAACAGTATCTGAAAATGAAAATTTCTCCACTATCTGAGCTTATATGTTGCTCCCCAACTATACGTACCTATATACCATCCTCAGTTCAAAGTGAACCCATTCTTGGTATCAAAACAAACATGCCAAGAAGACAATCAGGTGCATGATATGAGCTTCACTAACAGTTAAGTGAAAATAGGACAAAAAAATTAGCCTTAGAAGACCATCAGGTTTGTGAAATAAGCTTCACTAACAGTGAAAGAAACTGGGGATGCTATGCAGCATACTTAGTTTGGAAATGAACCCATTTTGTGGTAAGAAACCCATTTTTGGCTAAGATTGCAATCAGGTTACATTAACAGTATCTGAAAATGAAAATTTCTCCACTATCTGAGCTTATATGTTGCTCCCCAACTATACGTACCTATATACCATCCTCAGTTCAAAGTGAACCCATTCTTGGTATCAAAACAAACATGCCAAGAAGACAATCAGGTGCATGATATGAGCTTCACTAACAGTTAAGTGAAAATAGGACCAAAAAAATAGCCTTAGAAGACCACCAGGTTTGTGAAATAAGCTTCACCAACAGTGAAAGAAACTGGGGATGCTATGCAGCATACTTAGTTTGGAAATGAACCCATTTTGTGGTAAGAAAACCATTTTTGGCTAAGATTGCAATCAGGTTACATTAACAGTATCTGAAAATGAAAATTTCTCCACTATCTGAGCTTATATGTTGCTCCCCAACTATACGTACCTATATACCATCCTCAGTTCACAGTGAACCCATTATTTGGTCAAATTCAATTGCCAAGATGACAATCAGATGCATGAAAATAAGCTTCACTAACAATAAAACAAAATGGGTTCACTTCAACAACAGCAACAACAGCAAGAGGGAACCAAATATAGAACAATTGGGTTTTGAATGGAGATTGTAGTCATAGATCAATTCTTCATAGAAGAAAAATACGAATAGGGCTCATAGCAGGTGTAGTTTTAACTGGAATCGTCATCGTGGAAGGAAACCAAATATAGAAGCCAGAAAGAGGAATGGTAGAGAATGAGGATACACCAGGCTAACATAGCGGCATTTTCCTCATCTCTCTCTCATCCCTTCTTTCCCTTCAACACACGAACACAAAGAGACATCAGCAACAACAACAAGAGCGACAAGAACAACAACAATAATAAATCATTATGAAGAAGATGTCTCTATATGGGTTTCCAGATCTTCACTCGAGCCCTCTCGTTCTAATCACAGCCCAACTAAGAACATGGACAACAGCCACTGAACAATCCAATCACAGCCCAATCCAAATTGGCCATCCTGGATCTTAATGAAATAAGCTTCAGTAGTAGTAAAAGAAGATGGGGATGCCTTCAGCAAACTCAGATTGGAAGTGAACCGGGTTTTGGCTAAAAAATCATGCCAAAGATGGCAAACAGGTTACTTTAACAGTATCTTGAAATGAAAATTTCTATTAATGCCTCAGTTCACAGTAAACCCATTTATTATCAAACAAACATGGCAAGAAGACAAGCAGATGCATGAAATGAGCTTCATTAATAGTGAAAGAGGATGGGGATGCTAGCAGCATACGCAGTTTGGATCTGAACCCATTATTTGATCAGAAGATCATGCAAAAGAGGGCAATCGGCAGGATACCTTAACAGTAAGTTAAAATGAAAATTTCCATTAACTGAGCTTAATTATATGTTGCTCCACTAATTGTTGTGCGCAACTAAATCTAAAACCAACTTGTTGTCCAAATCACAGACCATTTTGGCGTACGTAGGTATAGCATCCTCAGTTCACAGTGAACCCATTTATTATCAAAAAAACATTGCAAGAAGACAAGCAGATGCATGAAATGAGCTTCATTAACAGTGAAAGAGGATGGGGATGCTAACAGCATACTAACAGTCTGGTGGTGAACCCATTATTTGATCAAAAAATCATGCAAAATAGGGCAATCTGCAGGATACCTTAACGGTACCTTAAATTGAAAATTTACATTAACTGAGCTTAAGTATATGTTGCTCCAGTAGTTGTTGTGCCCAACTAAATCTAAAACCAACTTGTTGTGCAAATCACAGACCATTTTGGTGTACATAGATATAGCATCCTCAGTTCACACTAAACCCATTTAGTATCAAAAAAACATGCCAAGAAGACAAGCAGATGCATGAAATGAGCTTCATTAACAGTGAAAGACCATGAAAATTTCCAGTATCTAAGCATTTATTTTTCTATTAATTCTTCATCCCAACTAAACCATTCAAGTTAAGGAAATCAAGATGCATCTATCTGAAAAATATGCTAAGTTTGGAAAATAAGGGAAATCAAGAGATGATACCGAAGAGAGCGAGAGAGAGCGGAGGAGGGAAATCGAAAATGACGAATAGGGCTCATAGCAAGTGTAGTTCTAACTGGAATTGTCATCGTGGAAGGAAACCAAATATAGAAGCCAGAAAGAGGAGTGGTAGAGAATGAGGATACACCAGGCTAACATAGCGGCATTTTCCTCATCCCTCTCTCATCCCTTCTTTCCCTTCAATACACGGACACATAGAGACATCGGCAACAACAGCAAGAGCGACAAGAACAACAATAATAATAAATCATTATGAAGAAGATGTCTCTATATGGGTTTCCAGATCTCCACTCCAACTCGTCCCTTTCTAATCACAGCCCAATTAAGAACAATTGGTCACAGTCACTTTTAAAGAAACATATATGCTCAGATAATGGAAATTTTCATTTTAAGATACTTTTAAAGTAACCTGATTGCCATCTTTGGCATGATTGCCATCCTCATCTTCTTTTACTGTTAATAAAGCTTATCTTATGCATCTGATTGTCATCTTGGCATGTTTTTTGTAACAAAATGGGTTCACTGTGAACTGAGGATGCTATAGGTACGTATGCCAAAATCCTCCGAATATGCACAGCAATTGGGTATTAGATTTAGTGCAGCGATGAACAGGGCTCATATCAAGTATAATATTACGGACTGTCATCGTGGAAGGAAACCGATTTAATATATAACAAGAGGGGATGGTAGAGAATGAGGATATACCAGGCTAACATAGCGGCATTTTCCTCATCTCTCTCTCATCCCTTCTTTCCCTTCAACACACGGACACATAGAGACATCAGCAACAACAACAAGAGGGGATTGGTCCAACAAAAAGTATAGATTATAATAAAAGAGATGTCTCTATTTGGGTTTTCAGATCTCCACTCCAGCCCTTTCTTTCTAATCACAGCCCACTTAAGAAAATTAGATTTAGTTGGGCTCAAGAATTAGTAGAGCAACATATAAGCTCAGGTACTGTTAAAGTAACCTGCAGATTGCCATCTTTGGCATGATTTTGTAACAAAAAATGGGTTCACTGTGAAACTAAGTATGCTGCTAGCATACCAAAATCCTCCAAATCAGTACAACAGCGCGGTTGAACAAACCTTATCAGCAGGTCATACTATGTCATCTAAGCATGTTATGTGCCAAAGTGGGATTGGTAATACAATGCATGAACGACACGTATTAGTTGTTTGTGAGTATGCAATAGGGTGCAGCTATGAACAGGGCTCATATCAAGTGTAGTATTACGGACTGTCATCGTGGAAGGAAACCCATTTAATATATAAGCCATATATGGAGCCAAAAAGAAGGATGGTAGAGACTTTGGATACACCAGGCTAACATAGCGGCATTTTCCTCATCTCTCCCCTCATCCCTTCTTTCCCTTCAACACACGGACACATAGAGACATCAGCAACAACAACAAGAGGGGATTGGTCCAACAAAAAGTATAGATTATAATAAACGAGATGTCTCTATTTGGGTTTCCAGATCTCCACTCCAGCCCTTTCTTTCTAATCACAGCCCACTTAAGAAACATATACGAAATACTTATAGACGACAGCCACAATGCACACTCACAAACACTAGTACGTGTCTTTCATGCATTCAAGACCATAATCTCTTTAAAAAAACCAATTTAAATACTTACCCTGGGTGGGACTTGGGACTGCTGCCCTATTAAATTGGCCATTTGTTCTTGGAGGAGTGCAACCTGTGCCTTTAAGGCAGTCATCTCCTCGTCTTATTTGCCACTTGAACTAGATGAACTCCGTCCAAATAGCCGCGAGGGGGTTGGTCCCAGGCCCATACCACGGACACGTCCATGCCTCTCCTTTCCCCTAACATCGGTCAAGGCAACTCTCTGCCGGGTACGCCAATCTGGGCGTGGCGCCGTAGGGTCCGAATCTGAAGCAGAGGAGATTTCATCATACCTTTTCCGAGCATTAGTCTGTAAAAGGACATAACAATCAGAGTTAAAAGCAGATGAGATTTCGACTCCTCATTAGATATTAGTTCACAAATTACCAGAATCCGTGCTGCCTCAGGGCTCGCATACGTCCCATCCTTTGATTTGTGGGTGGCATCAAAAAAGTCAATGTCCCCAAACTCCGTAGGCCCCCCCAAATCTTCTGCCTATATATTAGTAAGATGAAATGGTTATAAACAAATAACTGTAAGTAAAAAATTTACATTAGTACTATTGCGCCTACCAATTCTTCCCGAACCAGAGCGAAGCTCTGTGTACCAGCGGTGTGCAGCACTAGCTGCTTTGACCGACTGGCAGCTCCCACCTCCGCCCTTTTCTGTACATGCCACAATGAAGTTAACAGAAAAATTCATTATAGCCGCCATACAACCACATACTCATTAGATTTTTGTGTGTTTAATGTAAATACCTGACCAATCGCCGAACTCCAGTAGTGCACAAGAAATTGCCAATCCGAAGGCTCCACATTTTCTGGCACATTCACTGCATTCTCCTCCTCTGAAAGGTCTTTGTTATAAAACTTCGACTTCAATTCACTCTTGTGGTCCCTCCACTTCTTGGAGAGTGACTTTTCAACCCAAGGCGTAAGGGAGTCGGGGAACGAGAAGTATTGCTGCAAAATTCATTACCCATCACTAATAATACATATTTCAATAATAATTTTTCGCCGACCAATTATGTATTTTAGATGAGAAATACCTTGATGGTCGTAATAGCAGTGACTTTTGTGGTGGTTGGCACCTTCGGCCAACTCTCGTATGACAAAGGAAGTATGCGGGGGTTCCTTGCTATGACCCCAATGAAGGAAGAAAATTTGTTGGCGTTGTCGCCAACCAGTTGCCCAACATCGTTCGCCTCCACCTTGATCCTTTCATCATTCTGAAGCCTCCAAACATTCGTCATCTTCGTCCGCCCATGATGTTTTTTGACAGTGGGCGGCGTGCTACCCTCACCCTCTTCTGTTTGACTGCCACTATTATGTAGTGGCTGCTCATCCCCATGGCTCTCGTTGCCATCATTTATATTTAACCTCTTTCCACGCCTCGGCATGTTGTACCTGTCAAGGATTCAAATACACACATGCCAAGAAGACAATCAGATGCATGAAATCAGCTTCATTAACAGTGAAAGAAGATGAGGCCTATGCTAGCAGCATACTTAGTTTGGAAGTGAACCCATTATTTGGTTAAAAAATCATGCCAAAGAAGGCAATAAGGTTACTTTAACAGTATCTTAAAATGAAAATTTCCATTATCCGATCTTATATGTTGCTCTACTAATTCTTGAGCCCAACTAAATCTAAAACCCAATTGTTGTGCATATCTGGAGGATTTTGGCATACAGCTATAGCATCCTCAGTTCACAGTGAACCCATTTAATACCAAAAAAACATGCCAAGAAGGCAATCAGATGCATGAAATAAGCTTCATTAATAGTAAAAGAAGATGAAAATTCTAGCAGCATACTTAGTTAGGAAGTGAACCCATTTTTGGTTAAAAAATCATGCCAAAGATGGCAAACAGGTTACTTTAACAGTATCTGGAAATGAACATTTTCATTATCTGAGCATATATGTTGCTCTACTAATTCTTTAGCCTAACTAAATCTAAAACCCAATTGTTCAGCATATCCGGAGGATTTTGGCATACGCAGCTATAACATCCTCAGTTCACAGTGAACCCATTTTGGTTAAAAAAACATGCCAAGATGACTATCAGATGCATGGAATAAGCTTCTTTAACAATAAAAGAAGATGAAATTTCTAGCAGCATACTTAGTTTGGAAGTGAACCCATTTTTGGTTAAAAAATCATGCCAAAGAGGGCAATCTGCAGGTAACTTTAACAGTTTCTTGAAATGAAAATTTACATTATCTGAGCATATATGTTGCTCCACTAATGGTTGTGCCCAACCCAATCTAAAACCCAATTGTTGTGCATCGTCAGTTCACAGTGAACCCATTTTATATCAAAAAAACATGCCAAAAAGACAATCAGATGCATGAAATCAGCTTCATTAACAGTATAAGAACATGAAAATTTCAACATGCATCTATCAGAAAAAAATGCTAAATTTCAAAAATTAGGGGAATCAACAGATGATACCGAAGAGAGAGAGAGAGCAGGGCGACGAGCGCGGGGGGGGGGGAAGATAGAGAGAGAGCGGGGCGACACGGTCGTTTCCGTTCGCCGATTCACCTCCAAATCGGGATAGGGAGGAGGGAAATCGAAAATGGCGACGGGAAGAGGGGACGATGACGAATGTTCGAAGGCCGTCGAAGAGGACGAAGCGGCGGAGGCAAACGCGCGGGAAGGAGAGCGAGGAAGGAGGGAAAACGAAGCGCCTTTTCTTTTTTACTTTTTTACTTTTTTGGGATTTAGGGAAATGGCGAGCGAAAGGTTAGGGCAGATGGGATTTATCGCAGCTTTTCACCGGCGTTTTAATTAGACACGCCGGTGAATCATAAACTTCACCGGCGTTTTTAAATAAAACGCCGGTGAATAATCGGATTCACCGGTGTTTTAATTCGACCGCCGGTATATAACCATCGCATCTGGTGGCCCCATTCCTAATCGCTACCTACACCGGCGCTACTAGTAAAACGCCGGGAATATTCGCCGGTAAATCTGGTTTCTTTTGTAGTGAGTATATTTTAATTGATCGACATCTAAGTTTTCAAGGTTAATAAATCACTCATATTCTGAAATTCCAATTTCATTTTCATCTAGTTGACTCGTTATATTTTTGGTTCTCTTAAATTAAACATGCTAATTGAAATCTCATCGACGTTGCACAAAAAGATTATGAGTATAATGAACTTAATCATATCCAAACGACATGACAATGTCATAGACCCCACAATGGCAATAGTCTTTGACAAAGAGCATTCTTTTAGTTGTATATTTTCCATTCTAGCAACAACAAAAAAAGCATTGATACACTATAATGGTTAAAATTCAATTAAAATTACAACATTATAAATTAAAAGTAGAAGACAAAGACTTTTTTAAAAAATGAGAAAATTGATAAAAATGTGAAATTTTTCTTGCTAAATATGCTGAAACATGCAACAATTTAAACTATGTCATCACAATGAATGATCATTTGTTACATCCATATTTTTAAGAAATGCCCAATTTATTTTCTATTAAGAAAAAAATTGCAGACACATAGTATATTTTAATTGATCGAATTCTAAGTTTTCGATGTTAATAAATCACTCATATTATGAAATTCCAATTTCATTTTCATCTAGTTGACTCGTTATATTTTTGGTTCTCCTAAATTAAACATGTTAATTGAAATCTCATCGACGTTGCACTAAAAGATTATGAGTATAATGAACTTAATCATATCCAAACGACATGACAATATCATAGACCCCACAATGGCAATAGTCTTTGACAAAGAGCATTCTTTTAGTTGTATATTTTCCATTCTAGCAACAACAAAAAAAGCATTGATACACTATAATGGTTAAAATTCAATTAAAATTACAACATTATAAATTAAAAGTAGAAGACAAAGACTTTTTTTTAAATGAGAAAATTGATAAAATGTGAAATTTTTCTTGCTAAATATTCTGAAACATGCAATAATTTAAACTATGTCATCACAATGAATGATCATTTGTTATGTCCATAATTTTAAGAAATGCCCAATTTATTTTCTATTAAGAAAAAAATTGCAGACACATAGTATATTTTAATTAATCGACATCTAAGTTTATGTTAATAAATCACTCCTATTCTGAAATTCCAATTCCATTTTCATCTAGTTGACTCGTTATACTTTTGGTTCTCCTAAATTAAACATGTTAATTGAAATCTCATCGACGTTGCACTAAAAGATTATAAGTATAATGAACTTAATCATATCCAAACGACATGACAATGTCATAGACCCCACAATGGCAATAGTCTTTGACAAAGAGCATTATTTTAGTTGTATATTTTTCATTGTAGCAAAAAACAAAAGCAATGATACACTATAATGGTTAAAATTCAATTAAAATTACAACATTATAAATTAAAAGTAGAAGACTTGTCTTACATTTGCCAATTGCATTTAGATATAGTATAATTACCTCTAACATTTATATAACCTCAGCATATTTTTTTTTTTAAATGAGAATTAGGGAATTAGGGATGGAATCATAATTCAAACGACATGAAAATGTCATAGAATGGTAAGCCTATAATGTTGTTTCAGTTCTTCTAGATTTAGGAAAGAGCAAGTCCCTTAAATTATAGGGTTAGACTAACCCTATAATTTGAATTTGATGGGAATTAGGGATCGAATCATACCTCTGGTTATTAAATCGGAAGATAAGACGAAACCCTAGCGCCCACTTCTAGCTGATTCCGAGAAGCGGGAGGAGCGTGGGAGTCGTAGGCGGAGAGCGCGAGTGGCGGGAGGATTGTGGGCGGTGGCGAGGAGCGCGGGAGATGGAGGTGGCAAACGGGCGGCGAAGTAAAGGTGGAGGAGGCGAGATCGGACGGCGAGAGCGAACGGGAGGTGGAGGAGGCAAATGGGCGGCGGGGTAGAGGTGGAGGCGGAGAGCGCGAGCGGCGGGGGAAGCATGAGCGGTGGTGAGGAGCGCGGGAGGTGGAGGCGGCGAACGGGCGGTGGGAGGCGGCGATGGAGGGTAGAGACGGGCGGGAACGGAGAGGGGTGGACGGCGGGCGGCGGTAGGGACGGACGGGTAAGGAGATGTGGGTGGGTTTTGGGGCAGAGAGAGTTAGGGTTTGTGGGTTTGGAGGGAGATGGGGAAGAGGAAAGAATTTTTTTGGTGTTTTTTTAATTAATTCTGTTTTGGCAATTGGTGTGGCCTGCACGTGTAAGTTCCTACTTTTGCTCTCATTCTCCTATTTCAAAATAGAGAAAGGAGAGATGGAGTAGACCTATTAGCTTAAGATATATATATATGCCGATATTAATTAGTGTAAGTACTAAATGTGCATCTGCATTTTTATTGCCAATATAACTATAAATATAGATATTACTCGAATAGATTTCTCAATAACCATATTAGAATTCGGATTGAATACATATAGTGGTCGGGTATATTAAATAATAATAAAAATTAATATGAAAATGAGTAAATTTGTTCTATTTAAATCTATATTTTTACTGAAATTATAATAGTTTTTAAAATTATACTAGCTATTAATAATATTTGTACAACATATAACGTTAAAATGACAATAATTTTTGTACTCTACAACAATTTTGTTATATTCGGATATGTTTTGGATTATTCAGATGTCCAACTTTGCATTTCTTTACTATTATAAAAGTACAAATAAAGTTTTCATTTCCGTCGAGAGTGACTCCCGACCATTCAATTTCTTAATTGATTTAGTTAATTAATAGTTAAATTTAAATGACAATTGTAATAGATAAATCAAATATTAAAAAAAAACTTATAAAGATATAGACCTATATCTCAATCTTAAAATAAATAAATAGATAATTACAAAATACCAAATCAATAAATTTATAAATAAATATAAAATACCCAAATTAAATTTCTCTCACCTTTGTTTTCATCCTCTAATCTCGTACACTCCATCAAAAGATCCTCGATTTCTTCTTTATGTTTTTTGTATATAAAAAAATGTTTAGTTAATTAAGATATTTCGTTCTTAGTTATCTATTACTAGGATCTTTTAATATGTTCTTGCTTGATAGCTAATATCATTTGTTCTCTTTTCTTCTCCCTTAATTTTTTGATAGTTAAAATTGGAGATTCATAATATGATTTAGTTTTTTTCTATGTTAATCTTTTCTTGACGACCTTATGAATTTTTTAAGATTCTTGTTTATATAGCATATGAATTCGTTATTTATAGTCTTTCAATGTTGTATGCTAGAGTTTTGTTATTTATATGGAACAATGGATTTAATTACATTTAGATCAAATAACTGAACGGATAATTTGATGGACTCCAAAATTTTTAGGATTAAATATTTTATTTTAATAAAATATTTAATTATAATAATAATTATAATAAAATATAATTTTGAGTTTGAGTTTTGAATAGAGCTCATATGCTTACAAATTGTTTTCACTCAACTTTTTTTGGTTTATTTCTATCATCTATAATAACAATTTTATTGTTGTCATTCGAATCAAAAATAAGAAATATATTTTCGAGTAATACAATATCAGATATACGTACCAAGCTAATTGCACTGCCAGTTCCACCAGTATATTTAAATGGACGGATATTGGATATCGGTATCAGGCAAATACGAATATGAAATTATATCGAATCAGATTTATCCATATCCACTTGCAATCTGCCTCTTGGTACTTTTTTTGATGAAAGGGATAGAGTCTTACGACTCCAGCCATACAAAATATAATATTTACCAAAAGCAGTACAATAAAGTTTTACAAGACGTAAAACCAATCGATACAGGACAATGAACAGCTAGACAATGGAGGATGAAAAAAGTAAAGCAATTAAAGAAAAATGCTACAAAAACACCGAAGTTAGAAAAACAAGACTGCAAGCGGGCCAAAAGGCGGAGTCTCCAGAAGGGAGAGAAGGGGTGCTTTCTCGCCCTCGTCGCCCCCACGATAGAGAGGCCATCAACAGCAAAGGACGCACCCAGATGACACCATGAACCTAGCTCCAGACTTCATGAAAACAATAGGGGGCAGTCGGCGACGATCGAACACAGCGGGTAGGAAAGCACGAGGCTAGCGCAACCCACTGAATGAAAAAGCAGATAGGACCGACGCCAGGCAGTCACAGCTAATCACCAGGGGAAAGTTAAAGAACGACTTCTGATGCCGGGAGGGGACTAGAAGCGTGGCCAAGGCCAAACAAAAAAGGGGCACACCCCCTGAAGACTCACCAAATGCCTTAACCCAAACAATGACGCACCGTGGCGGCAGAGGAAGAAATATCTGAAGAGAGACATCCATATAACAGAAACAGTGGAAGGAAACAAAACATAGGGCACCATCAACCAACTATAAAGGCATATAAATCAAATTCCTTCCTGCCCAGACAACTGGGGAAGCAGAGCACCGAAGAGGCCTCTGCTCTCACAATGCACAAAATGCCATGAAAAAGCCGAGAGACAAACACAAGAAAGCCAAAAGACAAGTAGAAAAAAGCTCCATTATAGTGAACAATATAACCATACTACCAGGGCAAATAAATACTAATCAGAGTTAGAGGTATAGGCTAGAAATGCCAGTCCAAGAGCACCCTGGGGTATAACAGAAGAAAAGCACACCCTAAATAATTTCCTACTTATAAACAAGATAGGAATACAAAAGCATCATAGTATGAAGTCCTATGAACAAAGGAAACAAAAGAAGAAAAAACATCCACTGCGCTACCAGCACGGGAGAAACAAACAAGTCAAGAGGAGCACATTGATATTAGCAACCAAAAGGAGAAAATCCAATAACTTCTTCAACCCTGCGAAAAAAGGCAGAGACTATAAATAATCGCAGAAACATAGAAAATTATAAAGCATTAAGGTTACGGAGGCAAAGTAAAGAGTCGTCTAGTCTACGACTGAAAAGAGAATCTCTAGCTTCGGATTTTAATGTTAAAGACCAGAAATTAAAGAGAAATAAAAAATCTTCAATAATAGGAGAGATTGGGGAAGCACAGTTCTTGAATAACCTCTTATTTCTTTCCAACCACGTGATCCAAATAATAATTTGAACCGATATATTCCACGATTTGCGGAATCTTTTATCTGTGGGATGAAGAGACCAGCAAGAGGATAACTTGGAAGGGATAGAAGGAAATTCCTAGGCTAAAGAGCTAATTTTCCACAGTGGACGATTGAAATCGCATCCAACAAAAAGGTAATCCACGTCTTCAAAATTATTAGAGGAAAGGGGACACATCTATCCCCACACTAAATTCCTTTTGTTGAGGATTTCGACAGTGAGCAGTTTGTTGTTGAGGGCGAGCCAAGTGAGGATTTTAACCTTCATGGGGGCACAGGTATTCCAAATGAATTTAGCAAAAGGGGATTGGATGCCTCGAAAGTTAAGAAAGTTATAAAACGATTTAACAGTGAAGATCCCCACCGAGTTCCAATGCCAAATAAAATCTTCTTTCGGGCGCCAAACAAAGTGGTTAAGGGAAAAAAGGAGGTCGTTGAGATCAGAATTAAGGTGTGAAGGAAGATCGACCGAGAAAGGGATGATCCAATGCCTTTGCGAGTTAATAAAGGTGAAAGAATCTGCCACCGTGGCTAGCAGTTTGGAGGCCAGGCGGAAGAGTGCTGGGAAAGAGGAGGCGAGTTTGGTGTTACCAATCCAGAGATCGGACCAGAACTTGGTCATGGATCCATCGAAATAGTCATGGAAGATGCCGCATTGGAATGCTGCGGCCGCTTTCCATACCCCTTTCCAGAACAGGGATGCATTTCGGTGAATACTGGAAAGGAATTCCCACAAATGGCGATTGGAAAAGCAGTTAACCTTGATACTTTGGATCCAAGGTAAGTGATCGATTTTTAAGGATCTTCATAGCCATTTACCCAACAACGCGATATTTTGGTGTCTGAGGTTCAACACCCCTAAACCCCCCGCCGCTTTGGAAGAGCAGATCAATTTCCAGTTGCTAAGGTGCGACCCAGGCTTGAGAATGGAGGATCCTGACCAGAAAAAATTACTTCTGATTTGGTCTATCCGCTTGATGGCCCAAGAGGGGACATAAAAGAACGATATGATATAAAGTGGGATAGAGGAGAGGACCGAGTTAAGAAGGATTAATCTACCACCACGGGAGAGCAGTTTCCCTGCCCAAATGTTAAGCCTGGATTCTACCTTATCCACCATGGGTAACCAGTCAGCTTTATGCAGTTTACCCCCATCGTAGAGGAATACCCAAATACGTAATGGGGAAAGAGGCAATAGGACAGTTAAAGAAGTTGGAGAACTCATCCTGGCGATTGGGAGAGCCTCCAAGCCAGAGAACAGATGATTTTTGAAAATTGATCGATAGTCCCGAAGCTAATTTAAAACAGTATAGCAGAAGTTTTAGGTTACGGAGAGAGTGAGAATTCGGTTTGGCGAAGATGATTGTATCATCAGCGTATTGCATATTAAGAACACCATGAAGAAGGTGCGAGTCACCTAGGCCTTCAATGACCTGGGCTTCCCATGCATTGCATAGAAGTTTACTAAATACATCTGCAACAAGGGAAAAAAGAAGGGAAGAAAGAGGATCTCCTTGGCGGAGGCCACATTTAATTTTAAATTTGTGAACTTCAGATCCATTGATAATGATGGATGGAAGAAGGGCCTGAGAAAAGACTGGATTTAATCCAAGCTATCCATTTGGGACCGAAATCACCTATTAATAAGAATTTCGAACAGGAAATCCCAGCTAACGTTATCATAACCTTTTTGGAAGTCGAGTTTGAGAAGGATACCTTCTACGTTAGAGTAGTGACAATAAGAGATGATCTCTTGAGCCGAGGCAACACTATCAAGGATAAAACGGTCCTTAATGAAACCCGATTGGGCGGGATCGATGAGGGGTGATAAAACCGCACTGAGTCTCGCGGAAAGCACTTTCATTATGATTTTGAAGGAGGTGTTGATCAAGATAATAGGCCTAAAGTGCGCCACAGAGTGTGATCCCACCATTTTGGGAATGAGCACAATGTGCGCATAATTAATTCGGTCGAACGAAAAGGAGCCCTGATGAAGTTCCGTAAACATACGGAGAAGATCGTCTTTGAGCCAATGCCAGAATTTTTGGAAGAACAAAGAGGGGAATCCATCCGGTCCCGGCGCTGATTCGCTTTTTAAAGCGAAAACAGCTAATTTAATCTCTTCCATGGAGAAAGGGGCCTCAAGAGAAGAGAGGTCCTGAGACTGAGACCCATAAAGGTGGTTCCAATCAAGGCTAATAAAGCGTTGTTTGTACGAACCAATAAGGTTTTTGTAGAAAGAAAGGAAAGCTTGATGTATCTCCTGATCAGAGTTAAGATCGATACCGTTGTCAATGATCGAAGAAATCTGATTGCAACGTTGACTGTGCGAGGCAAAATTATGAAAGAAAGCGGTATTGCCGTCACCCTCCTTTAACCATTTAAATCTGGCTCTTTGAGCCCATTTAATATGGTCCTGATGAAGGATGTCGGCGTAATCTCACTTGAACGAGAGCCGTTCAGAACGAAAGGATTCAGATAGGGGACCCAGCTCCTCTAGCTTATCGATGGAATCGATGGAAGCTAGGAGAATTTTTTTAAGAAAAACAGTGTTATTCTGTCTTTCGTAACGCCAAATCTTACAACCGAATTTAATGGTGTGAAGTTTGAGGAGGATGCTACCCAGACCAGAAGAACCGGTAACGGACGAAAGGCATTCCACAATAAGGTTGATGAACAGTTGGTCTTGTAACCAAAATTTTTCGAAACGGAATTTATAATGATGAGTGAAGGGGAAATTTGAGTGAAGGGCGATGGGAACGTGGTCGGAGGAGGGATTGGGTAAGGCTTTGGAGAAAGTGTTATGAAACTGGTTAATCCAGTTTTGGGAAACAAAGAAGCGGTCGAGTTTGGCCATCGTCGGGGATTGACGAAGGTTAGACCAGGTGAAAGATCTACCGTTAAGCGAAAGATCGGTCAATTGCAAAGCTTGGATGCAATCGTTAAAACTGTTGGAGGGATAATTGGAGGAAAATGTAGTCAACCTTTCGGAGGAGAATCTGGTGACATTAAAGTCCCCACAGAAAAAATAGAGGCCGTCAGCATAATTGTGAGGCGATAAGAATTCGTTCCAAAATAAGCTGTGCCTATCTGAGAAGGAGGGTCCGTAGACCGAAATCACCGAGAGAGCGCAGTTGAGAACCATCCAATGCTATTGGATGATAAGGAAAAAGTTAAGACATCGAACCGCGATAAGAGAAAAGACCGACTCTTTGAAGCCGAATAGAATACCTCCCCTAGATCCTATCACGTCTAAGGAGATCCATTTAGAGATAATAGTTCCGCCTATCGTGCGATAGATAGCCGGGGAAGGTGAATCGATCTTCGATTCTTGGATAGAATTAAGATCACAGTGGGTGGAAGATATTAATTGGTAAATCGCCCTTTGTTTAACGGGGCAATTGAGAACCCGGATGTTCCAAGAAATACTAATCATTAAGATTTAGATGCTCCCGAACTCTAAAACGTTCTTTCTGCCTAATGGTATAAAGCAGCGGCGAATTATCAGAATTGACCAAAAATCCCATATCCTGGGTGAGGACAGCCATATCTTTATCTGACAATGAGTCAAACTGAAGTTGGAATAAAGATCCTAATAATTTTTGCTCATGATGGGATTGGGGTTGGCCTAGGTTGATGCCTGAGAGATACATTGCGTGCGGCAAAGAGCCGATCGGAAGAGTTGAGTTCGCAAGCGCTATTTTTTTAGCCCTAAGGCGGGCACTTGATCTAATGAGACGGTTAAAGTGCTTACAGGCCGGAGGTTGCTTAAAAGCGAGGCACCCTACCTTCTTAAGAGGAGGGAAAAGATTCGGGTTATCATCAGAGTCGATATACGAGAATAGTGGATGAGTAGAAGGAGCTATCGAAGAGAGAGAGTGCGAAATTGCAACCCGAGACTGAGACACTGATATTTGAAGGTCTGTGGAGCAAACACTGGGTGTCGAATCCCCTGAGTTTGCTCCAACCAACACTGCCAAGCAAGGGGATAACCAGGCGAGGTTCGCAAATACGAGAACGGGGGAAAGAGAGGCCCGGAGAGAGAAAAATGGAAAAGTGCTAAAACTCAAAGTAATCACTTGCTGCCAAGCAGTGATATTAAAAACATACTGATGGGAAAAAACGGAGATAAGTTTAGGGTATACCTGTTTGAGTGAATGCTCGAGATTCAGCTCCGATTCCTCTTCTCTAAGCAAATTGTCCTGATCAATCCAACCATCGACCTCTTGACTTTAATGGAGGGAAGAGTCAGCGCCAACTCACAAAGGCTGGAAAAGTGCGCTTGCTTTTGAAATTTATCCCAATCAAAGGCGTGATGGGGATTGGCTTCCCAAGAGGGCCACTGAGAAGCTGGAACCTGCAGTTTGGGAGTAGGAGGAGAGGAGGAGGAGGGAAGCACTGGGGGGTGCCTCTCCAAAGGAGAGGACTTAGGAGGTTCGGAGAGTGGCGGGAGAGGATGCAGGGTAGCCGAGGAGGAAGAAGGCAGAGCAGACACCTTCCCAGCATGGATAGAAGAGATATCGGGATTGATCCAAACTAGGTTTGGCGCTTTGGAGAGCGAAATCTTCTAGTTGCTTGGGGAAGCTAATCTCTTGTTGGGAAGAGGAAACTTTTTCTTGGCTAAGACCTTTAGAGCCCCTTTCAAATTGGCCGACTCCAGCTTAGACAATGAGGAAGATCCAGGATGAAAGGGAGAGGAGGAAATAGCAAGCTTAAAGACTGGCTTCGGAGCACCAGTGGAGGGCAGCAGTGAGGGATCGCTAGGGCTAATCGAGTCGTGATATTGCACAGAGACCGTGAAAGAGGATTTACCATCAGTCAAGTAGTATACCTCAATACAGTCTTGATTCTTAGAACATCGAAACAGAGCCTCCACCTGAAGACACCCCGAGGCTAACATGGCCGAGGAGGAAATGCTAATGATCTCTCCGATGCATTTTGACATGTCACCAACTAGGCGCAGTGACTCACAAAAAGGGGAAAGTCCAAGGAGCGTGACCTTGGTTGTTGAAGTACTGAAAGCCAGTGATGGAGGACTTACCTGAACCCATTTCCGAATAGAAAGGGTGATAGCCCCTATGTTGAGGGACGAGTTGTCGATCAGTTCTTTTAGTATTTTGGGGGATGGACAGCGGATCACCACATCACCATTAGAACAGGTGTTGAGGACCCAATCCCACTCTTTAACATTGCATGAAATGCTGAGGAATGAGTTTAATGTGAAGAATGGAATCGAACCTCCGCAAAATGAAATAGCGCCATAGGTATCAAAAAATTTCAACCTATCAGACAGTTCCATGTTCGGGATGAACACATGAGTAACGATCGGCTTGGGCGGGAGGTTTTGTGGAGTAGTTAGAGTGGGAGGAGGGGGATTGTTGTCGGAGAATTGACTAGAAATAGGAGGAGTAGGAAGTAAAGGGGACTTAGAGGATAATTTCTGCTTCATGGATTTGTAGGCTTGATCCTCCGCAAGCTTGCGTTGTAGGGAGGGGAAGTCGAGGGCAGCAAGAACCTGATCCGAAATGGGTGCTCCCAGAGTAAGGCCCAACAGCTTCTGAAGAGACTGATAACAGGTAAGGGGAGCTCGGGGAGGATTAGAAAGAGGAGCAAGAGAAGACGAAGAGGTAGGTGGAAGGAATTGGCGGGAATAGGGGGTCCTAGAATACCCAGGAAACTTCTCGAATATGGGCCTGGTGGGCCTAGAATAAGACGGCCTAGAGAGAGACGGTAATCCATCGCTAATTTTTTTGAAATTAGTAATTTTATTATTATTATTATTTTTAACCACTTCAACCCATGAGAGTTCCATGGGCCCAAAAAGAAAACGCAACAGAAATGAGGTCCAATAGAGGGGAGTTGCGAGACCAGCAACGAAGGGTTCGAGTTAGTGCAGAATCTCTCAATCTATGGGTTTACTGGAGGAACTTAATAATCACAGATCCAGATGCCTCACAAGAGTTGAGGAGAAGAAGTAAGAAGTAACCAAAGAGAGTATCGAAGGACTCAATTCAAGAGGGAAGAAAGGTCCCAACTAAGTGGGTAGAGGAGAACGGAAGTTATACTATAAAGCTCACGCCAATGGTCACAGAGACCAACAAAAACTCCAATACCACAATGGTAAAAAACAATCAACTTCACCTGCACTGGAATGAGAATAAATAGCAAAAAACAACTTACAGTGATGGGATAGTGATTAGAGGCAGCAGCAAAGCCCAAAATCTCCCAAGAATCGGCACAGGGAGGACGGAGGGCATGGGGTAGGCGGAGGCTGAAGGCGAGCGTGCTGACTAAGACAGAGGATGGGCCCTCGCTGAGAAAAAGGGATCGAACTAGGAACGGGAGAGACCTACAGGTGTCGAGAAGGGAGTAAAGGGAAAGACGCTAACTCGTCCGTCCGATAGACTCCGCGCAGATGGCGAGCGCAGCACCAAGGAAAGCCTGAGGGCCAGAAAGATGCCGCAGATAGTCGCCACTAAGGGGGCGTCCCGGAGGAGAGGGAAAAAGGAACGGTTGAAAAAAGGGGTGGGAAGGCCTAAAGCGGAAAAGGGTTTGGAGATCTCCAGGAGACTAACAACTTTAAAGAAGAGAGGGGAGGGGGGGCACCGGATCTGAGCGCTCAGTGATTGAGGGGAGGGGGGCTGAAAGTTGCCAGAGAAAAAGAGCTTTATTTTTCTATTCCGTATACTACATCTTTTTTGCCTCTTGGTACTTGAAAATCTGATTTTTGGTGACATATGAGACTATATTTTGGTGACAAAAATTAAATATAAGAACCATATTTCAATCCAACTCTGCATTCTTATTTAAATGAACGGATATTAGATATCTGTATCAACCAAATACAGATATAAAACCATATTGGATCAGATGTGTGTATATCTATATGCATCCTGCGAATTGGTTTCAACAGAAGTAGGAATCTGAAAGGGGAAAAAAATTAAAAAAAACAAATATCAGAGCCAGGTTTCGATCCTGGGACCTGTGGGTTATGGGCTCACCACGCTTCCGCTGCGCCACTCTGATTTATTGTTTAGTTGAATTCATAAGCTTATATGAACAAAGGTACTCAAGTTACAAAAAAAAGAGATACATACATTAAATCTCTAATATTATAATGGGAGAGTAGTCATTTGTAGACAGCCTATGATTTATATGCATTCAACCTCAATTAAATCTACAATGCACAATTAGATTAGATCAAACATAATCTAACTAAATCTCCCAATTAAATCTATACCACACAATTAGATCTAACCCTAACCTAACTAATTCTAAACCACACATCCTAATCTCACCCCCAACCTAATTAAAATCCAATTAATTATTTAAATAAATAAAAACCCCACCATCCTCTCCATCTCTCCCGAAACTCCATCTCTCTCCCCAAAAAAACTCAGATCGATCGCGCCTCCTATCCATCTATTTTTTTTTTTGGCATACATCGCACGTACATTATACTAGTATATACTAAAGTAAATAAAATTACCCTATATCTTTTGGTGCATCTCAGATAACTAACCTAAATTTACTTTAATATGTGCAACTCCTTTGATCTTTCATTTTTCTCCAAAACTGTATCAAATATCTACCGCAAATTATTTTCTAGTTTTGAAAAACTACCATAAACTAGTAATTTATACATGTGATGTGATGCACATTTTAATAAATAATACAGTTTTTTAAAACTAAAATTTAGACGTAGTCTGTGTTTGAACCTAAGACATTTTTTATAATAGTTATGCAAGTGTATTGCACGCGTTGATAGATTGAAAAATAACACTAATACCTTCTCCCTTTATAATATTATTATAACTAGTAATTTACACGTGTGATGCACGTCTTTATAAATATATATTTTTAAAAATAAAAATTTTGTCGTTGTCTGACATCATACCTAAGATCTCCTTTATATTAATTATAGGTGTGCATTGCATATATTTATTTGGTTACAATGCACGTATTTGTTTGGTTACACAACTGATATGGCTAAAAATAGGGTTAAATCGGAACCGTTCAAATCGGGCACGAATCTTAAAGCTCAGGGGTAAAACGGTAATTTTACCTATAAATGGGTCTGAAGCGGGTACTCGGTCTTCTCCCCTAAGACCCATCAACCCGCAAACGGATCCATCTCAGCTGGGTGCGGGTTCCAACCCGCAATGAACCCAGTCCATCAGGATAGAATTAGGGTTTCTGATTGCGTCCAATCAACTGCCCTGATTCGCTCTATCCTTTCACTGGGAATTAGGGATTACATTCCTAATTTGATCCCAACGGCGACTATAAATACCCCCCACCCACCATCATTATGAGGCAATCAATCTTTTGCCAATTTACGCTCTTTCATAATCTTCTCTGATTATTGACTTGAACGTCGGAGGGTACGTCGCCGGGATCAGCCCCGGTGTCTCGCACTTTTTGCAGGTTCATGGCGGCGGCAAGAGACCAAGTCAACAACTTGGTGAAGGTTAACAGGTCAACAGGTTTGCTTTATTGTTTTCTCCAAGAATCACAAATTCATCTGTTTGCTCCCACACCAAAATTAGCAGCAACAGATTGGCACCGTCTGTGGGAACGAAAAAGCAACCCGACCTAACTTCATCAGCGATACTAGTTTCAAGCCATGCATCCAAAACAGAAGGGGAAGGCAGCGGTCTCCAACCGAAGAACCACTTCTCTTCCTCCTCCCCCTCCTCCAACTCAAGGTGATCCTCCTCAACAGGCCCCTCCTGGGTCTCGGGGGGCTGCTCAGGGGGGCTCCCGTCGGAGTCATTCAAAGCAACACCCTCCTCATGACCATGTCGCAGGTCCCAATCCTTCAGTTGAATCTATGGCTTCTCAAAGCCCTCCTGAGCAGGATCTTCGTCAAGTGATTGCCGACCGCCAAAAGGAGGTCGACCTCAGAACTTGCCTGAATGGATGGCGAGCCCTTGGGGGAGTCCATCAACCTGAGCACCCAGGGGCCTCAAGAGTCCGGACCCCCCACTGATCGAGGACTAAAAGATCCCCTCCCCCGAGGAGGCGAAGAGAGTCCCCTCAGTGTCATCGGCGGAGAACTCATTCTCCAATAAGTCGAGCCACACATACAGACCGCCAAGCTGGAGAGGCACCAGTCACAAGGGCAGATCTTCAAGACTTCCAAGCGACAGTCTTATGGGCCCTCAATATCGCCCCGAAGAACGACCAGAAGCCATCTACTCAAGAGCCAGCTAGGAGCCACCGCCTTCACACTCACAGTCCTCATCCATCTCCAAGCTACCATTGCCGCAGCCCCAGTCCACCCTCGTACGAAGATGAGTCCCGGGGCTCGGTAAGATATGATCAAAGAGAAGATTCAGTCTACCGCCGTCTCCACGAGATGGAGAGGTGCCTCGGCCGAATTGACAGGAAAGAAGAGCAACGGGCGATAAACCTCCGCCCGGGCAGACCTCCATTCTCCTGCACCATCATAGAGGCCCCCATCCCAGAGAACTTCAAGCCGCCTCACTTCGAGTCGTATACCGGGTAGTCGGACCCTGCAGATCACATAGAGAGTTTCAAAACTCTCATGATGATCCACCAGGCTTCAGGCGCCCTCCTCTGCAAGATCTTCCCTGCCACGCTGAAGGGGTCTGTGAGAGAATGGTACTCTCGACTCGCCCTAGACTCCATCTTCTCATTCAACCAGTTTGAAGGGCTCTTCCTTACTCATTTCGTGAGTAGCCCCCGGGCCGAGAAAACAAGTGTATCTCTGGTGACCCTCAACCAAGAAAAGGGTGAACGCCTAAGGGATTACGTTCGACGCTTCATCTCCGAAGCCCGGTCCATTCCCTCCTTCAACCAATCAGTAGCCTCTGCCGCATTCGAGCGCAACTTCACCGACGCTCACCTCAAGGCGTCCCTCACCAAGAAACCTCCTCGGGATTTCTTAGAACTCCTACTTAGGGTGGAGAAGTACATACGAGTGGAAGAGGCTCTCAACCCCCCTACTCTTGAAGAATCATCTTTCGGGAACAAACGGAAGAATATGAGCGAAGAGAGGTCCCAAAAATCCCAGAAGGATGGCAATGGCCAGCACCGCCCGACTCCTCATTTTGAGAAGTTCACCCCCCTCATTGCTAATATATCAGAAGTTCTAATGGAGGTGGACAAGGAAGGACTACTCCGCACTCTCCCTAGAATGAATATCCCTTGCAAAAAGAGGAACAAGGATAAGTGGTGCCGCTTTCACAAGGACCACGGCCACGACACGGATGATTGTCGGGCTCTCAAGGAGGAGATCGAAGAACTCATACAGCGGGGACACCTGACCAAGTTCGTCCAAAAAGATGGGGCCGAGCTTCCCCGCTGAGGAGCCTAAAAACGAACAGAAAGGCCCGCCGAGCTTCAATACTCAGAACCTCCCAGCTCCTCCCAAGAGGTCTTCACCTCATTGTAGAAGTAGGATCTTGATTTTCAATAAGGCCGATGCTTGTAACCCGGCCAATAGCATGTAATAATGGCTCGCCCTATTGAAGCGGCCACTTAGTTTATCTCAATAAAACTTTACATTTTTTCATTAAAAATTATTGCTCTTGCTTCATCTCTATCTCTCCGAGTCACGACTCGCTAAATGGTGAGTTCAGAGTCCAGCTTCTCTTACATGGCTGCTCCCGCAACTTACTAAGCGCAAAAAACGAGTTCGGAGTCCAACACTTGGCTCGATTCCGCTTCAAATTACTCGCTCATAAGCGGGTAAGAAGTGGTTCGCCATTCGGAACTGCTCCCACAACCGTTGAATCTCTCTTAAACGACGAGTTCGGAGTCCAATACTTGGCCCAATTCCACATCAAATTACTCGCTCATAAGCGGGTAAGAAGCGGTTCGCCATTCGGAACTGCTCCCACAATCGTTGAATCTCACTTAAACGACGAGTTTGGAGTCCAACACTTGGCTCGATTCCGCTTCAAATTACTCGCTCATAAGGGGGTAAGAAGCGGTTCGCTATTCGGAACTGCTCCCACAATCATTGAATCTCTCTTAAACGAAGAGTTCGGAGTCCAACACTTGGCTCGATTCTGCTTCAAATTACTCGCTCATAAGCGGGTAAGAAGTGGTTCGCCATTCGGAACTGCTCCCACAACCATTGATTCACTTACTTAAACGACAAGTTCGGGGCTCACAACTCTCTCCTAGAGTTGCCCCTCAAACTTGTCTCCCAAATGGCTCTCTCCTAGAGCCAAGTTCTTCGCTCCGCTCGCCTCCAAAGTGGACCTCTTCTCAACAAGTTCGGAGCTCACAACTCTCTCCTAGAGTTGCTCCTCGAACTTGTCTCCCAAATGGCTCTCTCCTAGAGCCAACCTCTTCGCTTCGCTCGCCTCCAAAGCGGACCTCTTCTCAACAAGTTCGGAGCTCACAACTCTATCCTAGAGTTGCTCCTCGAACTTGTCTCCCAAATGGCTCTCTCCTAGAGCCAACCTCTTCGCTCCGCTCGCCTTCAAAGCGAACCTCTTCTCAACAAGTTCGGAGCTCACAACTCTCTCCTAGAGTTGCTCCTCGAACTTGTCTCCCAAATGGCTCTCTCCTGGAGCCAACCTCTTCGCTCCGCTCACCTCCAAAGCGGACCTCTTCTTAACAAGTTCGGAGCTCACAACTCTCCCCTAGAGTTGCTCCTCGAACTTGTCTCCCAAATGGCTCTCTCCTAGAGCCAACCTTTTTGCTCCGCTCACCTCCAAAGCGGACCTCTTCTCAACAAGTTCGGAGCTCACAACTCTCTCCTAGAGTTGCTCCTCAAACTTGTCTCCCAAATGGCTCTCCCCTAGCGCCAAGCTCTTCGCTCCGCTCTCCTCCAAAGCGGACCTCTTCACAACGAGTTCGGAGCTCACAACTCTCTCCTAGAGTTGCTCCTCAAACTTGTCCTCCAAGAACAGACTTCCCCTAGAGCCATGCAAAGCTCTTCTCAACTTCGCGAAGACGAAGATATTGCGGGACTATCTTGACCTTGAGGAAGGAGGATTCTCCAATTCATCTCTAAAGAGAACTTGTAGATCTTCGAAAAAGCTTCGGAACAAGGGGTCCTACGCCCCGATCCGACCTCCGTAGCACCGGGAACATCGAGAAGAACTCACCCTAGACTTCGGCACACTTCGCCGAGCGCTCTTGCCACCGACCATGTTACATGGAAAAAATGGACCTCGGCACCCTTCGCCGAGCGCTCTTGCCACCGACCATGTTATATGGAAAAAATGGACCTCGGTACCCTTCGTCGAGCGCTCTTGCCACTGACCCGCAACCATGGAAAAAACTCACTCCAGACCCCGGTAAAGACTCGCCGAACTCCTTCTATACATATGTCGCCACGCCGAGGTACCTCTTCACCTCGGCAGGAGACCCCGAACCTCCCTGGACTTCGGCCTCCTTCTTAACACATATTTGTAGGGGGTCGGCAACGTCGCCGAAGCAACTTGCCATCGGAGCACAAATGAGAGAAATTCTTTACCTCGGAATTCGTGCTCAAATGAGAATGAGGGCTCGGATACAAGCAACCAAACAAACAGCCAAAAAAAAAGGGCTACAGGGTCGGGTTCGGACCCGTTAAGGACCAAACCCGAAACCCCATGTCTTTTTCTCCACAGTTTTGGCGCCAAAAACTGAAGCAAAAATGAAAAAAAGAAGACCCATCTAATGCAGCGCCTTCTTCCCCGCGCTCTACTGTCGAGCTCACCTCCATCGTTGAGCGCCGACCTCCTCGCTGAGTTCCACCCTCTTTCCTCCAACGTCGAGCTCCCATCCTCCGTTGCCGACCTCGACTAGCCACACCCGAAGCTCTACACCGCCAAAACTGGTTTGATCGCCAAGACCCCATGGCAGAGCTCGAGCCCATTTTCGTTCGCCGCTCTCCTCCCCGCCGCAATGCCGAGCTTACAAGCTCCTCTCCACTGCATTCATGCTTCGCCGAACCCATGGCCGAAGCTCGAACTCTACACAGTCGTCGCCGAGCTCCCCATTGCGAGCTCGAACCCATGGCCACCGAACTCCGACTCCGAGTTCAAGCTTCCACTCTCGTCAAGCTCCGAATCTTCCTCCTCACTGCCAAGCACCTTCACAAGCTCCTCAACAAGTCACCTCCGACGTCAGGCTCAGCTTTCGCCGAGCCCCATTGGCGACGGAGCATGAAGGTCGGCAGTGATCGTCGAGCTGCCTTCACTACCGAACTTCCCCCTCACCGAGCTCGAACGAAAGCCGAGCTCGAGTCCCCTCATCGTCATCTGTCGAGCTCGTGACCAAGCTCTACTCCTTGTCGACCTTCGATGACGAGCTCCCCCATCGATCTCCACTTCGCGAGCCGCTGGCGCTTCGAGAACAGAGAAGACGAAGGAGAAGGAGTTGATGTAGAAGACGAATGAAGAAGTGGAGAAGAGAAAGAAAAGAGCAGCAGCAAGAAAAAAAAGAAAAGAAAAGGAGGTCAACGGTTGACTTTGCCACGTGGCGTCTACATGGACTTCGGCCACTTTTGCCTTGAGCTCTTGCCACCGAAGATGTTATGAGCAAAAAATGACCTCCTCCCGATGCGTGCTCGCTTGATCGTGATCAACGCACACGATCGCACCACGTCACCAGGTATTTATTTATTTATTTATTTATTTATTTATTTATTTATTTATTTATTTATTTATTTATTTAAATAAAGGAAATTAATTATTTAAAAAATCCGAAAATTTAAAAATTGGAAAAAATTAATTAAAAATTCTAAACAAATAATTAATTCAGAAAATATTTTTTAAATTCTGAAAATAGTAATTTTTAAATTAGAAGAATTAATTAAATTTTTCGATAATTAATTATTTAATTCGGAAATTAAGTAAAAAATTCAAAAAAATTCAGAAAAAACTGGAAAAATCACAAAAATTCAGAAAAATCTGAGAATAATTTTGGGCATCTTACAAGCTCAGAAAACTACCGTTACACCCTGAGCTAGATTCAAATCCCTTAAGAACACCGATTAAATCCCGTACGCCATTAGAACAACAAAACTACTCCTCAAAGACTATAAAACTCATTCTCCAGGAGTGGGGGGCTCGTGATATGGCTAAAAATAGAGTTAAATCGGAACCGTTCAAATCGGGCACGAATCTTAAAGCTCAGGGGTAAAACGGTAATTTCACCTATAAATGGGTCTGAAGCGGATACTGGGTCTTCTCCTCTAAGACCCATCCACCCGCAAACGGATCCATCTCAGCTGGGTGCGGGTTCCAACCCGCAATGAACCCAGTCCATCAGGATAGAATTAGGGTTTCTGATTGCGTCCAATCAACGACCCTGATTTGCTCTATCCTTTCACTGGGAATGAGGGATTACATTCCTAATCTGATCCCAACGGCGACTATAAATATCCCCCCTCCCCTCCCCCCCCCCCCCATCATTATGAGGTAATCAATCTTTTGCCAATTTACGCTCTTTCATAATTTTCTCTGATTACTGATTTGAGCGTCGGAGGGTGCGTCGCCGGGATCAACCCCGGTGTCTCGCACTTTTTGCAGGTTCACGGTGGCGGCAAGAGACCAAGTCAACAACTTGGTGAAGGTCAACAGGCCAACAGATTTGCTTTATTGTTTTCTCCAAAAATCCACAAATTCATCTGTTTGCTCCCACACCAAAATTAGCAGCAACAACAACGTTAACTCTCTCATTAAAATATTAGATTAGATAAGATATTATAACATTTTTTCATAAAACTACCCTATATTTAGGTGGTCATTTGTAAAAACAAAATTTTTAAAAAGTTATGCATTAGAAAAGTCAAAAGTATAAGGTAATTCTTTGCAATTTAGCCAGTAAAGTCTAAGATTCCTTACTAATTTGACAAAGATCCAAGTACCTATCCATCGATATCAAACAGAACAATTAGGCATTAGTCTTTTTTTTCTTTTAAAAGCAAACAAAATAAAATTTATGCATTAATCTTTTGCATGTCCCGTCTTTATCCCAACTTATATATCCAGCAAACCACGTACCTCTCAAAATCAATCACTATTAGTTAATCTTAATTTTCATTAGTAGCTCCTTTTCCTTTTGTCTGAATAAACTTTAAACATAATAATTGAATCATTAATCTACAGAAATAATTTAAAAGTTGGTCTAAGCAGTAGGCAAGAGCAATTAATTGCCCTAATAGGCTAATGATAAGCCTCTCCACTAATGAGCAAGAGGTTAATAATTTAAACATCCGCTTGCAGGATTCTCCGTTATGATCTAAATTTAGTCCCACATCGGTTATATAGGAAATCAATGTTAGGTAGTTATAAACTTGGACTTTCTACCTTCAACAGTTAGCTTTTAAGAGTGAGTTCTACTAGGTTCCTAACAATTGGTATCAGAGCCAACCTTTAAAAAACCCGAAAAAAAAGTAAGCAAGAATTCAGGAATTAATTAATGATCAAGCTTTTAAGTCAATTACTGCTAAAAAGATGAAAGTGTGTCCCTTTTATGTTTTAACCATAACTAGATATAAGATACAGTACTGGTATAGAGAAATTAAGGCAAGCAATCTTTTGCATTGACAACTTGTATTAGGATTCTTATTGTAATCCTGAAGTTTTTATTTTAAGGGGAATTGTAATCCTAAAGTTCTTTTTTATTTTAAAGGAATTGTAATCCTAATTAAAGTTAACGAATAATAACGGAGTCTTTGACTAATTAATAACCACTGAACATGGCATTTGATTCGATGATTTCTTATTCAAAGCTTCTCCACTGACTATGGTTCAATGTTAGACCCTTCAGCATTTTTTTGTTGTTACACGTTCGATCCTCGCTATCCCAAAAAAAAAAATTCGTTAACAAAAGAAAGATAAACTAGGAAAATACCATTAACTAAAACTAATAAATCTCAATAGTGAATGGTATAGTTTAAAAGGATAAGGAGGCAAGTATGTCATCCTAGCTAATTAATTGAAACGATAAGGACAGAAGTATGTGCTAAGTCATAAAATAATAACTAGCTTCACCAGTTATGATAAGTAGAACAAGAGAAATTTATATAATAAAACACAAAAAAAGCTATCATGTGGCTCTCATTCAATCCTTCCAAAATTAAAGGGGCAGATCTAACCTCACAAAACACATTTTTCCTTCAAAACTCAAAATCAAATCCTCAAAAAAAAAAAAAAAACTCATTTATTTATTTAATTATTTATCTCTCTCTCTTTCTCTCTCTCTCTCTCTCTCTATATATATATATTTATATATATCTTAAGCTAATAGGCCTATCCCATCTTTCCTTTCTCTATTTTGAAATATACAAACGAGACAAAAGTAGGAACTGACACGTGCAGTCCACACCAATTGCCAAAACAGAATTAATTAAAAAAACACAAAAAAAAAAAACCTTCTCTCTTCCACATCTTCCTAAAACCCACAAACCCTAACTCTCCCTACCCCAAAACCCACTCACATCTCCTCACCCGTCCGTCCTACCGCCGCCCGCCGTCCACCCAGCCTCGATCCTGCCTGTCTAGCTCTACCCTCCATCGTCGATCCTGCCCCGACCCCGTCGTCTCTACCCTCCACCGTAAGTTTCCCTTTTACTTAAGATTTTTCTATCTTTCTCTACCCTCCACCGTAATTTTACGCTGCAAAAATGAGCTGCAGAATTAAGGGGCCTATTAGAAATTACATGGTATAGCAAAATCAACTCAAAATTCACATGGTCATATCAATGAACAAACTATTTCCCAATAATAGTCCAGGTCATTACCAGCAAGTATTATAAATTTCTTATTTACATTGCAAAAAGGGGCTGCATAATTAAGGGGCCTATTAGAAATCACATGGTATAGCAAAATCAACTCAAAATTCACATGGTCATATCAATGACCAAACTATTTCCGGATAATAGTCCAGGTCATTGCCAGCAAGTTTTATAAATTTCTTATTTATAATGGGTTAATTATAAATTAGAGAAGAAACCCATGAATTATATCTTTGGTACGATCTCCATGGTTCATGATGCCAGCCAACTGTTTGTTGAAATGCCCATTGGACATAAGTTGTTTATCTTTATGTAAATAGAACATGTAATGCATCCATTTCGAGTTTATGTGGCCAAAAATGGTAATGTCTGTAACATGAATAAAATATACTTTGTTTTGGGGAGATGGGTATGATGGGTTATGTTTTACCTAAAAAAATGTTCATGATACCCAATCCTAAGATGTATTCGGTTTTGCTGAGAAAGAATGTTGAAGGTCATTCGTAATATGCCCAAGTCAATAACATGGTTTAGATAAGTTACGTGAGAAGCACCTAAGGATGATTATTCCTATCAAATTATGCTTCAGGAGGAATAAATCTGGTCATGGGGAATTATCTGATCAAACAGATTAAACTTTTGTAGTTTTCTAATCTGTATAAAATGTACGTGGATCAAAGTTTCCATTATGAATATTTTTTTAACCTTGACTTATAATTGAAATGAGCATTTTAAAAGACTTTTTATTTATTTTTTAAAACAGATTTGCATATAATTAAATTTTAGAAAATAGGGTTTCCTCATGCTCATATCTTGATTACTGTTCGAAGAGTAGACAAGATTACTAATATTGAAGATATTGATAGATTAGTATCCGCTGAGATTCCAGATAAGGAACAATTTTGAAATATGCTGGAATTACAAGGAAAACAACATGCAGATAGTGGTATCTTTTCTACATTTTTGTTTTGTTTGAAATATTTTTAGAAATTGTAGTATTTTATGTGTGTTTTATTGTATGATCATTTTGTAGATGCACAATTAAGGAGTAATATAGAACAGTTGAAGAAAAATATTGAGGAACTTCGTAGACAATATGAGTATTTGCAAACAAGCTTTAGAATGGAGGAATCTGATAAGATTGTAAGTGATTTTTGAAAATACATTTTTCTTGACATCTCTAAAATTATGGATCTAGGGTTTACCTATGTCTTTGTGCTGAAATTATTGGAGAGTTACACACATCGAGAATTTTGGGGTTTTCTTTTAATTGAATAAAAATTATAGAACGATATTGATTTCGTAATGTGAATAGGTTAATCTATATATTTGTCAACTTTTCATATAGCTAATTATCAACTATTGTTCCCTCCATGTGTTTCTGATGTTGATTATATTTAATTTGAGAGGGAAAGTCGTTAAGAAGCACGCAGTCGAGAAGGAGATAACGAAGTACATTAAGGAGTCTGAGAAGAATCACAACCCAACTTCGGTAATTTTTTGATGTTTTTTTATTTCCTTTCAATTGAATAGAAATATAGAATGAGGTTGGTTTGTTTGATGGTGTGAATTAATATGTAGATTTGTCATATTTTAATTATATTGTGAAAGAAATAGTTAAGGGACATCTCTAAATTTTTAAGTTTCATATAATTTTATAAGTTTCTCAAAATTATTTGTCTGTGCAATTTGTACAGGATAACACTAGTGTGTGTGTGTGTGTCTATATATATATATATATATATATATATATATATATCGAGAAGTGATCCAATGAGAAACATCTTAAAATAAGAAAATGAGAAACATTAATTATAACCATTGGATATGAGGGGATTGAGATGAATTGCTCTAATTCATCTGATTTGATAATTAAAAAAACCCAAAAAAAAACTCATCTTATCTCGAGTTCCATTCCACCGACGCACCAAACCCATATTGATTCTTATTCTCAAAAACCCCATCTTTTAATTTCCATCTCAAAACCATCTCATGCAGCCATTAAATATGTTCAGTTTCAGTTTCCGATGAACTCTGTATATGTATATGATCTTCCATCGATCCATTCATGTTACCCTAAACATCTCTTGAAATAATATGTACACCCTGATAAGTTTGTTATGTACAGAATTAAATTTTTGTATTTTCCTATTTTAACAAGAAAAAAGATTTTATCATTTAACATGAATGTTCGCTGCTTGTTTTTGTTCGCCGCAATTCTTCCTTCACCGTCATGAAACCAAATGGAATTGTTAATGAGCATTTATAGATAGCCTACAAAAGTCTCATTTACTCGTCAACGTGGGGTGGAATTGCTGAGATGGTGTTGAGATGGAAATTAAAAGATGGGTGTTTTAGAATAAAAAACAATGAGATGGGTTTGGTAATATGTAACTGGTGATGAAATGGTTTTTTTTGTGTGTATATAATATCTGTAAAAAATCGGGTTTTTTTAATTATCAAATCAGATGAATTAGAGCTATTCATCTCAATCCCCTCATATCCAATGGTTATAATTAATGTTTCGCGTTTTGTTATTTTAAGATGTTTCTCATTGGATCACTCCTCTCTCTCTCTCTCTCTCTCTCTCTCTCTCTCTCTATATATATATATATATATATATATATGATATGGCTAAAAATGGGGTTTAATCGGAACCGTCCAAATCAGGCACGAATCTTGAGACCTGAGGGTAAAACAGTAATTTCACCCACAAAAGGACTAAAACGGATATTGGATCTGCCCTCCTAGGGCCCAATAATCTGCGAATGGATCCACCAACAAGAGGGTGCGGGTCTCAACCCGCTGCGCACCCAATCCAACAAGATAGAGTCAGGGTCCCTGATTAAACACGATCAACGGCCCTGATGGACACCTACCTTTTCACGGGGGATTAGGGATTAAATTCCTTATCTGATTACAGGGAATATATCCTATCAGATTACCTTCCTCATCTGATTATGGGGGACATTCCTTATCAAATCACGAGGATTACATTCCTAATCCGTTCCCTAAGACGCCTATAAATACCCCCCATCCATCTCCATTAAGAGGTAATCAACTCTTCACCAGTTTTTGTGCTCATTCATAGTCTTCCTAGATTATTGACTTGAGCGTCGGAGGGTGCGTCACCGGGAACAACCCCGGTGTCTCGCACTTTTTGCAGGTGCACGGCGGGAGCGACAGACGACGCCCCAGGGAACAGGTACGCAGGTCTTTCTATTCAGTTTCCCCAAGAATCCACAAGTTCTATCTGTTTGCCCCCACACCTAATTTAGCGGCAACAGATTGGCGCCGTCTGTGGGAAACTAACGAATAGAAACCTCACCTCTTCCCCGAGCACAGGTCTTCTCCAGCCATGCCGCCTCGCAAGGTCAGGTCAAGAGGGTCTAATCGAGTGCCCAACCCTGACCAACAAGAAGTCCTTCCTGATCCCGCTCAGCAACAAGGGCAACTCCCTCCTACCATGGAAGAGCCGCTCCAACGGAACCCTCCACCTCCTAATCCAAAGGGTCCTAACCCCCAGAAACAGCCTCTCCACCAAGAGAACCTCTCCATCCACAACGCCTCCAGTGCCTCCATGGCCTCCCATCATCCCCGAGCCTCTGGTCGCCACGATGCCCATCCCAAACGCCCGGAGGATGACGACCTCCGTCGTCATCTGGATGAAAAACGGGCTCGGGGGGAAGCCTCCCGCCAGCAAGAGCGATCCCCCCGTCACCGAGAGCACAAGAGGTCCCCCATCCGAAGAGGGAGAAAGGACTCCCCCGATTATTACCGAAGAAGGCGCTCTCCCGCAGGTTGGCAGCAGCCTAGGAACAATGAGGCACCCATCACCCGTGCCGAGTTCCAGCAGTTCCAAGCAATGGTACAACAGGCCCTCAACCTCCGTCAAAATCCCAATGAGCCGAGGGCCCCATCCCCTCCTCCGGTCCGAAGCCCTCGCCAACGGTCTCCCTCTCCTCGTCCTGCACCAACCAACTCCCGGCGCACCCCGAGTCCTCGTCGTTCCCGAAGTTACCGTCGTCGCAGCCCTCGCTCCCCCTCATACGAAGACGAGTCCCGTGGCCCGGCGGATTACCGTCGGAGGGATGACATCATGGACCGTCGTCTTAACGAGGTGGAAAAGCTCCTGGGTCAGATAAACCGAGAAGAGGAACTCAGGGGGAGGACCCTACATCCTAGCCAGCCCCCATTCTCCCGAACGATAGTGGATGCCCCTGTACCGTTCGGCTTCAAACCTCCCCAATTCGAGAATTACACCGGGGAGACCGATCCAGTTGATCACATCGAAAGCTTTAAGACATTAATGCTCCTTCACCAAGCCTCCGATGCCCTCCTCTGCAAAACATTCCCCGCGACACTCAAAGGCCCGGCTCGAGAATGGTACTCTCGTCTTGTCCCGGCGTCGATATTCTCCTTCGAACAGTTCGAAACCCTCTTCATCACCCACTTTGTCAGCAGCCGAAGGACCGAGAAAACCAGCATCTCTCTATTGCACCTCCGTCAGTAAAAGGGGGAAAAACTGAGGGACTACGTGAAGAGGTTCACAGCTGAAGCTAGAACCATTGCCTCCCTCGACCAATCGGTCGCTACCGCAGCATTCCAATCCAACATTCTCAATTCCAACCTCCGCTCCTCCCTTGCCAAGAAACCCCCACATGACTTTTCCGACCTTCTCCTTCGCACCGAAAAGTACATTCGGGCCGAAGAGGCCGAGCAACAACCCAACTGGGAAGTGCCCGCCTCCGGGCTTAAAAGGAAGGGGGCGGAGGAAGAAGGAGCCAAGAAGCTCCAGAAGGATAATGCCGGCCAGCGCCGACCTCCCCCTAGATTTGAGAAGTTCACTCCCCTCAACGCTAACCTCTCAGCCATCTTCATGGAGGTCGAAAAAGACGGGGTCTTGCCTCCGGCTCCCAAAATGAATACTCCCGCCAAGAGAAGAGATAAAGAGAAATGGTGCCGCTATCACCGGGACCATGGGCATGACACCAACGACTGCCGTGCTCTGAGGAACGAGATCGAAGCCCTTATCCAGAGGGGACAGCTAACGAAGTTTGTAAAAAAGGACCGAGCCGAGCTCCCTCCCCCGTCTCGGGGGGCTAACAAGCGTCCGGAAAGAGAAGAGACGCCAGACTTCGAGGAAGAGCGAGTCCTCCACCTCATCCATGGGGGTCCGATGGGAGGCTCCTCGAACTCCTCCCGGAAAGCGTTTATCAGAGAGGTCAATTCAGTCCGAACCACGCCTCCTCCCAAAGGCCTCGGAGTACCAGTTACCTTTTCCGACGAAGATCTCGAGGGAGTTCGTATCCCACATTGTGACGCTCTCGTCATCAGCCTCCACATGGCAAATTTCAAAGTGGAGAGGATCTTAGTTGACAACGGCAGCTCCGTCAACATCCTATTCCTCTCCGCTTTCAAAGGCCTAAAGCTCTCCAGAGACAGACTCAAGCCCGCCGGTTACACTCTCCATGGGTTCACGGGGGTTCCGGTAACTATAGAAGGGGTGATCACCCTCGATGTAACTGTCGGCCAAACCCCTACCACCAGGACGGAGCCGATGGACTTCATGGTAGTGGATGTTCCTGCGGCCTACAACGTTATTTTGGGCAGGCCCGGCCTCGCGGCTCTGGAAGCAGTTCCCTCGGCATATCATCTGAAGATGAAGTTTCCCACCCGATCCGGGGTCGGAGAGGTAAGGGGAAATCAGGAGCAGGCCCGGAAATGCTACATGACTTCGACCCTTGGGCCCGTCCTCTCTTTAGAGACCCTGGAGATTCCCCAAGATTCCACAAGACCGACCTCCGAGCCAGCAGACGAACTGGAGGAGGTGCTCTTCTCCGAACAAGAGCCGACCCGCAAGTTCTTCGTAAGCAAAACCCTTCCGTCCGCCCTATACACAGACATTGTGAAATGCATCCGAGCCAATCAAGACCTCTTCGCATGGTCCGCAGCTGACATGCCCGGTATCTCCGAAGAACTCCTAGTCCACCGCCTGAGTGTTGATCCGGGGTCCAAACCGGTTCAGCAGAAGAGGCGCAAGTTCGCCCCCGAGCGACAGCTCGCTATCAAAGAGGAGGTAGACAAATTGCTGAAGGCCCGATTCATACAAGAGGTAAACTATCCTGAATGGTTATCAAACGTTGTAATGGTGAAGAAGGCCAACGGAACTTGGAGAATTTGCATTGATTTCACCGACCTCAACAAAGCCTGTCCCAAAGATCCCTTCCCTCTACCGAGCATCGACACTCTGATTGACGCAACCTCGGGACATGAGCTTCTAAGCTTCATGGACGCTTTCTCGGGTTACAATCAGATAAGGATGTTCCCACCGGATATCCCAAAGACGGCTTTTGTGACCGACCAAGGCCTTTATTGCTACAGGGTCATGCCATTCGGCCTAAAGAACGCAGGAGCAACATACCAGCGCCTCGTCAACAAAGTTTTTCAGGCTCAGATCGGCAGAAACATGGAAGTGTACGTCGATGACATGCTGGTGAAAAGCATCCGAGGTGTTGATCATGTGACCGACCTCCAAGAAGCATTTGATGTTTTAAGAAGGCACAATATGAGACTCAACCCGAACAAGTGTGCGTTCGGCGTCTCATCAGGCAAGTTCCTCGGCTTCATGGTTAGCCAACGAGGAATAGAGGCAAATCCGGAGAAGATCAAGGCCATACTGGACATGGCCCCCCCTAGAAATATCAAAGAAGTTCAGAGGTTGACTGGTCGCCTAGCCGCCATAGGGCGCTTCCTGTCGAAGTCCGGGGAGAAGTGCCTCCCGTTCTTCAAAGCCCTCAGGGGGGCTAAAGGATTCGAGTGGGGGCAGCAGCAACAAGACTCCTTTGACCAGCTTAAAGCTTACCTCGTCAATCCCCCTCTCCTTAGCAAACCAGTACCCGGCGAACCGCTCTACCTCTACCTTGCAGCTTCCGAACAGACGCTCAGTGCGGTCTTAGTCAGAGAAGAAGAAAGGGCTCAGAAGCCCATTTACTACGTCAGCAAGGTGCTCCGGGACGCCGAACTCCGGTACCCGAAGATTGAGAAAATGGCGTATGCCCTGGTAATGGCCGCGAGAAAACTTAGACCCTACTTTCAGTCCCATTCGGTGGTCGTCCTTACCGACCAGCCGCTGAAACAGATTCTTCACCAACCCGAGACTTCCGGTCGCCTCATGAAGTGGTCGATCGAGCTGAGCCAGCACGATATAACTTATCAGCCTCGGACTGCAATCAAGGCACAGGCGCTGGCCGAATTCATAGTTGAGACTACAATCTCCGAGTCTGGCCAAGCAGCAGAGGGACCCCCCGTCTGGTCGGTCTACGTTGACGGGTCCTCTTGTAATGAGGGAAGCGGGGCAGGAGTCATCTTGGCAGGACCAGATGACTTCATCCTCCAATACTCCCTTCGGATAAATTTCAAAGCCTCGAACAACGAGGCCGAATATGAAGCACTAATAGCCGGGCTGCGAATGGCCCGAAATGCTGGGGCACAACGGCTACAGATTTTCAGCGACTCCCAGTTGATTGTTAACCAGGTCCTCGGCGAGTATGAAGCCCGCGACGATAGAATGGCTAAATACTTGTCCAAAGTAAAGAGCCTCATGGCGCTGTTCGACGAGGCTCTCATCCAAAGGATCCCTCGAGAAGAAAATGCTCAGGCCGACGCTTTATCCAAGTTAGCCTCCTCTTCCCTTCAAGGTCTGGAACAGACCGTTTTGATAGAAGTCCTCCTGAAGCCGAGCATAGAGGATGAAGCGCCAGACTCCGTTGAAACATTGCCCGTCCTCCTCGAAGACAACTGGATGAAACCCATTGTCGAATTCTTGAGGAACGGACTCCTCCCTGAAGATCCGAGGGAAGCACGAAGGATCAGGGCCCGAGCCGAGCGTTTCACTTTAATCGAAGGCATCTTATATAAACGCTCCTTCACCCAAGTGGATGGTCGACCGTATTTAAGGTGCCTCTCCCCCGAGCAAGCCGACTATGCCCTGCAAGAGCTCCATGAGGGGGTCGGCGGAGCTCATTCTGGATCCAGGGCTCTAGCGCGCAAGGTGTTGAACTATGGATATTACTGGCCCACTCTCCTACGGGACGCCGAACGACACGTTCGGCAATGCAGCTCCTGCCAAAAGTATGCAGACGTCCGACGCCTTCCACAGGCACCGCTAACCTCCCTATCAAGTCCCGTTCCCTTCGCTATGTGGGGGATGGATTTACTAGGACCATTTCCTCCAGCCCCCGGGCAGCTAAAGTTCCTAGTCGTGGCAGTCGACTATTTCTCTAAGTGGATAGAAGCCGAGCCCCTGGCTACGATCACCGAACATAGGGTCGTTCAATTCTTCTGGAAAAATGTGATTTGCCGGTTCGGCGTTCCCCGAGTCATAGTCACAGATAACGGGACACAGTTTACTGGAGCCGCCTTCCGAGCCTTGTGCGAAGACCTCTCCATACAACATCGATTCTCCTCCGTCTCCCATCCCCAGTCGAATGGTCAGGCTGAGAATGCCAACCGACAGATTCTTGCGGGAATCAAGAAGAGGTTAGACAAGTGTTCCAAGGGACTATGGGTCGATCAGCTGCCGAACGTACTCTGGAATCACCGCACCACCAAGCGGACCCCGACAGGCGAGAGCCCATTTAACCTCACCTATGGGGCCGAAGCCATCATCCCCCTAGAAGTCGGGATACCCTCTCCTCGCCTGATCGCTTATGAAGAAGAGCGGAATGCTAGAGAACTCAGAACAAGCCTAGATCTGATAGACGAGATCCGAGAGAGAGCTGCCATACGCCAGCAAGCTTACCGAAGAAGGATCGAGCTAGCATACAACAAAAGAGTCCGCCCAACGGACCTCAAAGAAGGGGATTTAGTCCTTCGGAAGTTGGCCATCTCATTCCCCGGGCAGAAAAGCAAGCTGGCCCCGAACTGGGAGGGACCGTACAAGATCTCGAAAGTAATCCGCCCCGGTACATACAAGCTAGAGGATCTCGAAGGCAGAGAAATTCCCAGGACTTGGAACGCCGACCATCTTTTGAAATACCAAGAGAAGGCAACTACGTCTCTCCAAGTAACTCGAGATGTCGAACCGTTCCCTTCCTTTCTCTAGTCATAATTCGTCCTTTTGTTCTTTCTTTTATTATTGTAATAACGGCTAGCAACTTTAGAAGCAGCCGATCATTAGATGTTAATAAATGAAGTTTCTTCATGTTTTCACTACTATTACATCCCTCTGCTTGTAACTCTTTAATGTCACAATGGTTCCGGAGTCCAACACTTGGCTCGATCCTACTTCGCGAGCTCGCTCCTAAGCGAGCTAGAAGTAGCTCGCCATTCGAAAATGCTCCCACAGCCGTTGAATGGTACGGAGTCCAACACTTGGTTCGACCCTACTCCGCAAGCTCGCTCCCAAGCGAGCTAGGGTAGTTCGCCATTCGAAATTGCTCCTACACCCCTTAAATTGACAATGGTTCCGGAGTCCAACACTTGGCTCGATCCTACTTCGCGAGCTCGCTCCTAAGCGAGCTAGAAGTAGCTCGCCATTCGAAAATGCTCCCACAGCCGTTGAATGGTACGGAGTCCAACACTTGGTTCGACCCTACTCCGCAAGCTCGCTCCCAAGCGAGCTAGGGTAGTTCGCCATTCGAAATTGCTCCTACACCCCTTAAATTGACAATGGTTCCGGAGTCCAACACTTGGCTCGATCCTACTTCGCGAGCTCGCTCCTAAGCGAGCTAGAAGTAGCTCGCCATTCGAAAATGCTCCCACAGCCGTTGAATGGTACGGAGTCCAACACTTGGTTCGACCCTACTCCGCAAGCTCGCTCCCAAGCGAGCTAGGGTAGTTCGCCATTCGAAATTGCTCCTACACCCCTTAAACTGACAATGGTTCCGGAGTCCAACACTTGGCTCGATCCTACTTCGCGAGCTCGCTCCTAAGCGAGCTAGAGGTAGCTCGCCATTCGAAAATGCTCCCACAGCCGTTGAATGGTACGGAGTCCAACACTTGGTTCGACCCTACTCCGCAAGCTCGCTCCCAAGCGAGCCAAGGTAGTTCGCCATTCGAAATTGCTCCTACACCCTCTAAATTGACAATGGTTCCGGAGTCCGACACTTGGCTCGACTCTACTTCGCAAGCGCGATCCTAAGCGAGCCAGGAGTGGTTCGCCGCTCTTAAACGCTCCGACGTCCCTAACCTAGTAAACCAAGGACCCCGAAGTCGGACACTTGGCTCAATTCTACTTCGCGAATTCGCTCCTCAGCGAGCCGGAAGTAGCTCCCCATTCGAGTCCGAAGCTTTAGAAGTTACGGTACGGCAGACAACGATCGCGAGAACAAGGCACACAAGTTCGACAATAACGCTTTTATTAATGAAACAGATGTGGTACAAAGACAAACACAGTAGATGCACAACTCATCAGAGAAAAGTTACAACGCCGACTTATTACACTTGTTGAAAAACAAAAAAAGCAAAGAACTCGCAGAATCGACCACTTCAGCGCTTCTTCGGAGCTGGAGCGTTCCGCTTCAAGGACACTCGAGAGTGACGACGCTTGTCCCCGGAGCGCGACCCCAAGCCGGCAAACTGGGACGTATCCTCGGCACCGCTCCTGGCAGCTACGCCGACGGACGCCCCGCTCGAGGAGATTGCCACCGAGCTCTGTGCGTCCCCCGGGCTTGGTTGGCCGATCCGCTGACGGGTCGCCATCTCATAGAAGGTAATGCCCCGCTCACTCTCAGCGCGAGTGCATGACGTGCTTCGAACGTTGATCGGCCCTGAATGTGGCTTCAGACGAGCCACTTCTGCCTCCAACTCCGAGATCCTGTCCCGCAACGAGTCATCTTTAACGTCGACTTCGAAACGTGGGGGTATCGCAGAGTCCAGCACTCCAGATCGACTAGCGACGAGGCGCCGAAGGTGGGTGACCTCGATGCTTTTATCCACCGTCGCCCTCTTGAGCGCTTCGACTTCGGCAGTCAACTCGACTCGTTCAGTCGTCAACATGGCCACCTCGGCCGTCAGCCCCTCGCCCTCACTCCGGAACTTCGCCTCTACGGACTGCAGATGCTGTATCTCGGAAAGCAACTCGTCCTTCTCCGCTGTTATTTTGGACAAATTATGACGAATACACTGAACTCGAATCTCATTACTGAAATCAGTTGGCAAATGTTCACCTTCGGGTATAAGCTCGGCGATTCTGCTTTCCAAACGACGAATCTCGATGTCTCGCCGTCCAAGGACGAGCTGGAGATGCCTCCTCTCGCTTTCAGCTCGGCGCAATCCGAGCTCGACCTCGTAAAGTTTCTCTCTACACCTAGCCAGACACAGCCTCGTCGCCCCTAGGCCGGCCTCGGCTGGAACTTCCTCGTCCGGGCGAGCAAGCTCGACGTCTTGGGCAATCACCATAAGCTGCAAGAGATCAGGATAATCAGCACAAACGCCGAACATGGCCGAAGCGCCACACTTGGAAAAATTTTCATCTCTAGAAACAAAAGCAAACAGTTCGGCAAAAGAAAAGGCGTAACACAAAAAATTCCGAACATCGACACTTGCAAGAAATTTTCCTTTCATTAAACGTCACAAAAAGCGGTGGCCAGTCCGCCATTAGGCATTACAAAGTTCGAAAGGAAAGACAAAAAAAAATCAAAAACAACAAAACGAAAGGCGGATTCAGGGCCCGACCTCTTTCCCCGGACGACGAGGCGGAGTAGGCGTTGACTTCGCCGAAGGAGACGCCGCCGCCAACGGAGTGGTCGTGGTGCTCGGGACCTCGCCAGTAACCCCGGCGTCGGCATCGGCGTCGCCCTCCTCCTCCTCCTCCTCCTCTTCTCCTTCGGACTCGGGGTCGAAGCCCTCGACGTGTCCGGGGAAGAGTCGCCAACCCGAGACGTCCACCCCGGGGTATGCCTCTCGCACCCGGTCGAGGGCAGTGGCGAAGGCCTTCGCCATGTTTTGCGAAGGGTACCCCTGGGCCTTCTTCAAGGTGGCGTCCTCCGCCTCCTTCACGGCCGCCGCCTGCTTGGCCTCGGCCTCGACCAACCGGTTGGCCGACCCCTCCTTCTCCCGACGCAGCTCGTCCTCCAGCCTCTTCACTTCGGCCTCGAGGTGCTGGATTCTCGCAGACCGACCTTCATGCTCGACCTGGAGTTTGTCGAGCTGGTTCGACATCCGAGCCTTCTCGTTCCGAGCTTGGTCGGACTCCTGCTTCAGCTCCTTCTCGAGGGCGGTCAGCCTCTCGGTGAGGTGACCGAAATGGACGACGATCTACAAAGGAAAGAAGAAGAACTCAGAGAGTTAGAAAAATTTTGTGATTCAAGATGAAATGAACGAAGGGAACTCGGAACTTACCGATACCGCCGAACGAGCGATCTCGATCACGTCGTCGCCTTCCCTCCCCGCGTCCATGGCGGCGCGGTCCTTCGGGGTGGCGAGATGCTTGACGGCCTGCATGCTCGCCAACGAGTTCCCGAGGAACCCATCGTGCTTCCGGACCTGCCAGTCCGGAACGTGGATCCGCTTATGCTCCTCCGTCAGGAGCTCCTCCCCTGCTACGGTCAGCGGCGGGGTCGGCATGGCAAGGGCGGCGGCAATGGGGAATCCCCCACAGGTGCAGGAGCCGAAGGCCCCGCCACGGTGACGACCGGGTCGTCAGCAACCTCCACCACCTGGTCGGGGGCAGCAATCCTCGGCACCTTCGAGGTCGAGGGCAGCTTCGACGCAACCCTCTTGCGCTTCCTCGGCGCCTTACTGGCGAGCCCCGCCCTGAGCGCCAACACCGCCTCGTAGTCCATGGATTCTGCATCAAAAGCAAAAAATGATTAGCACCAAAGAAAAACAAGGCAGCAAGTACGGAAAAAAGAACTTGGCGAAAACCGCGTACTAGGATCTACGCGGCAGAGCCCTCCCCTGTAGAGAACGTCTTCCGTCAGATCCTTCCAATCGTACTTCGGCCGATCGAGGAGGGTCCGGACCGCCGCTTCTTCCTCCACCGTAAGCCTCGGCAATGCCGTCGCCCTCTTGGGCACCCCTTCTGCCTAATTTGTGGGGATCGGCCATGCTTCCCGACTCCGCATGACGACCCACTTCTCTCGCCAGTGCTTGATAGAGTCGGGGCAGACGACGAGCCTGCCGCCGTGCCTCGGAGTCAGATAATACCGGTACTCCGACTTGTTCCCTTGGTGGAGCCGGTATATCGTCCGAAGCACGTTCAGCTGCGGCTCGATCCCTGCGGCCTGGCAGTGGAGAACGAAGCCATTAATCACTCGCCACGCGTTCGGCATGAGCTGAATGGGGCAGACCCCGTACCAGCTCACCACGGTAACGGCGAACGCGTGGAGAGGCAGCCGAGCGCTGGCGATGAAGGCATCGACCGGCCAGCAACACATGGTCACTGGCAGCGGCGAATTAGCCCTAACCCCGGGGCCCGGCAACATGATTTCGTACTCCTCCGGGATGAAAAAAGAGTCCCAGATCGCAGCCAATTCCTCCTCGCGCAGGATCGACGCCGCGTCGTCCGCCTCCGTCGTCTCCCTTGCTTCGTTCTCCTCGAAGGACCTCTCCCTACCATGGACGATCCGCTCGGCCTGGTCCTTCGGGAGCTCCCTGACCCTGTGCAGCCCCGTCAGCGGACCTGGTAGCTGCCCGAACTCCCCCATCCTCTTCGGATCCACGACGATGGAATCCTTGCCGAACACCTTCCCCTTGGGTGGATTCGGACTTGAGGCCTCGACGCCTTCAAGGGAGGGCTCGGACCAAGAGACTTCATCTGAGACAGAAGCTACAGACATAATTTATAAATTACCTTAAGAGCTGCCGAAAAACCTTGCCTGAGTCAAACGCCGGTCACCGGAAAACTCGCCTGAAACACATAGAGAACGCCTGAGCAAATGAGGGAAGAAATGAGAAATGAGAAGGGGGGAGGGAGGATTTATAGAAGAGGGACACACACCACGAGACTAATGGGCCTGTACGACCGACCCATCTAAACCAAGCGGCGGAGCGATCCCAATCGTCACCTCGATAACTTCAACGAATCATGAGTTGCATTTAATGCGCACTCCATCTGATGGAAACCCAGGGGTCACTGCAATTAATGAACGTCCCATCTGTCAGGGTTGTCAGAATTGTCAGAGGTGTCAGGGGTTCAAATGGCGCACAGAAAAGACAAACCCCCAAAAAACGACAAGTCTGGGAGCGCGGCACCCACTGCCGAGCATTCGTGACACCGACCCTGTTATAGGGAAAAAGTCACGTTCGGCACCCACTGCCGAGCATTCGTGACACCGACCCTGTTATAGGGAAAAAAGTCACGTTCGGCACCCACTGCCGAGCATTCGTGACACCAACCCTGTTATAGGGAAAAAGTCACGTTCGGCACCCACTGCCGAGCATTCGTGACACCGACCCTGTTATAGGGAAAAAGTCACGTTCGGCACCCACTGCCGAGCGTTCGTGACACCGACCCTGTTATAGGGAAAAAGTCACGTTCGGCACCCACTGCCGAGCATTCGTGACACCGACCCTGTTATAGGAAAAAAAGTCACGTTCGGCACCCACTGCCGAGCATTCGTGACACCGACCCTGTTATAGGGAAAAAGTCACGTTCGGCACCCACTGCCGAGCATTCGTGACACCGACCCTGTTATAGGGAAAAAAGCCACGTTCGGCACCCACTGCCGAGCGTTCGTGGCACCGACCCTGTTATAGGGAAAAAACAGGTCCGGCACCACTGCCGAGCGTTCGTGACACCGACCCTGTTATAGGGGAAAAAACAGGTTCGGCACCACTGCCGAGCGTTCGTGGCACCGACCCTGTTATAGGGAAAAGTCAGGTTCGGCACCGCTGCCGAGCGTTCGTGGCACCGACCCCCTTATAGGGAAAAAACAAGTTCGGCAGATCGCCGAACTCACTCCTGACGCTCGCAGCCCTGCCGAACTCGCTTCCCTCTCTGGAAAAGCTCGCCGAACTGCACATGGACCTCGGCCCCTTCGCCAGCGAATTCTAGGGGGGTCTAAAGCGTGATCCAAGTATACAAGACCCCTGAACAACGAATTGGTACTCCGCAAAAGTAAAAAAGACGTCCCCACAGTAACGCCACATGACCATCAGAGTTCGTGAGCAGCTCGGAGTTCAACCAACTTGAAAAATCGCCACACTACCTCCTTCAAGATTCAAGAACCTTCCATTTGGACTCAGATACAACTCCGCTAGCCATCCAAACAGTAAAACTACTCCTCAAAGGCTGACCAAGCTCAGTCCTCGGGAGTGGGGGCTCGTGATATGGCTAAAAATGGGATTTAATCGGAACCGTCCAAATCAGGCACGAATCTTGAGACCTGAGGGTAAAACAGTAATTTCACCCACAAAAGGACTAAAACGGATATTGGATCTGCCCTCCTAGGGCCCAATAATCCGCAAATGGATCCACCAACAAGAGGGTGCGGGTCTCAACCCGCTGCGCACCCAATCCAACAAGATAGAGTCAGGGTCCCTGATTAAACACGATCAACGGCCCTGATGGACACCTACCTTTTCACGGGGGATTAGGGATTAAATTCCTTATCTGATTACAGGGAATATATCCTATCAGATTACCTTCCTCATCTGATTATGGGGGACATTCCTTATCAAATCACGGGGATTACATTCCTAATCCGTTCCCTAAGACGCCTATAAATACCCCCCATCCATCTCCATTAAGAGGTAATCAACTCTTCACCAGTTTTTGTGCTCATTCATAGTCTTCCTAGATTATTGACTTGAGCGTCGGAGGGTGCGTCACCGGGAACAACCCCGGTGTCTCGCACTTTTTGCAGGTGCACGGCGAGAGCGACAGACGACGCCCCAGGGAACAGGTACGCAGGTCTTTCTATTCAGTTTTCCCAAGAATCCACAAGTTCTATCTGTTTGCCTCCACACCTAATTTAGCGGCAACAATATATATATATATATGGAAACATGGACTTTTATACCCCAATTTATAATTATTTTTCACCATATACTAATGGAAACATGGACTTTTATTTACAACTAATTATTGTCATAATATTCAAACTTCAGCTATATAATTGTTGATTTACTGTTTTCAAGACTTTTCATATGCTGTATCGTTCTTATGGTGTGCCATAGGCACGTGGCCATGGGCAAATCTAGTTGCTCTAATAAACTACATGGGTCAACTGCATCTATTTTATAATTTCACAAATTGAGTTGCTTAATTTAATGTTAATTATGTTAATTAAGTTGAATAGTTGCTTAATTAAGTTGAAAATTGATATGTTAGACTTAATTCAAAATTTTATTTCCTTTTTCAGTTTTATCATGCCTCGTAAATATGTGTCTGGCGCATTAAAAAGGAAGAAGAAACAAGAAGAAAATAAATTTATACAATCTCAAGTTGTGGCATTTGATAAATTTCTTACAAACAAACCAATCTCAAGTTATAATGCTAATGAAGAAGAAGTTCAAGAACATCAAGAGTTGAATGTGGGTGATGAAAATGAAGAATCAGTTCAAGAGTTGAATGAGAATGTTAATTTGAATGTGGGTGATGAAAAGGCAGAACCAAATCAAAATGAAGAATGTAGGTCTATAAATATTTATGATCCAATGAATTGGGAGATTATTGATCAAAAAGTTCGTGATTTATTAGTTAAAAGAGGGCCCATTAGAGTTGATATTGATTTTCCTAAAGATGACGAAGGTAGACATTTTTCTTGTGTACACTACACTCGATTGTTGTTAAATGGAGAAAAGTATGATAGAAGATGGCTTGTTTATTTAACTGCTTTGGATAAAGTGTTTTGTTTTTGTTGTAAATTGTTCAAGAAAAAAGGGAACAATAATCAATAGTCAAGTCAAGGGTTAAAACAGTGGCATAATATTAGTCATAGACTTCAAAGTCATAAAGAGAGTGAAGACCACATTAATTGCATGACAAGTTGGCTTGAATTGGAGACGAGACTCAAAAAATGTGAAGTTATTGACAGATGTGTGGAACTACTAATTATAAAGAAAAAAGAACATTAGAGACATGTTTTGTTAAGAATTATTGTTGTAATTAAAACACTAGCAAAAAATGTATTGGTATTTCGTGGTGACAATGAGAAGATTTATGAAGAGAATAATGGTAATTTCTTAAGCATGATTGAAATGATTGCTGAATTTGATTCCATCATGAAAGAACACATTAGGAAATTCCAAAGCGGCGAATCTCGTAAGCATTATCTTAGCCACAAAATTCAAAAATGAATTGATAGAATTGTTGGCAAGTGAGGTAAAAGGTGCAATCATTAAAACAATCAAAAAGGCAAAGTATTATTCAGTAATACTTGATTGTACTCCAGATGCAAGTCATGAGAAACAAATGTCTCTGGTCATACGGTGTGTTGATGTTTCAAAAAGTTCGATAAAGGTGGAAGAATTCTTTTTAGAATTTTTAGTTGTAGATGATACATCCGGGTTGGGACTTTTTAAAGTGCTTGAAGATGTTCTGATGGTTCTTGGGCTTGATATTTTTAATGTTAGAAGACAGGATTATGACAACGGTTCTAATATGAAGGGAAAGAACAAAGGTGTGCAAAACAGGTTAATTACTGTTAATCCTAAAGCTTTTTATACGTCCTGTGGTTGTCAGAGTCTTAATCTTGCAATTTGTGATATGACCAACTGTTGTATCAAAGTTGTGTCTTTCTTTGGAGTTGTACAACGTTTGTATACGTTATTTTCATCTTCTACAACGCGATGAGATATTTTGAAAAGACATGTGTCAAATCTCACGCTTAAGACATCATCACAAACTCGTTGGAAAAGCCGTGTTGAAAGTGTTAGAGCAATAAGATTTCAACCCGTGGAGATAAGAGATGCATTAATTGAATTGAAAAATAGTGATACAGATCCTAAGATCAAGAGTGAAGCTGGTTCCTTAGCAACAAATGAGATGGAGAATTGGAAGTTTTTACTAGGTATGATTATTTGGCACAATATATTATTTACTGTTAATTCTGTCAGTAAATACTTGCAAGAGAAAGACATGCAAATTGATGTTGCTATACTTCAATTAAAGGGCTCATTGCATTTTTTGAAGAGTACAGAGAAGCTGGTTTTATGGAGGCTATGACTGAAGCTAAAATAGTTGCAGAGAAATTGAGAGTTGAAGTTGTTTTCGTAAAGAAGCGTGTCGTCCATAGAAAGAGAAAATTTGATGAAAGTGATAGTGAAGAAACAACACAATCACCTGAAGAAGAATTTAGGATTCATTACTTCATAATTGTAGTAAATCAAGCTGTTTTTTCACTCAACAGTAGGTTTGAACAATTTGTGAAATATGAACAAATCTTTGGTTTTTTGTTTGATTTGGAGAAGTTGAGAAGTCTACATGATGATGAGTTGAAAGCTTGTTGTGCCACTCTTGAAGAGTTTCTCCATCACGATTCACATTATGATATTAATAGGGATGATCTGTTTTTAGAGTTGAAGCGCCTCAGATTAATTGTATCATCGGAAGCAAAAAAAAGTAATTGATGTGCTTAATTATTTGCAAAGGATGGATGGTATATTTCTATATGCATGGATCGCGTATCGTATTTTGTTGACCATACCAGTTACTGTTGCTTCTGCAGAAAGAAGTTTTTCGAAGTTGAAAATTGTCAAGTCTTATATTCGATCAACCATATCTCAAGAGAGATTGAATGGATTAGGCCTACTATGTATTGAGAAGGCGATGGTAGAAAAACTTGATTATGAACATTTAATTAGTGAGTTTGCTGCACGGAATGCGAGAAGAAGTCATGTACTGGGATGATTAATGATGTAGGTTTAACTCCTTAATGTTTATGTTTCTCCTATGTTTCCTTTCTTCACTTCAGTGCTATTTCATTTTCATTTCATAATTTTCTGTTTCTAATTCATAATTTTCATTTCATCTATGTAGATGTGGAGGTTAATTGTTGAGCCAGCTTCATGCATTAAATGAGATACAATCAGAGCTTTCCATTGACAGGTTTTGCATATTTAAATATATATTTTCACTTTATTTTACATATATGTATGATTCTTATGAGTAACTTGTTATTCAATGAAATATATTTTGCATATTTTGCTTTGGCAAATTTTTTTTATGCATGTTTTTTTTTAATGTATGGGGGCAGGGAGGGCCCATTTTGGAAGTTCACCTCGGGCCCCCCGGAACTCAGAGCCGGCCCTGCATATGCCGTCCCAAAGTTCGCAATTAAAAAATTTGTCTTAGACGACAAATCATATACCGTTCGACACTAAGACGGTAAATCATGTTCTAATTTCTAAAATATGCATATTGTCATTTCCGCTGCCAAATATAGCCATCTTCTGTTCATTCGATACCAAAAAATGGATATATAGACAACGACCACAGAGGTGTTTTTTTTTAAATATTCATTTTATGAATATACAGCCAACGACTACAGATGCTCTTAGCTCGTGCTAGTTTAATTCAAATTAAGCTCGTTGAAGTCTTACAGAAATTAATGCTAGTTTAATTCAAATTAGTGTAATGAGCTAGTGTATTTTTTGTTGATAAAATGAGCTAGTATAATTAATACTTTGAAAAGCTTGTGCATTGAAGATTTCTGTTTGTTTGTTTTTTACTTCAGTCTGTTAGGGATTTGTATCGTCACCAGTGAATTATTCACTGTAGAGGGCTGGTACATCATCCATTCAACCACACATGGTGCATCAAAATACAATCCAACCTACGCCGGTATGAGTATATGGTTTTTATCTTCATTTCTCATGTTATCATTGTAGATGTGGGATTAACGGTTCGTTTGCCACTCCTTTGAGATTTATGGCAGATTTATGTGAGTGTTGGCAGATTGTTGGATCATGTACCTTCCAATATTAAGGAGGATTTTGATCCGTAATGCAAGATTATTTGCAGTATTATTTGTATATCTAATTGTGTCTATATTTCAATTTTATGGGTACTAAATTGCAAGTATTTTAGTTGATGTATTGGATTCATGCATAGAATCTAAATACTAGAGACTACATGTTATGGTATTTATAATTAAAATACAGATGTAGTCATATTGAACTAAATCGAATTTGCACCTCTCGTGAGAGAAGGAACTCTAGATTTTGTATTTGCTTGCTAGGTTCCTTGTCTAGGTGTGTACGGAGGGAGGAGTACACCATAAAGAGTCCAACATCGAAGGAAGTAACATTTATATGATCCATAAACCCTAATAAGCCTATGTGAAGAAGATGTCGATTAATCTTTAAACTTTGGTGTTGGGTAATCCATAATCCACTGAGTTGAGGATGTAGCTAGTGAGGGTCTATAAACTTAATTACAACAAAAAAAAAAAAAAAAAAAAAAAACCTTCTGTATTCTCTGTTTTAAATTGATGACAGCAAGAGTACATACGATATATATATGTAGGTCTCACTCAGCTTTACTATTAACAAACTGGTGATCGATTATACTATCGCACGTCTTCGTGTACATTATAAATTACGCCACTCCAACTATGTAACAGTAGCGCTAGATTACTAAGATTAGAGAAGTAGTAGTGTGTGATGACTCTGATACTAATTGATGGATTTTTATATACACTTAAGAACATGCATAAAACATTAATAACAACCTAAAACATGTTTATACGAACCTAGATCTTAATCATGTTGTAAAAGTGCTTTAATATAAAATCCTAAATCATGAAACTATAGATCTTTGCTAAATCAGAAGAAGAAGAACATTAAAAGCGGAAGCACTAACCTGAAGCCATTGATGGAGATTGCACAGAGGGTTTGGATCTTCCTATATGATACGCACTTCTATGAGAGGCCATCTCTCTATTCTACTGTTGATGGATGGCAGATGGAATAAGAAGATACGTATATATAGGAAACCATAACCCTAATTGATAATTATTGATTTCCAATTTTGCCCATCACAAAATGAGAAATTTACTTTACGTCTCTACACGTGTTATATCACACATTAAATTATATGCTTTTAACCTATTACATAATCTTGATTAGATCACTTTAATTTAGATTGGACTTTAGAATAGCAGTTATACATTTAGTCACATATGTGAGCCCACATAGATTATTTTTCAACAATCTCCCACTTGGGCCACATATGTTACTCCTTATAAATGTACATACTTTATGAGCTCAAAATTTTGCTATCATAACCAAAAGCATAGCTAAACAATCTCGTCCATTGATCATGTAAATATAGGATCAAAGTAATTTTCGTTACATTTATCGTAACTAAATTCATCAATAGTCACATATATCAACATAATCAAACGACATAGATCAAGTGTAAATGTGTAGCATGGAAATTTCATGCAATGTGATCTATACACATACTTATTTTCAACTGGTCCTCTTTAAAACTTAAGTGAGGTCAGAACCAAAACATGACAAATGAGTGAGAAAACTGAATTCTTTATTTCTGATCAGAAAATAACCAAATGTATAAATGTCTCACACAAACATAATGCAAACAAAATACAAACTTCCACTAATTCATGATATCCTCAAATAATACAACACCCATATGAGCAGTATGCTTATAAAAGACCTTGGGTGGTAATCTCTTTGTGAGCGGATCCGCTATCATGGAGTTTGTCCCAATGTGCTCTATGGACATCTGTCCACTTTGCACTCTTTCTTTCACAACTAGGAACTTTATGTCAATATATTTCGACTTTGTTGAACTCATGTTGTTGTTGGAATACATCACTGCTGACTTATTGTCACAAAATGACTTGAGTGGTCTTTCTATATTCTCCAAAATGCGCAGCCCAGTGACAAAATTTTGCAGCCATATTTCATGATTCACTGCCTCATAGCATGCTACATACTCCGCTGCCATAGTGGAAGAAGCTATAAGTATCTGTTTGACACTTTTCCACGATATAGCTCCTCCAGCTAACAGGTAAATATAGCCTGATGTAGAATTTTTGCTATCTTGGCACCTTAGTGAAATCAGAATCAGAATACCTTACGACCTCCAAATGATCTGATTTTCTATATGTGAGCATGTAGTCTTTTGTTCTCTGAAGATACCTCATGACCCTCTTGGCTGCTATCCAATGGTTCTTACCAGGTTTTCTTAAATACCTGCCTAACATCCCAACAATGTATGCAATTTCCGGACGTGTACATACTGGAGCATACATTAGACTCCCAATAGCTGATATATAGGGGATCTTTTGTATTTCTTGAATTTCAAGGTTACTTTTCGGACATTGATTGAGACTAAATTTGTCTCCTTTAGCAACAGGGGTATCCACTGGTCTACAATCTTGCATGCCAAACCTTTTGAGTACTTTATCGATGTATCCCTTTTGTAATAATCCTAGAATACCTCGAGAACGATTTCGGTGTATCTGAATTCCTAATACAAAAGGGGCATCCCCAAGATCCTTCATCTCAAAATGCTTGGACAGAAATCTTTCAGTTTCATGCAATAAATCTATATAATTAGCGGCACGCAATATGTCATCGACATATTGAACTAGGAATATATGCTTACTCCCACTGAACTAGTGATACACACAATCATCAACTATATTCATCTCAAAACCAAATGAGATAATTATTGAAACTTGTGGTACCATTGACGAGGAGCTTGCTTGAGTCCATAGATGGATTTTGTTAATTTGCAAACCATATTCTTAAGCTAGGATATAATAAACTGGTTTGAATACTTATTTCTTCATTTAAAGCATTAAATACATTGGTCATTTCATAAATATCTGATTAATACTACCCCTTTTTGATTCGAGAAAATATGATCAGAATGCTATATTTAACTTCAAACCGGAACCAAACTTTAGAACAGAGAATGCAACACCATAAGAACATATTCTGGATTGTGGAGACCATGAGTAAGCTTTCTTGAAGTAAATAATAAATGTGTTCATAACACCTAACATTAAGAATATTGGCACCTAATCTCTTAGTTTTGATATATTTTTCCTTTATGTAGTCTACACAGACATTAAAGTCTTGTGAAGTCCTGGGATTTCAAAATGTCATCAGACACAAGATGCTCAACTCTACCTTTTGAGATATGACCTAAGCACTTATGCCATAATGACACCGAATTTTCTTTATTTAATTTATGTTTAGTACCACGTAACTCTATATGCAAGGTTTCATTATAGGATGCAACTATTTCAAACAAATAAAGGTTGTCATAAGCATTCAAATATCCAGTTCCAACAATATTCGAATTTAAAGACAAACTAAACTGATTGTTTCCATTTGAACAATAATAACCAAATTTGTCCAACAAAGACATATAAATTAAATTTCGTCTAAAAGATGGAATAACAAAAGTGTCTTTCAAATCCAAATAAGAAACCAGTTCCTAATAACAACCTAAAATGCCCAACTGCTTCCACTTCTACCGATTATCGCTCTCGAAGGTGTGTCTTTCATCATTATTTGGCTTCCGGCAGCTCAGGCAACCCTTTCTTTGCACGCCATGCGTGATATTTAGTACATTTCTTCTTCATATATCTAGGCTTGTTACAAAAGAAACAACTCTCTGTATCCTTATGTTGTTTCTTTTAAGCTGGATCCTTAGCTTTTTCATCCTCAGATTTCCTTTTCTTGCCCTTATCCTTAGAGATTTTGGCCAAATGAGCACTTTCAGTCTTACCTTGTTTCGACCTTTCTTCCTCTTGCACACAGTGAGAAATGAGCTCATTTAGAGTCCATTTTTCCTTTTGACAATTGTAACTGATCTTGAATTGATTAAACTGTGCAGAAAGTGATACCAAAACCATAAGCACAAGCAAGTCCTCGGGAAATTCAAGCTTGAGTGCCTTAAGTCTTGAAACAACATGATACAATTCCATAATGTACTCCTTTATATTTTCTCAACCCTTATACTTCATAGACATCAAAGAAGTCAGAAGTGTAGCCATTTCAACCTTATCGTTTTTAGCAAAATGTTTCTCAATTTGATCGAGAAAATCTTTGGCCTTAGTAATCACATCGGATTCTGTGCCCCTAAAGGCTTCTGGAATGTTGTGTTTCATAATCATTAGACTCATGTGATTTGAACGATCCCACGTCTCAAATACCCTTTTATCATCAGGAGTGCTTTCCGCAGTGAGAGATGGAGGTTGTTCTTCCCTTAATGCATGGTCTAATTATATACAGCCAAGAGTTATCAGTAAGGTCCCTTTCCAATCCTTGAAATTTGTCCTATCAGGCATGGGAATAGAATTGATGTTAGCAGTTATTGAGGCAGCAGAAGATACGCTAGCTGAATATAGAACAAAATAAACAAAATAAGCTCACATGAGAATTCATATAAAACAATAAATTCAAATAATGGTTAATCACATAACAAGATACCAGGCACAACGTTAATATCAAGTCTTTGGACAGTAACATTAACTGTAAGCGGTACTCTTGTTGTAGTAATCAAATATTGACAATAAATCCTGTCAAATAATAAGTCATTCTTTGGACTGACTTATTGTTCACATGGAATACCTTATAATTGTCACATATTTATTACCACAAATGTGTATGAAATTCGGCCAAATATCAACTTACCTTTGGATCAGTTAATAAACGCATGAATTACAAACACACAATCATCTTGATATTTTAAATAAATTAATCTACACAAAAGAGGTCACTTTGGCAATATTTTGTTTCAATTGATCTATTCAAAATATTAGACATTCATAAGAAAACCAAAACCATAATTTGAATTTAATTGTTTTCCAAAATTTTATCTTTTCCTTAATTTTTGTAGTTTTACTTTATTTTAGATGGATAATGTCAAAATAATATTTATTTAAAATGATAACAAAACCATAACTGAGCCTTATCTATCTACTAATTTGATAATGTCAAAAGATAGGATTAAACAGAATATTAACAGAAATTAAAATTCTTAAATCTCACATTTCCTTAATTCTATGAGCACAGAAACCCAAACCCGGGCCCATGCCTACGTCCTGCCTTCACAAACCCATGGGCCCCTTTTACCGAAACCATTTTAAATCCACAAACATGCCCCATAGGAGTCCTATAGGGTACCTATCTATTAATTGTTAGAGAACCCATCAAATCCCAAGTTTTTAGTGGGATATAATAAAGTTGACCTGATGAAGTTGACCTTAACAGATAACCCCTCTCCTTTTTTTTCTGGGCGGCGGGCCCCAGACGCGGCGAAATCACCCCGTGATGACAGCAAATAAAAAAAAAATCATTTAATGAATTGAAGCCAGCATGAGCTGCCTTCTCAGAAACCGGGTGGGCCCCTCCCATCCTCCATTAAATTCAAGCACAACTAACAAACTCTATTAATTATCTTTAACAGAATGAAAACTTCATCAAAACCATATCTGAAGCCATCCCGTGGGTCCCCCTCTTGCAATATATTAATTAGAAATTCAAGCCATATAAAAAATCTCAAACTGAATCCAATCATTAGTTAATGATAACAGAAGTAATGATTCTTTAAAAAACAAAATAGCAGAATTAACTAAATCTGAAGCAATTGATTAATTATAGATAACAGAATCCATGTCAATTAATTAAAACCATATCTTAAAACCAGTGTTAATTAAATTGTTTGATATTAATTAAACACAAGAGAATTCAATATCAAAACCACACCTAAAAGAAAACTATCAAAATCCAAAAAAACCATAACAAGTCAGTACTTACGGTTTATATATATATATATATATATATATATATATATATATATTAATTCCAAATCTGAAGCAATGGATTCAATTACTATTATCAATTAAATTTCTTAAGCAGGAAGATCAAATAGAACCCTAAATTTTTTAAGTTCTTTAAACAAGAAGCCCTAAAATTCTTTAAACAAGAAACCCTAAATTTCTTCAATTAATTCAGCAAAGATGGCTCTGATACCAATTGGTGGATTTTTATATACACTTAAGAACAAGTATAAAACATTAATAACAACCTAAAACATGTTTATATGAATCTAGATCTTAATCATGTTGCAAAAGTGCTTTAATATAAAATTCTAAATCATGAAACTATAGATCTTTGCTAAATCAAAAGAAGAAGAACATTAAAAGTGAAAGCACTTACCTGAACCCATTGATAGAGATTGCGCAGAGGGTTTGAATATTCTTATATGATACGCACTTCTATGAGAAGCCGTCTCTCTATTCTACTGTTGATGGATGACAGATGAAATAAGAAGATACGTATATATAGGGGACCATAACCCTAATTGATAATTATTGATTTTCAATCTTGCCCATCACAAAATGAGAAATTACTTTACGGTCTCTACACGTGTTATATCACACATTAAATTATATGCTTTTAACCCGTTATTTAATCTTGATTAGATCACTTTAGAATAACAATTATACATTTAATAACATATGTGAGTCCACATAGATTATTTTTCAACAGTGTGTATTTTATTTGAGCGAGTGTTTCCTTTGGCTAATTAATTTGTTGCTGTTTTTGGTTTATTTTTTTTATGCTCACCAGATTGAATACATGCCGACATTAATTAGTGTAAGTACTAAATGTGCATCCGCATTTTTATTGCCAATAAAACTATAAATATAGATATTACTCGAATAGATTTCAGATTTCTCAATAACCATATTAGAATTCGGATTGAATACATATAGTGGTCGGGTATATTAAATAATAATAAAAATTAATATGAGAATGAGTAAATTTGTTCTATTTAAATCTATATTTAATTATATTTGGATCAAATAATTGAATAATTTGAAGGACTCCAAAATTTTTAGGATTAAATATTTTATTTTAATAAAATATTTAATCATAATAAAATATAATTTTGAGTTTGAGTTTTGAATAGAGCTCATATACTTACAAATTGTTTTCACTCAAGTTTTTTTGGTTTATTTCTATCATCTACAATAACAACTTTATTGTTGTCATTTGAATCGAAAATAAGAAATATATTTTCGAGTAATACAATATCAGATACACGTACCAAGCCAATTGCACGGCCAGTTCCACCAGTATATTTAAATGGACGGATATTGGATATCGGTATCAGTCAAATACGAATATGAAATTATACCGAATCAGATTTATCCATATCCACTTGCAATCTGCCTCTTGGTACTTCAAAATCTGATTTTTGGTGACATATGAGACTATATTTTGGTGACAAAAGTTAAATATAAGAACCATATTTCAATCCAACTCTGCATTCTTAATTAAATGAACGGATATTAGATATCTGTATCAACCAAACACAGATATAAAACCATATTGGATCAGATGTGTGTATGTCTGTTTGCAACCTGCGAACTGGTTTCAACAGAAGTAGGTTTCTGAAAGGGGAAAAAAATAATAAAAAAATAAATATCAGAGCCAGGTTTCGATCCTGGGACCTGTGGGTTATGGGCCCACCACGCTTCCGCTGCGCCACTCTGATTTATTGTTTAGTTAAGATCATAAGCTTATATGAACAAAGGTACTCAAGTTACAAAAAAAAGAGATACATACATTAAATCTCTAATATTATAATGGGAGAGTTGTCATTTGTGGACAACCTATGATTTGTAGGCATTCAACCTCAATTAAATTTAAATCTACACTACACAATTAGATTAGATCAAACATAATCTGACTAAATCTCTCAATTAAATCTATACCACACAATTGGATTTAACCCTAACCTAACTAATTCTAAACCGCACATCCTAATCTCACCCCCATCCTAATTAAACTCCAATTAATTATTTAAATAAATAAAAACCCAGTCGTCCTCTCCATCTCTCTCCCCGAAAAACCTCAGATCTATCGCGCCTCCTATCTATCTATATTTTTTGTTGGCATACATCACACGAACATTATACTAATATATACTAAAGTAAAGAAAATTACCCTATATCTTTTGGTGTTTCTCAGATAGCTAACCTAAATTTATTTTAATATGTGCAACTCCTCTGATCTTTCATTTTTCTCCAAAACTGTATCAAATATCTACCTCAAATTATTTTCTAGTTTTGAAAAACTACCATAAACTAGTAATTTATACATGTGTTGTGATGCACATTTTAATAAATACAGTTTTTTAAAGTAAAAAATCAGACGTAGTCTGGGTTTGAACCCAAGATATTTTTTATAATAGTTATGCAAGTGTATTGCACACGTTTGATAGATTGGCAAATAACACTAATACCTTCTCCCTTTATAATATTATTATAACTAGTAATTTATACGTGTATGCACGTCTTTATAAATATAGATTTTTAAAAATTAAATTTCTGACGCTATCTGACATAATACCTAAGATGTCCTTTATATTAATTATAGGTGTGCATTGCACATATTTATTTAGTTACAATGCACGTATTTGTTTGGTTACACAACCTTAACTCTCCCATTAAAATATTAGATTAGATAAGATATTATAACATTTTTTCATAAAACTAGCCTATATTTAGGTGGTCATTTGTAAAAACAAAATTTTTAAAAAGTTATGCATTAGAAAGGTCAAAAGTATAAGGTAGTTGTTAGCAATTTAGCCAGTAAAGTCTAAGATTCCTTACTAATTTGACAAAGATCCAAGTACCTATCCATCTATATCAAACAGAACAATTAGGCATTAGTCCCTTTTTTTCTTTAAAAAAACAAAAAACAAAATAAAATTTATGCAATAATCTTTTGCATGTCACGTCTTTATCCCAACATATATCAAGCAAACCACGTACCTCTTAAAATCAATCAATATTAGTTAACCTTAATTTTCGTTAGTAGCTCCTTTTCCTTTTGTGAAAATTTTGCGGCACTGCCCCACTTTTTGAAAATATTTAGCGGTCTGTCCTACTTTTCAAAACAATTAGTGATATGTCCTTGTTTAGACCACGTCAGCAAGAAACGTTATTGGGAAAAACGGCATAGGTTATTTCGATGCTCCAATAACGGCATCTGTTTGAAAAAAAAATAGCATGCCGTTATTTGGAATAATGGCATCAGTATATTTGTCTTACAAGTGTGAATCTTCTAAGTTTAAAAAGTTCTACGTGTGAAAAAAACTTATAAACAATGCCGTTATCCTGAATAACGGCATTCGAATGACTGATGCCGTTATTGGGGATAACGGCATCAGTTATATATCAATATACACTCTTGCCGTTGTTTGGAAACAGAAAGAATTAATAAAAAAGTTTAAAAAAAAAAATTATAACTGATGCCGTTATTCGGAATAACGACATCAGTTATGAATTTTTTTTTTTTTTTTTTTTTACTTATTCATCAGAGATGATGAATAATAAGTTACTTTTTTATTAAAAAAATTTATAACTGATGCCGTTATTCCAAATAACGGCATCAGTATTGAGAATGCCGTTATTTGGAATAACGACATCTGTTATAAGATTTTTCATACTTGCAATTTTTCCTCTAAGTGGAGACTATAAGCTCTCGAAAAACAAAACAACCTATGCCGTTATTCCAAATAATGGCAAGCAATTTTTTTTTCAAACATATGCCGTTATTGGGAAGAACGGCATGAAAATAACCTATGCCGTTTTTCCCAATAACGTTTCTTGCTGACGTGTCCTAAACAAGGGCATATTGCTAATTGTTTTGGAAAGTGGGGCAGAACGCTAAATATTTTCAAAAAGTGGGGTAGGACGGCAAAAATAAATCTCTCCTTTTGTCTGAATAAACTTTAAACATAATAATTGAATCATTAATCTACAGAAATAATTTAAAAGTTGGTCTAAGCAGTAGGCAAGAGCAATTAATTGCCCAAATAGGCTAATGATAAGCCTCTCTACTAATGAGCAAGAGGTTAATAATTTAAACATCCGCTTGCAGAATTCTTCAATTATAAAACGAGAGTATGTATGATTAATTGAATGGCTGGGAGTCATTTGACTCTATCCGTATCATCAAAAAAATAAAACGAGAGTATGTATGTGGCACTGGACTTGTTAAAAAAAAAACGGTAAGCGAGAGTTCAGGAATTAATGATCAAGCTTTTAAGTCAATTAATGCTAAAAAGGGTTGGTGTTGGATCATGACTGTTGGTTTGAAAATTAAACAAAAAGTTTAAACAAATCAGATGAAAGAGATGAAGAAAGGGATGAAGAATATACTCATGTGTCCCTTCTAAGTTTTAACCATAACTAGATATATGATACACTAGTATAGACTATAGAGAAATTAACGTAGGCAATCTTTTGCATTGACTGTTAGTTTCTGTGAGAAATTAACAATTAGGAATTAGGGTTTATCTCTAGATCTAAGTTGCTTGAGATATTCACCCTAGGTATCAAGATTGGAATACCTAGACTGCTATCACAAGCCAGTATTTATTCCTAAATACTGGTTTGGGTATCGGGTTATAAGCCCACAAACCCGCGTTCCAATATCCAATCAATTGTACGTTTATTACACGTGTTACACATATGCACGTGCTATATTTATATAGAGAGAATATACCAATATATCCAACAATCTCCTCCTATATTCTCAATATATAAAGTACAGGATTATCTCATCAGATCAGTATACAACTGACTGGCTGATAGCAGTCCATAAAGGAAAAGCATCATAAAGGTATAGTTTCATAAGAACCAATAGAATTATAAAACTGAATAGTTCAATCAGACTAAACCAATATAATTAAATAGTTCCAAACCATATCCAATTCAGAATAGTTCACATAGACTAAACCAACTGGAATAATCTGTCATAGTTTCAAAATCAAACAAAGTAAATAAACTTCAAGAACAAAATATGAGTTTTAAGCTCATGAACACAAGAGTCTTAAACTCAACAGAAGTTTTACCAAGCAAGTGATTAATTTATTCTCAAAAGAAATAAATTGAAATTCTATCATTGCACACTGCTTTATGTTTACTCCTCCATTTTGAGCAATCATTATTTTTGAAATCTATGTTGACAGATTCAACTCCTCCATCTTTGCTAGCTTATTGAAAACAAGAATATCAAGAGACACATCTCTAAGAATTCCAACATATTTCACAAATTATCTTGTTCCACAAAAGAACTTAGTACAATTCATAATTAGCTTAGCAAAAATGTAACGCAAGCATCACAATCAAGTATCTTTAATAAGTAAAGTACATGAACTTTATAGTTTCTACACAAGAACCATACTATGTTTCATATTGGAATGAAAAGACTGCCGTTTCAATCATGGATTAACATTGAATCATCAAAATTGGAATAATATTTAGGACAATTTAATCATCGGAAACACATCGACAAGTTTTCATGTTTCGTATTGGAATAATATGATTATTCTAAGTAAATTTCCTAGATATATAATACCATCAAAATTGGAATGACATTATATATTTATGGAATTTATGTCGAATCATCAAAATTATCTAAAACATGTCAACTGCCTAAAATTGATGCTTAAGTTTGAACTTCTCTATGGCTCCAATTGGATTCTAAATTTCAAAACTTGGATGTCAAAGCTTTTTACTCAATAGCTTTTAACTCCACTTTCCCCCACAGTTTTGATAATTAGATTACTTTCAAGTCTCTTATCAAGAGCATTAGCCATACTTGTCGCAATTGCACTTTATCTATGAGAAGGTTCAACTAGGCTTCTTTAACCCTTAATATACTCCTCTTACTATTATAGAGTGAGTTATGAGCTACAGTGCATTGTAGCTTGATAGTCGCATAACAGAATTAGAGAGTTACTTAAACTTATTAATGGATAATTAGCAACATTTCTTCAATCCACTCAGCCTTTTCCCCTGCAGAGGATTACACATAGAGGTCTGATTTCATGGATAATAGCACAGTGCCCGTTTGCTTTTTATTTCCATAATATTTCTGTTTCTCCTAGTGTAAACATATATCTACTAGTTATCGACTTTCACTAAATTCTGAGCATCATAATGCATCAGATCAGCCATTCATTCGAAGAATGACTAGAGTAGCACAAAGTAAACTCTTGAATACCACTTAGGTATCACATTAGCCTCTTAAGGGCACTCAAATGTGTATGAGATTATTAGTGAATCTGCAGATCATACCTACCTCAAAGGCTATGTCTATTCTAGTGCAGATCTTTATATACATGAGACTGTCAAATCCTTTAGAATGATCTATATGTCTCATAGTTGCACCATCATTAGGTGTCAACCTTTTATCATAATCATAAGGTGTTTCAAAACACACTTTCTTTCAATCACTATATCCCCACTTTTGAAACACATTTTGATTTGATGAGTTTGACTAAGAGTTATCCCTTGCCAACTGAAAACTCACCCTTATACCTATGGTGTCCACATTACTTAGGTTTTCATGTTGAATTCTTTGAATAGCACAAATTTAACTTCATTTGTAATAAAGAGGTCACTTCCAAGAACTTGCATATCAACAGAACAAGTAAATAATAGCCACTATATTTGATACACCACAAAGTTGAAGGCACTGATCTGAATTACTTGATTCATATACTAGGCTCTTTCAAAATTTTGTCAAATTATTTATTCGTTGGCTATACATATTTTAAGAATATACAATGATTTTACTAAATTGTAAATCTTGTTCACTAAATATATTAGTTCAAAACTTTTCAGTACAAAACTGTTCAGTACAAAACATCAAGTACAAAGCCTTTTAATTATTCTTTATGAATGACAAAATTTTCAATAGATGTAAGGGTAAGAAGAATACTTATTGTAGCAATATGACAAATATGTGAGTAGACATCAAATAAATCTACCCCATTTTTCTCAGTCAATCTGTTAGCTACTAAAAAGTATTAAAATTGCTACTGAACAATCAAATTAAGTTTTTTCTACAAAACCCCACTTACTTACTATAGTTTTAGCCTCTTTCGGCAAATCAACTAAATTAAAGTATTATTGTATGACACAGAATCATCTCATTGTCTACTAAAGACTCTTCTTAGCTCATTTGTCATTCAAGTTTTCAAGTGTCAGTAAGGCTAGTTCTTGATTCCAACTGTGAATCATTGAACATGTCTGTAGGACTAGATTATTTCATACATTTATTTTTGATGAACATATCCTCAAAGAACTTTGCAAGTCTAGATTTTTCTAACACAAATTAGATAGATCCAACATCTGTCCACAGAGCTACATTCTGCACTTTCTAAGCACACAAATATTTGTTGTAGGTCCTACTTTAGGCCTTCTAGGGTTATGTACTCTAACAAAAGTATCACAACACACATTTTCACTTTAACAAAACTGTTTGTGTTTTCATACCATGATTTACAATGTGTATTCAATTTAGAGTGTAGTAACACATTAGAGATATGATTAACAATATAACATCACTCATAATTACACAAGACAAACAACATCAATAATATAAAAATTCAACATTTCACTAAGTGTTTGATTCTAACTTTTATCAATACCGTTTGATTGTTGTAAGTAGAGTGCTCTACAGATTATGCCCAATGCAAACTTCTCTAAAGTTGTTAAAATATATTCACCACCTCTATTAAATTTGAATCCTTGATTTTTAACATTTAACTATGATTTTTGATTCATTAAGAATAACAAGTGCTTCATTCTGCATATATATGACAGACTTATATTAATCATCTGCAAAAGAGATTAAATACTTCTGACCAAGAATCGTCTCATCTAGCCACAAAGCTACTGAGATCACAAATATCAGAATGCATTGACTCAAGAAGTTGTGTGCTCCTAGAGACCATACTAAATAATTTTCTAGTGATTATAATCTGAGCACAACTTTCATATTTGTCATATTTTAATGGAGTGTCATTTAGTAGGGCTATGAGTTTTAACAAGAACAAACAATTTAATATATAGTTCATGGTGATTCTAAATTTCAAAACAACTTAGATGTTAAAGATTTGACTCAATAGCTTTTAATTCCATTTCCCCACAGTTTTGATAATTAGATCACATTTCCTCACAAACAATTGAATATATAGTTCTCAAATCTTAGCCAATTATACTATGTTCAAGAACACAATTAGAACTATTATTATTAATTGTCTCATATGTTAAACTCAACTTATACATACGATTGACAATACATACACTTTATAAGAGTTAATACAAAATTACTCTATCACATTTTTCAAAAAATTATTTGCTTTCTCTAATGATTCTAACAATGTCCACTAGCTCAAACACATTGAGCAAAGAGTTCTTTCCTGTACTCGTTCTTCATCATCTTCATAACGCTAAATGAGATAATGACTAGTATATTATAATTCAACTTTGCACACACAGTACAATGAACGAGAGGGAACACAACGTAACTAGTAGAGTCATATTTTACATTAAGAGATGCTCTCTCCTAAGTTACAGACATTTGTTATACATCTTATAGAATTTTATTTTATTTTAAATTTTAGAGAAGCAAATATGTAATCTCACACAAACTGCAAAAAATGGATTTGTCAAAATATCTATACACATAGTATGATAAAACACTTAACAACCCTAAACATGCTAGTTTTCCAGAGCGAGAATAACTATGATCTAAAACTCTCAATCATATGATCAAACGCACAAAACGTTAACACATTCATCACATGAAAAATACTGAGAAAATTAAAGTAGATCATACCGACACTTCAAGTTAGAAGTGTTTTTCCAAATTCGATGGAGAAGCCTGCATAGTGCAAACTTATTATACCATGATGCAAATCCATCGTCTCCAACCTACACAATTTGTAGGTAACATTAAAGTTCCTACATTCATCAAATTGTTAAAAATTAGCCAATTAAATAAATTATTAGCACAATCTAATTCTAGCAACAATTTAATTGGAGATCCGAATTTTATAGTCAAAACTATAACTTATCTTATCAAAATAAATATTTGATCTTCAGCACATAGCCACAACATTTATTCAAATTTGTATTTTAATTAAACAATGCATAATATGGTTCTGAACTTTAGCACTTAGCAACAAAATTCAAACAAATAATTAAAATAACCATTTAAAATTGGTGAAGAACTTATCTTTAATTTTGAATTAATTTCGGATCTGATCAAGTATATTCATACATGGATCTAGTCCAAAAACTATCCTCATAGTAGTACCAAATGAAGTCCCCCTTCTCCCACACATTGCAGATGAACCCATCCACAGTTTCCTGCCCCAAATCGTCAGCACCATCCATCCAATTCGGCCGCAAAATACCCACCTCAAAATGGGTTGTCCTGCAACTCAAGGGCAGAGATCTGTTGTTGAGAGGGAACCCACTGTAGTTGACATAGAGGATGGAGTGGAATTGAGGAACCCATTGCAGCAAACTCAATCTGATGTCGGGAAGATCACCACACACCGAAGAAGAAGCCAATGGGATTGCTTAGATCGAATCTGGATCTAATCCAAGAACCCTAGCAAAATCCTCCAATCGAAAAGTTGGATCTGATTGTCTCTTTTCATTCCCCCTTTCTGCCTACGCTTGGGAAGAAGGAGAAAGAGGCAGTGGCATGCGGCGGCACCGACGTGTGGTGGCGTCAGCGACTGCGGTGGTGACCACCGGTGACGACGACAGATACCGACGAACGGTCAATTACACGTGTTACACATATGCACGTGCTATATTTATATAGAGAGAATATACCAATATATCCAACAATGATAACTTGTATTAGGATTCTTATTGTAATCCTGAAGTTTTTATTTTGAGGGGAATTGTAATCCTAAAGTTCTTTTTTATTTTAAAGGAATTGTAATCCTAATTAAAGTTAACGAATAATAACGGAGTCTTTGACTAATTAATAGCCACTGAACATGACATTTGATTCGATGATTTCTTATTCAAAGCTTCTCCACTGACTATGGTTCAATGTTAGACCCTTCAGCATTTTTTTGTTGTTACACATTAGATCCTCACTATCCCAAAAAAAAAAATTCGTTAACAAAAGAAAGATAAATTAGGAAAATACCATCAACTAAAACTAATAAATCTCAATAGTGAATGGTATAGTTTAAAAGGATAAGGAGGCAGAGTATGTCATCCTAGCTAATTAATAGAAACGATAAGGACAGAAGTATGAGCGAAGTCATAAAATAATAACTAGCTTCACTAGTTATTATAAGTAGAGCAAGAGAAATCTATATAATGAAACACAAAAAAAGATTATCAAGTGGCTCTCATTTAATCCTTCCAAAATAAAAGGTCCAGATCTAACTTTATAAAATACATTTTTCATCTAAAAGTCAAAATCAAATCCTCAAAAAAAAAAAAAAAAAAAAAAAAAAAAAAACTCATTTATTTATTTAATTACTTATCTCGCTTTCTCTCTCTCTCTCTTTATATACTAGTATCATGCACGTGCGATGCACGTGGAGGAAGAAGGAAAAAGAAAAAAAAAGGAAAATAATTTCCAAACTGATCCACTTTCGAAAATATTTACCAAACTGGTCCATTTCGAAAAGCACGTGCGATGCACGTGGAGGAAGAAGGAAAAAGGAAAAAGAAAAAAAAAGGAAAATAATTTCCAAACCGATCAACTTTCGAAACTATTAACCAAACTGGTCCACTTTCGAAAATATTTACCAAAGTGAATTGGCTTCAAAATGACAGAATTAAAAAAAAAAAAAAATTAATGACAAATACCACTAAGGCCTTCTCCCATTATAATAGTAGAGATATATACTAGTAATTTGCACCTGCGATGCACGGGTTGGTAGAATGACAAAACATTTACAAATGACACTAAGGTCTTCTCCCATTATAATATTATATATATATATATATATATATATATATATATATATATATATATATATTAAGCTAATAGGCCTATCCCATCTCTCCTTTCTCTATTTTGAAATAGAGAAATTAATGAGAGCAAAAGTAGGAACTGGTACGTGCAGCCCACACCAATTGCCCAAACAGAATTAATTAAAAAAACACAAAAAAGAAAAAAACCTTTTTTCTTCCACATCTCCTTAAAACCCACAAACCCTAACTCTCCCTACTCCAAAACCCACTCACATCTCCTCACCCGTCCGTCCTACCGCCGCCCGCCGTCCACCCAACCTCGATCCCGCCCGTCTAGCTCTACCCTCCATCGTTGCCGTCCGTCGTCGATCCCGCTCTGACCCCGCCGTCTCTACCCTCCACCGTAAGTTTCCCTTTAACTTAAGATTTTATTATCTTTCTCTACTCTCCACCGTAATTTTACGCTGCAAAAAGGGGCTGCAGAATTAAGGGGCCAATTAGAAATCACATGGTATAGCAAAATCAACTCAAAATTTACATGGTCATATCAATGACCAAACTATTTCCCAATAATAGTGTAGTTTATTGCTAGCAAGTATTATAAATTTCTTATTGATAATGGGTTAATTATAAATTAGAGAAGAAACCCATGAATTATATCTTTGGTACGATCTCCATGGTTCATGATGCCAACCAACTCTTTGTCGAAATGCCCATTGGACATAAGTTGTTTATCTTTATGTAAATAGAACATGTAAGAGCATCCACAGTCGTTGATGGTCAAAATATGCATATATGGATAAATGGATATAACAATTCGCCATTTTGTTGCAGTCGTTGAATGCTATTTTTTAACTTTTTAATTTAAAATAATAACAAATGGCACTCGAAGTGCCGTCGGAGGTGAAAAAAATTAAAAAAACATTAAAAAATGGTGGGACGGCATGTGAAGTTCCGTCGGAGAGGAAAAAAAAAATGAAAATGGTGGGACGGCACTTGAAGTGCCGTCCGAGGGAAAAAATTAGTCGAAGTGCAAAAAAAATTACAAAACAATTATATAAAATTACAAAACAATTTACAAAAATTACAAAAATATTACAAAACATTACAAAAAAATACAAAAATTACAAAAAACCCCCGAGAGGGTGGGACGTCACTTCAAGTGCCGTCCGAGGGATAGGTTGGTTTTTTTGGTTTTTTTTATTAGGAATTTTTTTTTTTGTGGGACAGCACTTGAAGTGTCGTCAGACCATTAAAAAAATAATTTTTTTATACGACGGCACTTGAAGTGCCGCCCGACAATTAAAAAAAAAAAAAAATTTGGTGCGACGGCACTTGAAGTGTCGTCTCTCATATATGCATATTTCTCATTTCGTCTCTCATTTATGGCAATCTCCTGTAGCGAATTATGCATATTATGCATATTTGGCCAACGACTGCAGCGCTGTTTTTGGCTAAATATGCATATTATGCATATTTAGCAAACGACTACAGATGCACTAATGCACCCATTTCGAGTTTGTGTGGATGAAAATGGTAATGTCTGTAACATGAATAGAATATATTTTGTTTTGAGGAGATGGGTATGATGGGTTATGTTTTACCTAAAAAAATGTTCACGATTCCCAATCCTAAGATGTATTCTGTTTTGCTGAGAAAGAATGTTGAAGGTCATTCGTGATATGCCCGAGTCAATAACATGGTTTAGATAAGTTACGTAAGAAGCACCTAAGGATGATTATTCCTATCGAATTATGGTTCGGGAGGAATAAATCAGGTCATGGGGAATTATCTGATCAAGCAAATTAAACTTTTGTATTTTTCTAATCTGTATAAAATGTACGTGGATCAAAGTTTCCATTATGAATATTTTTTTACCCTTGACTTATAATTGAAATGAGCATTTTAAAAGAATTTTTATTTATTTTTCAAAACAGATCTACATATAATTAAATTTCAGAAAAGAGGGTTTCCTCATGCTCATACCTTGATTACTGTTCGAAGAGAAGACAAGATTACTAATATTGAAAATATTGATAGATTAGTATCCGCCGAGATTCCAGATAAGGAACAATTTCGAAATATGTTGGAATAGAAGCTTCGAAATATGCTGGAATTACAAGGAAAACAACATGCAGATAGTAGTATCTTTTCTACATCTTCTGTTTTGTTTGAAAAATTTTGAGAAATTATAGTATTTTATGTGTGTTTTATTGTATGATCATTTTGTTGATGCACAACTAAGGAGTAATATAGAACAGTTGGAGAAAAATATTGAGGAACTTCGTAGACAATATGAGTATTTGCAAGCAAGCTTTAGAATGGAGGAATCTGACAAGATTGTAAGTGATTTTTGAAAATACATTTTTCTTGACATCTCTAAAATTATGGATCTAGGGTTTACCTATGTCTTTGTGCTGAAATTGTTGGAGAGTTACACACATCGAGAATTTTGGGGTTTTATTTTAATTGAATAAAAAATATAGAACGATATTGATATGGCTAAAAATAGGGCTAAATCGGAACCGTCCAAATCGGGCACGAATCTTAAAGGTTAGGGGGAAAATGGTAATTTCACCTGCAAACGGGTCTGAAGTGGGTAATGGGTCTTCTTTCCAAAAGCCCAGTAACCCGCAAACGGATCCGTCTCAACTGGGTGCGGGTTCCGACCCGCAATAAACCCAGTCCAGCAGGATAGAATTAGGATTTTTGATTAATCCTAATCAACGGCTCGGATTCGCATCTATCATTTCACTGGGAATTAGGGATTACATTCCTAATCTGATCCCAAAGGCAGCTATAAATATCCCCCATCCACCACTATTAAGAGGTAATCAATCTTTTGCCTATTCACGCTCTTTCATAATCTTCTTTGGTTACTGACATGAGCGTCGGAGGGTGCGTCGCCGGGATCAACCCCGGTGTTTCGTACTTTTTTTAGGTGAACGGCGGGAGTCAACAGTCAAACTCCGGTGAGAAGATTTCAGGTTTTTGCTATTCAGTTTTCCTAAGAATCCACAAATACTATCTGTTTGCTCCCACACCAGATTCAGCGGTAACAGATTGACGCCGTCTGTGGAAAACCACGAATAGCAACCCTTCCTCTTCCTATCGGTCAGGTCTTCTCCGGCCATGCCTCCACGGAAACTCAGATCCAGGAGGTCCAATCATGGACCTACCCCTTCTCAGCAACAGCAGGAGGTCCCCCTCCAAACCGTCTAGCCAACGAGACCATCTCCTCAGCCTAATCAGGCCCCGCAGAAGGACCAACTTCCTCCACAGAATCTTCAACCCCTTCGCGGTCAAACCGGTCCTCAGAACGCCGGCGCGGGGAGCTTCCGTCCCAATCCTCAGAAACAACCCCTTCAACATGATCATGTCTCCGTGCACAACCCCTCTACCGATTCCATGGCATCTCACAATCCCCGAGCCTTAGATGACCTCCGCAACACCCTCAACAATCGGCAGAAGGAAGAGGACCTTCGCCGCCGTTTGGATGAAAGGCGGGCCCGAGAGGGAGCCTCCTGCCAACAACATCCAAATGAGCGATCTCCTCATTGCCGAGACTACAGAAGGTCCCCTCCTAGAAGAGGGCGAAGAGAGTCCCCTGGGCACCATAGGAGAAGATCTTATTCTCTTGCGGGTCGGTAACCCCCGAGGAATGATGAAGCACCCATCACCCGTGCCGAATTCCAGCAATTCCAAGCAACCATCTTGTAGGCCCTCAATCTCCGACCCAACAACGACAGTGCTTAGAGGGTCCCCACTCCTCCTCCAGTCCAAATTCCTCGCCATCAGTCCCTAACTCCTCCCCTAGCTCCTAGCAACCACCATCACATTCCTAGTTCTCACCACTCCCGGAGCTACCGTCGTCATAGCCCCCTGCTCCCCTTCATACGAAGACGAGTCCAGAGGCTCGTTTGGCTACCAACAAAGGGATGACACCGTCTACCATCGTCTCCACGAGATGGAGAGGCGCTTGGGTCAGCTAGACCAAGAAGAGGAGCTTAGAAGAAGGACCATCCGTCCAAGCCAACCTCCCGTCTCTCGAACAATCATGGAGGCACCCGTTCCGATAGGCTTCAAGCCCCCACAGTTCGAGACTTACTCCGGGGAGTCAGACCCTGTGGACCACATCGAGAGCTTCAAGACCCTCATGCTGATACACCAAGCTTCCAATGCTCTATTGTGCAAAACCTTTCCGGCCACGCTCAAAGGTCTGGCTCGAGAGTGGTACTCTCGCCTCGCCCCATCCTCCATATTCTCTTTTGAGCAATTTGAAACCCTCTTCGTCACTCACTTCGTGAGTAGCCACCGCACAGAGAAGACCAGCATTTTGCTACTCTACCTCCACCAGAAGAAGAGTGAGAAGCTCAGGGACTATGTGAAAAGGTTCACCGCGGAAGCTAGGTCCATCGTTTCCCTCGACCAGTCGGTCACTTTAGCAGCCTTTCAGTCGAATGTCCTCAACTCAAGCCTGTGGTCCTCCCTTGCCAAGAAGCCCCCACAGAACTTCTCCGACCTCCTTCTTCAAAGCGAGAAGTATATCCGAGCTGAGGAAGCTTAGCATCACCCTACCTTTGAGGGGCCTTCCTCCGGATCCAAAAGGAAGGTGATCGAAGAAGAAGGAGCCAAGAAGCTCCAGAAGGACAATGGCGTTCAGCGCCGCCCTCTCCCCAGGTTCGAGAAATTCACTCCTTTTAACGCCAATATTTCCATTATTCTCATGGAGGTTGAGGAGGAAGGGGTTATACCTCCTGCCCCGAAGATAAACACCCCTGGCAAGAAGAGGGATAAAGAGAAGTGGTACCGTTATCACCGGGACCATGGCCACGACACCAATGATTGTCGGGCCTTGAAGAACGAAATTGAGGCCCTCATTCAGAGGGGGCAGCTGGCTAAATTTGTGAGGAAAGACCGAACCGATCTTCCTCCTCCCCCTCGGGGGTTAACAAGCGTACTGAAAGGCACGAGGAAACTCCCGAGTTCGAAGAGGAACGTGTCCTGCATCTCATTAACGGAGGCCCCATGGGAGGCACCTCCAACTCTTCTCCGAAGGCCTTGGAGTATCGGTCACCTTTTCAGATGAATACCTTGAGGGTATCCGAACCCCCCATTGTGACGCACTAGTGATCAACCTTTATATGGCAAACTTCAAAGTGGAGAGGATTCTAGTAGACAATGGCAGCTCCGTTAACATTCTCTTCCTCGCTGCTTTCAAAGGCCTCAAGCTATCCCGGGAGAGGCTTAAGCCCGCTGGTTACACGCTCCATGGGTTCACAGGAGTGCCAGTGACTATCGAAGGGATAATCACCCTTGACGTAACCACTAGCAAAACTCCTACTACCCGCACGGAGCTGATGGACTTCATGGTCGTCAATGTCCCCGCTGCTTATAATGTGATTCTAGGCCGACCTGGCCTAGCTGCTTTAGAAGCCGTCCCATCGGCTTATCACCTTAAGATGAAGTTCCCCACTAGGGCAGGAGTAGGGGAAGTAAGAGGCAGTCAAGAGATGGTCCGAAAATGCTATATGACCTCCACCGGGGGTCCAGTTCTCTCCCTCGAGACTCTTGAAATTTCCCAAGAGGGTGTCCGGCCAACGTCCGAGCCGGTGGATGAATTAGAGGAAGTGCTCTTCTCCGAGCAAGATCCGAACCACAAGTTTTTTATCAGCAAGACCCTCCCATCCGTCCTATGCTCCGACATAGTCCAATGCATTAGAAAGAACCGCGACCTCTTTGCATGGTCGGCTGTCGACATGCCAGGAATCTTCGAAGAGCTTCTCGTCCACCACCTGAGTGTTGCCCTGGGGTCCAAACCGGTCCAACAGAAGAGCCGCAAATTTGCTCCCGAGGGCCAACAAGCTATCAAAGAAGAGGTGGACAAACTCCTTAAGGCTCGGTTCATACAAGAGGTAAATTACCTTGAATGGCTCTCCAACGTGGTCATGGTAAAGAAGTCCAACAGGAGCTGGAGAATCTGCATCAACTTCACCGACCTAAACAAAGCATGCCCTAAAGATTCATTCCCTCTCCCTAGCATCGACACCTTGATCGATGCAACTTCGGGCCATGAACTCCTCAGCTTCATGGATGCCTTTTCCGGGTATAATCAGATTTGCATGTTTCCCCCGGATATTCCGAAGACCTCTTTTGTTACCGATCAAGGGCTCTACTGCTACAGGGTAATGCCCTTCGGGCTGAAGAATGCTGGTGCGACCTATCAATGCCTCGTCAGTAAGGTCTTTCAACAACAGATCGGCCGAAATATGAAAGTATATGTTGATGACATGCTAGTCAAGAGCATCCATGGAGCCGATCATGTGGCCGATCTGCAAGAGGCATTCGATGTATTAAGAAAGCATGATATGAGGCTCAATCCGAACAAGTGTGCGTTTCGGAGTCTCGTCGGGAAAATTTCTAGGCTTCATGGTCAGCCAAAGAGGAATCGAAGTCAACCCCGAGAAGATCAAAGCCATACTGGACATGGCTCCTCCCAAAAATGTGAAAACGGGTTTAGAAGTTGACAGGACGCCTCGCTGCTATAGGGTGTTTCCTTTATAAGTCAGGGGAGAAGTGTCTTCCCTTCTTCAAGGCTCTCAGGGGGGCTAAGGGCTTCGAGTGGGGTCAACCACAACAAGAATCCTTCGATCAGCTTAAGGCCTATCTAGTCAACCCCCCTCTCCTCAGCAAGCCTATCCCCGGGGAAGCACTCTACCTCTACTTGGTTGCCTTCGAGCACCCTCAGCGTTGTCTTGGTGAGGGAAGAAGACAAGGCCCAGAAGCCCATCTACTACGTGAGCAAGGTACTTCAGGATGCCGAGCTCCGCTACCCAAGATTGGAGAAGATGGCGTACGCCTTGGTCATGGCAACTAGGAAGCTTTCGCCCTTATTTTCAGTCCCACTCGGTGGTCGTTCTTACCGACCAACTGCTGAAGCAAGTCCTTCACAAGCCGGAGACCTCCGGCCGCCTCATGAAGTGGTCGATCGAGCTGAGCCAGCATGACATATCATACCAGCCTCGAACCGCGATCAAGGCTCAGGCCTTAGCAGAATTCATTGTTGAGAGCACCATCCCTGAGGTCAACAAAGCAGCAAGCGGCCCTCCTATCTGGACAGTTTATGTGGACGGGTCCTCTTGCACCGAGGGAAGCAGAGCCGGGGTCATTCTGGTAGGCCGAGATGATTTTGTTCTCCAATACTCTCTCCGCATTAACTTTAAAGCCTCCAACAATAAAGCGGAGTATGAAGCACTTATAGCCAGCCTCGGTATGACTTGCAAGGCAGGGGCACAATGCCTACGATTTTTAGCGACTCTCAGCTGGTCGTGAATCAAGTCTTGGGCGAGTACGAGGCGAGAGATGACCGAATGGCTAAGTATCTAGCCAAGGTCTAAAATCTCATGGCTCAGTTCGAAGAGGCGCTCATTCAGCAGATCCCCAGAGAAGAAAATTCCCAAGCAGATGCCCTCTCCAAGCTGGCCTCCTCCTCCCTTCAAGGTCTCGAGCAGACCATCCTGATTGAAGTACTCCTGAGACCGAGCATAGAAGAAGAAACTCCCGACTCGATGGAGTCACTGCCCCTCCAACTTCAAGACAATTGGATGAAATCCCTGATAGAATTTCTAAGGGATGGGCTCCTCCTTGAAGACCCTAAGGAAGCTCGTCGAGTCAGAACCAGAGCGGAGTAGTACACCTTTGTTGAGGGGGTCTTGTACAAACGCTCCTTCACCCAAGTAGACGACAGACCCTACTTGAGGTGCCTCTCCCCGGAAGAAGCTTCTTATGCCTTGCAAGAGCTCCACAAAGCTATAGGCAGAGCACATTCAGGATCAAGGTCCCTTGCCAGGAAAGTGTTAAACTACAGGGTACTTCTAGCCTACCCTCCTACAAGACGCCGAATGACATGTTCAGGCAATGCAGCTCCTGCCAGAAGTACTCCAACATTCGTCGCCTACCCCAAGCACAACTCACCTCCCTATCAAGTCCGATCCCTTTTGCAATGTGGGGGATGGACTTACTAGGACCATTTCCACCAGCTCCCGGCCAACTCAAATTCTTAGTCGTGGCAATCGACTACTTCTCAATGTGGATAGAGGCCAAGCCTTTAGCTACAATCACCGAGAACAAAGTGCTTCAGTTCTTCTGGAAGAACGTCATCGGTAGGGTTCGGGCGGGTGCTGATAACTGATAACGGAACACAATTTACAAGGGCGGCATTCCGATCTCTGTGTGAAGACCTCGCCATTCAGCAACGCTTCTCTTCCGTCTCCCATCCTCAAACAAATGGCCAAGTGAAAAATGCCAACTGGCAGATCCTCTCCAGTAACAAGAAAAGGCTAGATAAGGCGGCCAAAGGTTTATGAGCAGATCAGCTCCCCAACGTACTGTGGAACTACTGCACTACGAAGCAGGACCTCCACAGGTGAATCGCCATTCAATCTCACCTATGGATCCGAAACTGTGATCCCCTTGGAAGTCGGACTACCATCTCCTCGCCTCATGGCCTATGAAGAAGAACAGAATGCTAGAGAGCTTCGGGCAAACTAGGACTTGATTGATGAGCTCCGTGAAAGAGCTTCAATTCGCCAACAAAGCTATCGAAGGAGGGTCGAGCTGGCCTATAATAAGAGAGTCCGTCCCACCGGTCTCAAAGAAGGGGACTTGGCCCTCAGAAAGTTAGCTATCTCATTTTCCAGTCAGAAGAGTAAGCTAGCTCCAAATTGGGAAGGACCCTACAAGATCACCAAAGTTATTCGGCTTGGGACATATCGTCTTGACGATCTTGAAGGCAGAGAGATCCCTAGGACTTGGAATGCCGACCATCTATTGAAGTACCAAGAAAGCGCCCAAATGTCTCTCTAAGTACCTTCGGATGTCGAACCGTTCCTTGTATTTTACTTTTGCTTCTTATTTTTCTAATGTAATAACTGCTCACAACTTAGAAGCAGCCAAGTAGTAGTTTTCAATAAAGAGCTTCTTATTTCGGTATTTTACTTGTGAATTGGTTGTATCTCTCTGTTTTTAACTCCTTTGCGCTCTAACGACGAGTTCGGAGTCCAACACTTGGCTCGACTCCGCTTCGCAAGCTCGCTCTTAAGCGAGCTAGAAGTGGTTCGCCATTCGGAATTGCTCCCACAACCATTGAAACTTGCTTAAACGACAAGTTCGGAGTCCAACACTTGGCTCGACTCCGCTTTGCAAGCTCGCTCTTAAGCGAGCTAGAAGTGGTTCGCCATTCGGAATTGCTCCCACAACCATTGAAACATACCCAAACGACGAGTTCGGAGTCTAACACTTGGCTCAACTCCGCTTCGCAAGCTCGCTCTTAAGCGAGCTAGAAGTGGTTCACCATTCGGAATTGCTCCCACAACCGTTGAAACATACTCAAACGACGAGTTCAGAGTCCAACACTTGGCTTGACTCCGCTTCGCTAGCTCGCTCTTAAGCGAGCTAGAAGTGGTTCGCCATTCAGAATTGCTCCCAAAATCGTTGAAATTCGCTTAAACGACACGCACAAAGTGTTTACAACTATACTAGACATGGGAGAAGAGCACTTGGAGGTGCTAAACCTTCGGTCCCTATGGTTCGTTCAAAGTTAAAGTTAGACATTTCGTGCTTACAAGAAGAAAGATTTGCTTCTGATTTTGAGTAGTTGTTAAAATTAGGGAGTTGTACTTGAGTAAATGCCTACCGACAAAGAACACAAACACAAGAGAGAAACAAGCTTTCGATTATATAAAATGCTAACACACAAAAGCGTTCAAGTTACAAGACCAAGCTACCCTAACAGGGTACTACAAAACTCGAAGAGGACTAATCACAACAAGTTGTTCAGTGCTTCTTCGGAATAGGGAAGTTTCGGTTCAGAGATACACGGGGGCGGCACCGCCTAACCTCCAGAGCTTGTCTCTAGACCAACGAACCGAGACGCCTCTTCGGCGCTGTCTCTAACCGTGGCTCCGACCGAGGCGCTACTAGACGAAGCAGTCCACACCACTCTGAGCATCGGCCGGACTCTGCCTAACGGCAGGCAAATGAGTCGCGAGCTCATAGAAGGAGATCCCCCTCTCATTCTCTTCGCGAGTACACGACGTACTCCGACCATTGACCCTTACCGGCTTAGGTTTGAGGCGAGCGACTTCCTCCTCGAGCTCGACTATCCTATCCTTCAGAGTATCGTCCTTCACAGATATTTTGAAATGAGGAAGTTTAGCTGAGCCTGCATCACCAGCACCGTCGGAAATGATGCGACGAAGGTGGGTCACTTCGATGCTTTTGTCGACTGTAACCCTCCTCAACTGCTTGACCCTCGCCGTCAGCTCGTCGCGCTCGACCATCAGCTTGCCCACTGCCATTGCTAATTCGTCTTCTTCCGCCAAGAGTTCTTCTTCGGCTATTTCCGAATGGCGAACCTCCGCCAATAGCTCGCTTTTCTCCATCCCAGCGATGAACAGCGTCTTCCTAAGCAACTCCACCTCGCCTTCGAGACGAGCCTTGCGAGATCGTTTCCTAAGTTGTTTCAGCTCGGAAAAATACCCCCTCACAGTAGCTTTGATATCCTCTAGCCTTAATTCGCTCCTAAGGAAACTCTCTCGGCTGCGAGAGAGGGCCTACCTCGCCTCCTCTAGTTCGGCACGAAGGCGAGTTGCTTCGGAGACCGAACCTGGTTCGACGACCTGAAAGACGGAAGTATATCAACACAGAAAGACGAAGGGCGGTCCGAGCCAAACACTTAGCCAAAATCTCGGAGAAACTCCATTTCAAAAACAACCAAACACTTAGCCAAAATTCAAGAAGAGAGTTCAAACAAAAATTTTATTCACATCAAAAAAGCGGTGGCCAGTTCGCTATAAGGCAGTATATTGAAAGAGAAAGAAAAAATTACAAAGACGAGGAGATCAAGGGTCCACCTTGGGGCGGCAGCTCGGAAATAGGTGCCTTGGTGGATGGCCCCTCGCCCCCCGACACCCCTGGCTCGGGGGCCAGCTGCCACGGTCTCGGGATTAGCAGGCACTTCGTCACCCCTGCTGCTCGCCTTCCTCCTGCTCTTCTTCCTCCTCCTCTTCTCCTCCTCCTCTTCGCTTCCTTCCTCGCCGCCAGGGCCACAACCAGTACCCCACTCTCTCGAAGCCAGGGATTCAAGCCTCGACATGGTCGAGTGCCTGGGCATAAGACAGCTCCATGTTGGCCACCATGTGCTTCTTCACCTCGGCTTCGATCTCCTTCCTCGCCTTCTCCACCACCGCGGCCTATTCCGACCTCACGTCCTCCAAAGCCTTCTCCGCTGCGGCCCTCTCCTCGACAGCCTTAGCAACCTCCGCAGTAAGCTTCTCCTTCGCTTGCTCCAGGGCCACCTTGAGGTCGGCGACCCGAGCCTCCAAGGCATCCGAGCGACGTTGCTCCGCTTCGAGCTATTTCACGGCCCTCGCTCTTTTCGCTCGGTCCTTGTCACTAAGGGCCTTCAGCTCCCTCTCCTGATCGGCAAACTCCTGGATGAGGTGGCCGAAGTGGCAAGTAGCCTGCAAAACGAAGCAGTTAGTACGCAGCAAAAACTGAGCTATAGACTTAGTAAATTTTCAAAGAGAAAGAATCGAGACTTACCGACATCAGCGACCGAGTGACTTCGAAGGTGTCGTCACCGGTCGTCTCCGCCTTCATGGCGGCTTGATCCTTCGGGGTCACAAGATGCTTGACCGCCTACATACACATCTGCGAGTTGCCCAAGAAGCCGTCGTGGTTCTTCACTCGCCAGTTGCGGACGAACAACTTCTTGTAGGCCTCGGTCAAGATCTCCTCGACCTGAGGAGTCAAGGTTGGGGCCTCGTGCGCCAGCACTGCTAAGACGAAAAAGGTCTCACTTGCAGGTGCAGACGGGGCAGAGGCAGACGGGTTAGGGAGGACGGCCACCTCCGAAGAAGGTTCCCGAGGAGCAGGAGCAACGACGGTCGAGGGTGCCTTGATGGGTCGGCCTGACGTAGGACCCGTGCTCGTCCTCTTCCTTTTCCTTCCATCAGCGATTTTGCTTCGCTCTGTCATCATGCCCTTAAAGTCCATATTCGATGCCTCTGTTCAAGCAATAAAAGGAAAAAGTAAGAAGAATGTATAAGGCATTAAAAAAGAATTACAGTGAGATGTCAGGAGTGTACTCGGGTCGATCAGACTAAGGCCCGACCCGTGTAGCACCTCCTCGGTCATCTCTCTCCAGCTCAACATCGGGAGAGCGATCAGCTTGGCCTTCACCTCCCCCTCGGCGGTGGTCAACACCGGGTCGGCCCTTGCAAACTTCGGTACCTCCGCCTTCCACTGAGTTGGGAAATCCAAGGTCGAAGGTCCCTTTATCAGAAAAAATTTCTCCTTCCAATGCTTTATCGAATCAGGATTCTCTATTAACTTAACTCCCCTCCGAGGTGATAAGTAATAGCGAGGCTCGAGCTTGGTCATCATGTTGATTCCGTATAAACTTCGAAGGAAGACGAGTTCCGGCTTCCACTTCGAAAATTCAACACTGAAGCAAAAAGGCAAGCACATGGCGCCAAGTGTTCGGCATGAATTGTATAGGGGACCAGACAGTACCAGTGAAGGACCTTCATCACGAAGGGGTTGAGGGGGAAGCGCAGACTAGCGTTCAAGGAGTCATAGGTGAAGACGCATGTGTCCGGTGACAGGACGGTGTTCGCTCGTACCCCGAGACCGGGGAGGATCAGCTTATACTCCTGAGGGATGGCGAATCCCTTCCTGATCCGGAGGAGATCCCACTCGGACAACACCGAGGGGAGGTCATCCACCTCGGTGACCTCCCTCAGATCGTTCTCTTCATAAGTCACCGAGCGACCAATGATCGCCTTACTCAGCAGCTCGCCGCTGTACTGCCTTATCCCCGCATGACCAGACAGCACGCCAGACAGTCGACCAGATTCGGGAGCTTGTCTATCAATCTCCACAGTCTCTTCGACTATCGAAGACCGAACCACTACCCTCTCCTTCTCCTCGGCCGCAGACGACCCTGCTACCTCTTTCCCCTTCCTACGACTCACTACTTCTCTGCCCTCCTCGGCACTCCGACCTCCTAAGGACGATGTCTCACTTCCGAGTTCACTCTTGACATCTCTAAAAAATGTCTAAGGCAAGAAAGAGACTGACCTTGATGTGACGTAACCTTGAAGTGACGTTCACGGTTGGAAATAGTTCGCCGGAAATCTGCCTGGCCCTCGCGATAGCTAGCACAACCTGCCTTGGAGCACAAACCGCCGCTAGCAGAGCAAAAGTAAAAACTTGGGAGTAAAAGTGAGAAATGAGCTAAGGGGTAAGAGGGGGGGGGGGGGGGTAAGAACTTATAGCCAAGAAAGCGACTGGTGGGCTTTCGAAATGCTTAGGGGCCCATTAAGGAAGATGAAACGACAAAAAAGAGAAAGCGGCAACGGTTCGGAGGAAAGACGCATCGGTTCACTTAACACCCCCTGCTCGACGACTCGTGACTTGCCGAGCCATAAAGGCAATCTAACGGACTGACGAGGTACTGACCTCCACATATGGAGAAAAATGCTGTCGAGCTAGTTTCACCGTCGGATCGTCTCAAATTTTGTGTCCGAATCTGATGAGCGACTCAGATCATGCCACGCCCACAAAACGACAAGATAGTATTTTCTCGTGATCTGAACCTCCAACTTCGTGATATGCGCCATGATGGATGTTTCAGATCCCACCACGTGGTTCGAAGACTCGATCTGAGTTGCCGATTCACCTGGAGCACTCTGTCGAGCCACCGAGCCATCGTCCTCCCTGGTCAGACTGACGAGGTACTGACCTCCACATATGGAGAAAAATGCTATCGAGCCAGTTTCACCATCGGATTGTCTCAAAATTCGTGTCCGAATCTGATGAGCGGCTCAGATCATGCCACGCCCACAAAATGACAAGATAGCATTTTTTCGTGATCTGAACCCTGTCCTCGCGATTCGTGTCATGATGAATGTTCCAGATTAAGCCACGTGTCCCAATGGTTCATTCTGACCTGCCGAGCCACCGGAATGCCCAGCCGAGCTACCGAACAGCTTAGCCGAGCTACCGAGCTAATATGGGCAGAGGACGAGCTACTGAGGACTCGAGCCGAGGTGCCGATGTACCGACCTCCACATATGGAGAAAAATACTTCCGAGCCAGTTTCACCATTGGATTGTCTCAAAATTCGTGTCCGAATCTGATGAGCGGCTCAGATCATGCCACGCCCACAAAACAACAAGATAATATTTTCTCGTGATCTGAACCCCGTCCTCACAATTCGTGTCATAATAAACATTCCAGATTAAGCCACGTGTCCCAACGGTTCATTCCAATCTGCCGAGCCACCGGAGTGCTTAGTCGAGCTCCTGAACAGCTACCGAACAGTTTTGCCGAGCTACCGGGTTACTGTGGACAGAGGTCGAATTTCCGAGCCACCGAAATGCCCAGCCGAGCTACCGAGCTAATATGGGTAGAGGACGAGCTACCGAGTCATCGGGCCGAAGTGAAGAGGTACCGACCCTCACATTTGAAGAAAAATGGAGCCGACCTATCTCAGCCGTTGGATCTTGTCAAAAAAATGTACTGGAACGCGATGGGCGGCTCAGATCACGCCACGCCCACAAAACGACAAGATAATGTTTTTTTGGGATTTGCACCGTAATGAACGCTCCGGATCTTGCCACGTAGCTCGGCAGATCGCTACGCGCCGATCCACCGAGGACACGAGCCGAGGTGCCGATGCACCTGACCCTCGCATACGGAGAAAAAACTCGCCGAGCCACCCAGACCGTTCGTTCCTCCAGAAAACTGCGCTCAACACCGATGGAAGGCTCAGATTACGCCACAACATAATTCGGTATTTAAAATTAATTTTTATTTATTAAAATCGATTTATTTATTTAAAAATTGCGAAATAATGATTGAAAATTCGGAAAAATTAATTAAAAATTCTGAAAAATAATTACAAATTCAGGGAAATATTTTTGAGCCCCTAGGGAAGTAAGTATGGCTTAGAAGAGACAATTAAGATCCCCGAACAATGAATGAACACTTCGCAAAATTAGATAAGTGATCTGAAAAAATAGATAAAAAATAAGAAAAATCACCAAAAGTTCAGGAGAGCTCAGGAACAACCTGGAGCGTGCAACTAACTCAGAAAATCACCACCATACCTCATACAAAGATTCAACGGCCCTCGTTTGGACTCCGATATGACCTTGTAAGCCATTAAAACAGTATAACTACTTCCCAAAGACTAGTTAAACCTAGTCTTCGGGAGTGGGGGGCTCATGATATGGCTAAAAATAGGGCTAAATCGGAACCTTCCAAATCGGGACACGAATCTTAAAGCTTAGGGGCAAAATGATAATTTCACCTGCAAACGGGTTTGAAAGTAGGTAATGGGTCTTCTTTCCAAAAGCCCAGTAACCCGCAAACGGATCCGTCTTAGCTGGGTGCGGGTTCTGACCCATAATAAACCCAGTCCAGTAGGATAGAATTAGGGTTTCTGATTAATCCTAATCAATGGCTCTGATTCGCATCTATCCTTTCACTGGGAATTAGAGATTATATTCCTAATCTGATCCCAAAGGCAGCTATAAATACCTCTCATCCACCACTATTAAGAGGTAATCAATCTTTTACCTATTTGTGCTATTTCATAATCTTCTCTGGTTACTGACTTGAGCGTCGGAGGGTGCTCGCCAGGAATCAACCCCGGTGTCTCGCACTTTTTACAGGTGAACGGCGGGAGTCAATGGTCAAACTCTGGTAAGAAGATTCCAGGTTCTTGCTATTCAGTTTTCCTAAGAATCCACAAATACTATCTGTTTGCCCCCACACCAAATTCAGCGGTAACAGATATTGATTTTGAAATGTGAATAGGTTAATCTATATATTTGTCATCTTTTCATATAGCTAATCATCAACTATTGTTCCCTCCATGTGTTTCTAATGTTGATTATATTTAATTTGTGAGGGAAAGTCGTTGTTGTGCAATCTAGCTACCTAAATAAATAGATAAACTAGACACAAATTAAAACCTCGCAAGTGTACGAATCGTTTATAGAAGCGTAGCAATAGCAAGGGTCGATCCCACAGAGATTGTAGAAATTAACTTACTAATCAATAAAAAGAGTGAGAATGATAAAGAGTTGTTCTAAAGGTCTAAAAGAAATGAAAAGATTAAAACTAGATCAAGAAATGCTAGATCACAAATATCTATTAAGTAATTGGGTTTTGATTTCCACCAATAGTCAATAATGCTAAGTCACCTTCTGAACTTCTTCTTATTACTCATGTTGTTCTCTTTAAGGACATGGTATCTACTCCTTAAAGTTAATGTTTCCCTAAGCCAAGAATTAGGCATGGTATCTTCTCTAATTCGTTTCTTTCATTAAGTATTTAGCATGGTATCTACTAAGTTGCACTTAAAGAAAACATAAGAACAATGAAAACGAACAAACACTTGAAGTTCTAGAAATTGGTATCAGATCTAGATCCTTCAAGTTGGTTAAACCAAGAACCCCTAAAGATTCCCTTGTTACAAGATATGAACACGAGATACGGGTCGTCTCAATATGCTCCTATAACAGATTCAGATCTACAGTGCACAAACTTGATAATCTCAAGTCTGTATGGCAGTCGACTGGCTGTCACTTCAGTCGACTGTCCTTAGAACTCCAAGCAAGTTTGATTCATGTAAATCTATACCAATTCACTCAGATTCAATCAATAAGTAAAATAGAAGAATTCAGAAGAATATAGCATTACATAACTACGGTTTCAATCACCCAACTATGGAGTTAGTTCCACATAATAATAATTTTATTGATCAACAAGTTCGAATACATGATTAACATAAAAGAATTAGAAAGAGAAGGAATAAACTGATGTAGTTCGGCCAGATGGGTCGGCTGGCTGTCACACAGTTGACCGGCAGTTCTCTTCTTAGTACTTGATCTCCTTTCTCCTTCCTCTATGCTGATACAATACTGCTCTTTGTTGATGACTTTGGCGTTCCAGAAACTCTTGTGATCCGGCTGATGGTGTGTGCGGAGGAGCGTGAGAGAGGAGAGAGAGCCGAATAATGCTTCTTGGTTGGTATTTATAGAACACGGCTAGAGAATTAGGGTTTGCACTCTTCTTTTTATAGAAAAATCATTTTCTTTTATTTATTTCCTCCCTCGTTGCTCTGCGTATTATTTCTTTCTCTTTTCTTCTATTTTTCCTTTTCTGTTCTGATTTGGATTAGATTTGGACGAATCTTCAAATATCTTATCTTTTAACTCTGCCGCCTACCAGTCGACTTGTCTTCGAACCAGTCGACTGTGTCGAGCGGCTGTGGAAAATCAACTTCTCTGGCCAGTCGCCTGTTGTAAGGGACCAGTCGACCGATGATCTGCAGTTTTCTGTGTATCATCCTTAAAATCCTGAATCTGCTTCGTTTATCTGTTTTAGGCTGTTTCGTATGGAAAAGAGAAAATAAGAGTTAAATACCACATATAGAGCTTTTAAATGTATAATTGCATTAAGATTATTGCTCCTAAATGTGAATAATATTGTGTTCATCAAATACCCCCAAACTTAGCTTTTGCTTGTCCTCAAGCAAAAAGTGAATTTATGAACAAGGGAATAATAATGATAGTCTCAACCAAGAATTCTTATTATGTGAGCATCAACATATAAAAATATAAACAATTTCAGATAAAGTAAAACTAAACATACCTACTTTCTCCAGTGCAATTATTTGTTCATAATTCCCAAACTTCATCATATTTGTCATGCAATTAATGTAGTTATAGTATGCGACTACTCAATCTGTGATTATTCCTTTTCTCTACTACAAACCGAGTAGCAAACTAGAGTTTTTTTGTTTTTTTGTTTTTTTGTTTTTTTTTTATAGTCTCTTCTCTAAAGTTGTCACTTGCCTTTTTACGCAAATGCAAAACATTTGTGATGAATCCACCCGGTTACTCAGCAAGTCACAAACTTTAAAGTGCTTTGCATACTCATATTTCAAGTTGCCGTTTGACGTAAAGGTAAACATTGGTGATGAATACCCCTAGTTACTAAGCACCCAAAACATTGGAGTAGATTGACTTTATTCAAATATATATATATTTTATCACTCTATTTACTTAAACTCAATTTAGGACTAGATCTAAAGGGAATAATCACCAGAAAAAGCATCACATTTGTTTATTATGTATAATCGCATGACTCATATAATTTTGTAGGGAATTATGATACTCAACAATCCTAAAGTAAATAAGTATCCTTACTCTTACTTTATAAGAAATTGTTTATCCTAAAAAAAATTAAAAGACTTCAAATGTGACTAACTAATACCCCCAAACTTAGATGGAATATTGTCCTCAATGTTCGAAAGAAAATTTAAAGATAGGCATGTGTTACCATCTAGTAAGAAGGAGAGACGGAAAATAAAAGATGAATAATGAAAAGAAAATGAAGGGAAAGTGTAAATACTCCCCTGAAAATTGGGTTGCCTCCCAATAAGCGCTGTGTTTTCTGTCTTCAGCTAGACTTGATGAGGTCATGCAATGTATTGAATGGTTTGAAGATGCACATCTTCCTCTTGCGGTTCTATGCTCATCTCAATGTATGGCTTTGCCCATTGCCCGTTCACCTTGAATGTTTGATTCTTCTCTTTGTTATGAACCTCCAAGGCCCCATGTGGAAAGACTTTTGTGACAATGTATGGGCCATACCACCGTGACATAAGTTTACCTGGAAAAAGTCTTAATCTTGAGTTGTATATCAATACCTTCTGTCCTTCATTAAACTCCTTTCTTGCTAGCTGTTTGTCATGGTACAACTTGGTCCTTTCTTTGTACAATTTTGCATTTTCATATGCATCGTGCCTCAACTCTTCAAGCTCATTTAGTTGCAAACTTCTTTTGTCGCCTGCTTGTTTCATATCGAAATTGAACCTTTTGATGGCCCAATAGGCTTTGTGTTCCAACTCCACTGGTAGATGACAGGCTTTTCCAAAAACCAAACGGTATGGTGACATGCCGATGGGTGTTTTGTATGCTGTTCGGTAGGTCCATAATGCATTATTCAAGCGCAGCGACCAATCCTTTCTCCTTGTATTGACTGTCTTTTCCAAAATGCTCTTGATTTCTCTGTTGCTAATCTCCACCTGCCCACTAGTTTGGGGATGATATGGGGTGCCCACTCTATGTGTGATACCATATTTCTTCATCAAAGAAGCAAATGGAAAGTTATTGAAGTGGCTCCCTCCATCACTAATTATTGCCCGTGGTGCACCAAACCTAGTGAAAATGTTCTCCTGCAAAAACTTGACAACAACTTTGTGATCATTAGTTTTTGAGGGGACAACCTCGACCCATTTAGACACATAATCCACACCCACAAGAATATATAAATAACCAAATGAGTTAGGAAAGGGACCCATGAAGTCGATTCCCCAAACGTCAAATAGCTCGATTACTTGGATGTTTTGCAGTGGCATCTGATTTCTAGAAGAGATGTTGCCTGTCCTTTGGCATTTGTCACAAGTCCTGCAAAAAGAAAAGGCGTCTTTGAATACATTGGGCCAATAAAAACCAGATTGCAATACCTTCAGTGCTGTTCTTTTTGGTCCAAAATGTCCTCCACATGCATATTGGTGGCAATGTTGTAGAATACTCATTTGCTCTTCTTCTGCCACACATCTTCTTATAATTTGATCAGGACAAAATTTGAACAAATAAGGATCATTCCAATAATAGTGCCTGCACATGGCCACCAGTCTTTTTCTTTCCTGACTTGTCACACCTGGAGGGAAAACATGAGTAGTGAGATAATTTACAATATCTGCAAACCATGGAAAATATGAGCAGTGAGATACCAGTCGACTGGTTCTGTTACCAGTCGACTGTCCCAGTGATATGTTTATTTCAAATAGATGTTCATCTGGGAAATTTTCATTAAGTGGGAGAATTCTTTCTTCCTCATGCAGTAGTCTGGACATGTGATATGCCACAACATTGTCACTTCCTTTCTTGTCTCTAATCTCAAGATCGAATTCTTGAAGCAACATCACCCATCTGATCAACCTAGGCTTAGCATCCTTTTTAGCAAACAAATATCTCAAAGCAGCAAGGTCAGTGAAAACAATAACTTTAGAACCAATTAAATATGACCTAAACTTCTCTACAGCAAAAATAACAGCTAACATTTCTTTTTCAGTTGTGGAATAATTTAGCTGTGCATCGTTTAAAGTTCGAGAAGCATAGTAAATAACATGGAGTATCTTATTGATTCTTTGACCTAAAACAGCCCCTAAAGCATAATCAGTTGCATCACACATGAGCTCGAAAGGATGGCTCCAATCTGGTGACATGACAATAGGTGCATAAATGAGAAGATTTTTCAATGTAATAAAAGCATTTGTGCACTCTTCTGTCCATGCAAACTCAACATTGTTAGTCAACAAGTCACAAAGGGGTTTGGAGATTTTGGAAAAATCTTTTATAAATCTTCTATAGAACCCTGCATGTCCAAGAAAACTCCTAACACCCTTGACTGTAGTGGGAGGGGGTAGCTTTGATATGATGTCAATTTTTGCCTTGTCCACCTCTATGCCTCTTTTTGACACTACATGTCCCAACACAATACCTTGTTGTACCATAAAATGACACTTTTCCCAATTCAGCACTAAATTACATTCTTCACATCTCTTAAGTACAAGCTGCAAATGGTTAAGGCATTCATCAAAACAAGATCCAAAAACACTAAAATCATCCATAAATACCTCGATGAACCTTTCCACCATGTCTGAAAATATACTCATCATGCATCTCTGAAATGTAGCTGGTGCATTGCACAATCCAAAGGGCATCCTCCTGTATGCAAAAGTACCAAAAGGAGATGTAAAAGAGGTTTTTTCTTGATCTTCTGGAGCAATAGCAATTTGATTATAGCCACTATAACCATCTAAAAAATAATAATGACTATATCCTGCTAATCTTTCTAACATTTGATCAATAAAAGGAAGAGGGAAGTGATCTTTCCTGGTTTCGTTATTCAGTTTCCTGTAATCAATGCATACCCTCCATCCTGTGGTCACTCTCGTAGGGATGAGCTCATTCTCTTCATTCTTCACCACTGTGACTCCACTTTTCTTAGGAACCACATGTATAGGGCTCACCCACTTGCTATCTGGGATCGGGTAGATGATGCCAACATCTAGTAGCTTCAAAATCTCTGCTCTTACCACTTCCTTCATGTGTGGGTTAAGCCTTCTCTGTGCTTCCCTGCTTGGTTTTGCGTTGTCTTCAAGAAGTATTTTATGCATGTATTTGGATGGACTTATTCCCTTGATATCTGCAATGGTCCATCCTATTGCCCCTTTGTGTTCTCGTAGTACCCTCAGCAACTTTTCTTCTTCCTGTGCACTTAAGTTTGCAGCAATTATCACTGGTAGCGTCTGGTTCTCGCCCAAATATGCATGCTTCAAGTGGTCGGGCAACTGCTTAAGCTCTATGTCTGGAAGTCTCGGTACAGTTGACTGGTTTCTGGTTGTGGTCGGGTCAGTCGACTTATCCTGTGCGCCAGTCGACTGGTCCGAGGAAACAAAAATGTCATCAGTCACAATATTTTCAAATTCCGGTGCGAGTTTACCTGAATATGACTTTGGAGTTTCAAGGTGATGTACTGTTTCTGCTATCCTCCAGTCATCGTGTTCCTGTTTAACATTAGACAATGTTAGAGACTGTGTAATTGCAGCTTGTAGTGGTTCTATGCTATGTACCTGAAAGGTTTGATCAACAATCTCCTGCACCACATCAACATTATAGCATTCATGATCATCATGTGGTAATTTTAGTGTATCAAACATTTTAAATTCAACCTTCTCTCCATTTATTTTCATGCTTATAGTACCCTTTTTAACACAAATTTTTATATCAGCCGTACTCATAAAGGGCCTACCTAAAATGATTGGTAGAGAAGATGGCATTGAAGAGTCCTCCATGTCTAACACAACAAAATCAGCAGGCAAAATGAAATCGTTTACCTGAACTAGGACATCTTCCAAAATACCTCTAGGTCTTTTGATGCTGCGATCCGCCAACTGCAATGTGATGGATGTTGGTTGGAGTTCCCCCAATCCTAGCTTTTCATAGACTGTGTATGGGAGGAGGTTGATGCTTGCCCCCAAGTCTAGTAGTGCCTTTTCAAAGAAGTGCTCACCAATCCTGCAAGGAATGGTAAAACTACCTGGGTCTTTTAATTTGGGAGGTAATTTTCTTAATAAAACAACACTCACTTCCTCTGTCAACGCCACATCCTCCCTAACCTGAAATGTTCTTTTGTGAGTACAACATTCTTTCAAAAATTTAGCATAAGAAGGAATTTGTTTAATAGCATCAAGTAGGGGGATATTAATTTCCACCTTTCTGAAAGTTTCAAAGATGTCAAATAAATGTTGTTCGATGTCAAATAAATGTTGTTCTTTCTTTTGCTTGACTAACCTTTGAGGGAATGGTGGCAGAACTGTTCTTTCTTTTTCACTTACCTTGTTTGATCCCAAAACTTTTGATGGTTGTGTTTCTGTTTCTTCGGTGTGTGTTCCAACCTTGTTTTCAATTGTCTTACCACTTCTCAGAGTTGTTACTGATTTGAGTTGTTCTTGGCCTCTAGGATTTGGTATGGTTTGTGAAGGAAGTTCTCCTGCCTTTCTCTCACTCAACTCCTTTGCGATTTGCCCGATTTGAGTTTTCAATTTCTGAATTGCTTGCCCTTGTTGGTTGCTTGTTTGGTATTGTTGTTGGAGCAATTGAAGAACGGTGGATTCAAAATCCAACTTCTTCTGTTCTTGAATTGGCCTATCAAACCCACTTTCCATTTGGAAGTTCCGTGCATGTTCTTGTGAAGATTGGGTTCCTTGATTGTTGCTCCATGAGAAATTAGGATGGTTCCTCCACCCTGGGTTGTATGTGCTCGAGAATGGGTTGTTCTTTGGTGGGAACACTCCTTGCCCCACATAGTTTGCATGCTCCTGATCTGTGAACGAAGACATGGGACATGTATCAGTTGTATGATCACAATGAGAACAAATTGCACAAGTTTCTTTTGTTAGATTTTTCGCATTGCCCATTGTTGTCATTGCTTTAACAAGCATATCAATTTTTTTATTCATGTTTGCCATTTCCACTTGTATGTTATCACCACCAGAAATTTTATAAACTCCCTGTTTTTTAGAAATGCCTCTTCCCCTTGTTGAGAATTGCTGTGAGTTCTCGCTAAGTTCTTCAAATAATTCGATGGCTTCCTCACCACTTTTCCTCATCAAGATCCCGTTGCAAGCTGAATCCACAATTGCCTTGTTAGTATCATTTAAACCCTCATAAAAAGCTTGTACCTGATTATCTTTAGGCATGTTGTGTGTAGGACACTTGAGAAGCTTGTTCTTGAAATCTTTCCATGCTTCGAAGAATAAATCTTCATCTTTTTGTTGGAAGAGTTGAATCTCCCTTTTCAGTTGTTTGGTCTTCTGTGCTGGAAAGAACTCTTTCAAGAATTTGGTGGCCAATTGCTCCCATGAATTGATTGATCCTGGTTCCAAAGAATTATACCATAGTTTAGCATTAAGTTTTAAAGAAAAAGGGAACAAGATTAACCTGATTTGCTCAGGGGTAAGCCCTTGGACACTTTGTGTCCTGCAAAGGTCGAAAAAGTCTTGCAGATGGAGATGAGGCTCTTCATCTGGTTTGCCACTAAAGTGGGGAACCATGCTAAGTAGTTGGGGAGATAGATGCATGTTCCCTGTGACATTCGGTTGATAAGCAATGCAGGAAGGTTGCTCAATATTCTTAGGCGTGAATTTATCCTGCATTGGCACTTGATTGGGTATTTCCTCAGCCATTGTTGATCGTGAACTAGGTCTCTGTGCAGTCGACTGGTTCTGTGTAGCAGTCGACTAGTTGGTCGCAGACAGCCTTCCTAGTCTATGCAAAGTGCGTTCTGTTTCCGCGTCAATAGGTAGTAGCTCTGGACGAAGTGATCTCCTTCCGTGCATCCACCAAAATCCTGTAACCTAAAAGAGAAGATATTTATTAATAAAAGAAAATAAAATAAAAGAAAAGATTTACTGATTTGTAAGTTAAAATGCTAACAATCGCCGGCAGCGGCGCCAAAAACTTGTTGTACAATCTAGCTACCTAAATAAATAGATAAACTAGACACAAATTAAAACCTCGCAAGTGTACGAATCGTTTATAGAAGCGTAGCAATAGCAATGGTCGATCCCACAGAGATTGTAGAAATTAACTTACTAATCAATAAAAAGAGTGAGAATGATAAAGAGTTGTTCTAAAGGTCTAAAAGAAATGAAAAGATTAAAACTAAATCAAGAAATGCTGGATCACAAATATCTATTAAGTAGTTGGGTTTTGATTTCCACCAATAGTCAATAATGCTAAGTCACCTTCTGAACTTCTTCTTATTACTCATGTTGTTCTCTTTAAGGGCATGGTATCTACTCCTTAAAGTTAATGTTTCCCTAAGCCAAGAATTAGGCATGGTATCTACTCTAATTCGTTTCTTTCATTAAGTATTTAGCATGGTATCTACTAAGTTGCACTTAAAGAAAACATAAGAACAATGAAAATGAACAAACACTTGAAGCTCTAGAAATTGGTATCAGATCTAGATCCTTCAAGTTGGTTAAACCAAGAACCCCTAAAGATTCCCTTGTTACAAGATATGAACACGAGATACGGGTCGTCTCAATATGCTCCTATAACAGATTCAGATCTACAGTGCACAAACTTGATAATCTCAAGTCTGTATGGCAGTCGACTGGCTGTCACTTTAGTCGACTGTCCTTAGAACTCCAAGCAAGTTTGATTCATGTAAATCTATACCAATTCACTCAGATTCAATCAATAAGTAAAATAGAAGAATTCAGAAGAATATAGCATTACATAACTACGGTTTCAATCACCCAACTATGGAGTTAGTTCCACATAATAATAATTTTATTGATCAACAAGTTCGAATACATGATTAACATAAAAGAATTAGTAAGAGAAGGAATAAACTGATGTAGTTCGGCCAGATGGATCGGCTGGCTGTCACACAGTCGACCGGCAGTTCTCTTCTTAGTACTTGATCTCCTTTCTCCTTCCTCTATGCTGATACAATACTGCTCTTTGTTGATGACTTTGGCGTTCCAGAAACTCTTGTGATCCGGCTGATGGTGTGTGCGGAGGAGCGTGAGAGAGGAGAGAGAGCCGAATAATGCTTCTTGGTTGGTATTTATAGAACACGGCTAGAGAATTAGGGTTTGCACTCTTCTTTTTATAGAAAAATCATTTTCTTTTATTTATTTCCTCCCTCGTTGCTCTGCGTATTATTTCTTTCTCTTTTCTTCTATTTTTCCTTTTCTGTTCTGATTTGGATTAGATTTGGACGAATCTTCAAATATTTTATCTTTTAACTCTGCCGCCTACCAGTCGACTTGTCTTCGAACCAGTCGACTGTGTCGAGCGGCTGTGGAAAATCAACTTCTCTGGCCAGTCGCCTGTTGTAAGGGACCAGTCGACCGATGATCTGCAGTTTTATGTGTATCATCCTTAAAATCCTGAATCTGCTTCGTTTCTCTGTTTTAGGCTGTTTCCTATGGAAAAGAGAAAATAAGAGTTAAATACCACATATAGAGCTTTTAAATGTCTAATTGCATTAAGATTATTGCTCCTAAATGTGAATAATATTGTGTTCATCAGTCGTTAAGAAGCACACAGTCGAGAAGGAGATAACGAAGTACATCAAGGAGTCCGAGAAGAATCACAACCCAACTTCGGTAATTTTTTGATGTTTTTTTATTTCCTTTCAATTGAATAAAAATATAGAATGATGTTGGTTTGTTTGAAAGTGTGAATTAATATGTAGATTTGTCATCTTTTAATTATATTGTGAATGAAATAGTTAAGGAACATCTCTAAATTTTTAAGTTTCATATAACTTTATAAGTTTCTCAAAATTATTTTAGTCTGTGCAATTTGCACAGGGTAAGACTAGTGTGTGTGTGTGTGTGTGTGTGTGTGTGTGTGTGTATATATGGGTTTTGCTCCATTGAAAACGGGTCCGTTTTCATTGGGTTGGAAAACATCCATCTCAACCCTCCGATCTAGCGTGATCTTGATCAGTGGTTGTGATCAAGATCCGCTAAGGATCTCCCATTAACGCTGAGAAAAGCGGAGGGGTATTTTCGTCACTTCACGCCAAAAAATATTTGGGACTTAGCATTTTTTTGGCGTGGAGTTTTTTTTTTCGAAAAAATTAACGTAGGCAACGACCTAGGTTGTTTTTTTTATAAAAACAACATACCTTGGCCGGTATTTCCAACAATGGCCTAGGTATGTACAAGTATTTTTCCAAACACTTGTACATAATCAGATCTTCATCTCCCTGTTTTCATCACAAACACTATCTCTCTTTCTCTCGAGCTCCCGAAACCCATCCCCAATCCCTAGTTCACTCTCCCAACTCCTTGGCATCAATTTCTTTGCCTTCTCGATCTCCGCCCCTTGTGGAAAGCTCCCTATCTCTCTCTTCCTCTCCCGAATACAGCAAACCCTAACTTCACATCCAAATTCCCAAATCATCTAAACGCTAGCACAAATTGTCTTTCTTTGTCTACAACAGCGTGCAGCGGCTTCTCACATCTTCGCCAACTCTCTATCTCTCTCTTTGGACCAGGTATTTTCTTAATCCCAATTTACTATAATGAACTCTTTGAATTTATTGATTTTTGTTGCAATTTTGGAGTTGGGTTTTTTTGTATTATACGTAGAAGTCTAATCTATAATTTAGAGAGTATATAATTAGCTCTGATCATGTATGTTGTATACATTTTGTTGACATTTTTGTTGATGTAGTGCTAGTTGTAGTGGTGGAATATAGGAGAAGAAAAAAAACGAGATAAAAAAATTTGGAGTTGTACGAGTAAGTCGGACTCACAGCGTAGAAGGTAACGGATCTTGTAGAGGCGATTTTCGTCTCACGATTTGTGAGATACGTCCGTTTATCGTTTTAATTCAATACAACGGATATAAAGTGATACACGGCCGTATCTTTCAAACCGAGAGTCAAAACTCACCTCTGCAAGTTTTGCTGGCTCGTGTTTGGTGTGTTAGAGTTGACGCCCAAATTTAGGAAATTTTTCTGCTTATTTTTGTTGTTTTGACGCATATATAAAAAACTTTTAATCTACCTCGAAATTTGTGGAATATGTTATGAGGTGAAAATAGCTTAAACGAAGTCCAAATAAAATGAAACTTTGCGAGTAGGTTGGTCTAAGTTATACCAACCTGTACATACGAGTTCTGACCCGCGGTTTGCGAGATACGTCAATGTATCGTTTTCCGCTCTGTTTTCAATAGTGAAACCGATACACGGCCGTATCTTTCAAACCGTGGTTCGGAACTCCCATGTACTAGTTGCGTTGGCTTGTGTGTGGGAAGCCCGACCCAAAGTCCAATTTTTGAATTTTTTGTACCTCGTTTATGTTGTTTTTACGCGTATACGAAAAAACTTCAATATACCTCGAAATTTTTTTTAGTACGGTCGCAATACAAAAATGCTTAAACGAAGTCAAAAAAATTCGGAACTGTGCACGTAGGTTCGGCTAACCATTCACAACGCAACAAAACTTGTATTTACGAGTTTCGACCCATGGTTTGCGAGATACGTCAATGTATCGCTTCCCGCTCTATTTTAAAGAGTGAAAGTAATACACGGGCGTATATTTCAAACCGTGGGTCGGAACTCACTTCTACAAGTTGTGTTGGCTTGTGTTTGGTGTGCCCTAGTTAACGGCAAAATTTAGGAATTTTTTCATCTCGTTTGTGTTGTTTTGACGCGTATAAGCCAACTCTTGGAATTTTTTCATCTTGTTGGTTTGTGTTTGCTAATTTCTGTCGAGTAATTAGTTTCATATATACAAACTTTGTTACAGAAAAATGGCTAGAACGAGGAAAACCAGAAGGGAAAGGACATCCCAGGAAGCATTGGGGGAACATTCCACAGAGAATGTGAGAACTAATAATTTGTATTGTCCCTAATTTTGTATTTAGTGATATTGATTTTAGACTAATAATAATTATATTTTTTGGTTCGTGTAGGTTGGTGCATCCTCTTCGACGACAGGAAGTCGTGGTCCAGGACCAATATATCCCAGTGAACTGACCTTGCAAGATCGCCACAGATCTGCGGAAGTGTGGGGGTGGAATGAAGCATAGGTATAATTTTTGCACCCACGAGACTATGAAAGTGCATCCACGTTTTGTCGAGTACCTAGTAGCAGCCGGTTTCTATGGAATCAGCATGATGGGAAATGTTAAACTCGACCGAGCACTTCTCTCGGCACTCGTGGAGCGCTGGAGGCCAGAGTTGCACACGTTCCATCTACCGGTCGGAAAGATGACGGTGTCACTACAGGATATAGCGATGAAATCCGGTCTTCCAATAGATGGGTTAGCTGTGCCGGGTAATATTAACTTTGATAAAATAGAGATGTGCAATGAACTGCTCAGTACAGAGTTTGATGAGTCGACTGCGGAAGATGATGACATTTTCCAAGAAAAATCAATCCGACTATCTTGGTTGAAGGGACGTTTTGATGGGACACTGACCAATGAATCACCCGACGACTATGTACAGTCCTACACCAGAGCCTACATTCTAACGGTGATCGGAGGGGTTCTATTGTCTAACTCATCGGGCAATACGGTGCACCTTATGTATCTACGATTGCTCGCCGACCTAGGCTTAGCTGGCCGGTATAGCTGGGGAAGCTGCGCGTTAGCAACGCTATACAGGGCATTGTGTCATGTAGCGCTAGAATCATCAGAAATGACCGGACCGATGGTTTTGTTACAGATTTGGTCCTGGGAGCGACTGCACCTGGGTCGTCCCCCCATTAGAAGACCGGCGGCCGGTTGGATGGCTCAACAGAATATCCTGCTATGTTAGCACCCTTAGGGGTATATTGGGCTGGTAGTCGGAGTTACAAAGACAACCCCAAGGGTGTAATAACATACTATAGAGATGAGCTCAACCAACTACGTGAAGAGTTCATGATTTGGGCGCCGTATACACCCGAGCGGGTTTGAACTTGTACTCGTCATTGTTCAGAGTACGATGGAAGAGTGCAAGGAAAGTACATGACTTGGTTCCAATCATATACACGTTTGTACATCTCTCCTGATACAGTACTACCTGCTGGTGTTCAATGAGAAATTGAGGAGAGGGAGATTGAACCACCACCCGCATATTCCAGTTCACAACCCATGTTCCAACCGAAGGCCACAGCTATACGTACAGTGGTAACTTCAATCTTCATATTTATTTTAATGTTCGTATACGTGAAGTTCATGAATTCTTTAAATTATTGAATTTGTGCAATTATTTTTGTTGGTTTTTTCTGATTTAGATTGATAATACGATGGATATGGCAAAAGAATGCGCGGAGGCTATAAAAAGTAATGCAGGCACGGCTATGAAGAAGTTTGCTCAGAGGAGGCTCTCTTCATACCGTACCAATTTGGATGTTTTGGGAGAGGCCGAACGTTTAGATCGAGCATTAAGCGGACCGAGGGGCCGACGTAAAATTGTGAGGGGTAGGCCAGCTGCATTGATGGGACGACAACGGGAACGTGAGATGAGAGAACAACATGCTTCAACTTCACATCCATCTCACGAACAAGCGCAGGAAGAAGAGACTGAGGAGAGGGTTGTTGGAGACGTACAACAAGAGGAGGGAGGATCTGAACAAATTCCTAAGTGTCCAACCACGATCCGGCGCCAAAACCCTGCTCGGAAGAGGCGAGCACCACAGGCATACACGCTCAGTACTTAGCTAATACATTTTGTTTGTTGTAATTTTTTAAATTTATTTTTTGGGTTTTATCCTGTTGTAACTAAACTAGTGGAAAGTGTGGTTCGTAAGTTTAAGTGTAATTGATGTTGTTGTTATTAATTTCTAATAGTCAATTATGGTTGGTGATTTTGGCGGTTGTAGATATGAATTTATTCGGAGAGTGTAGGTGATGGCAAAGTGTTTGGAATTTGGTTAAATTTTCAAGTGTAGCAGCTTCAGCTGCTTTGTACAAATGTAGATTTTTTTTTTTAAACCTAGGCCGTTGTCTCCAACAACGGCCTAGGTAATAGGACTAAGGTTGGAGGATTTGTCTTACTGTCTGACTTGTTGGCTTTAAAAATAGCAACAAGTCAGAGAGCAGCTCCACTTTATTGTTTATATCCTAGGCCGTTGTCTCCGACAACGGCCTAAGTTGTAGGACAAAAATATAGACAATTTTTCTTGCTCTCTGACTTGTTGGCTTTAAAAATAGCAACAAGTCAGAGAGCAGCTCCACTTTATTGTTTATATCCTAGGCCGTTGTCTCCGACAACGGCTTAAGTTGTAGGACAAAAATATAGACAATTGGTCTTGCTCTCTGACTTGTTGGCTTTAAAAATAGCAACAAGTCAGAGAGCAGCTCCAATTTATTATTTATACCGTAGGCCGTTGTCTCCGACAATGGCCTAAGTTGTAGGAGAAAAATATAGACAATTTGTCTTGCTCTCTGAGTTATTGGTATTAAAAATAGCAACAAGTCAGAGAGCATCCCAACTTTATTAGAAATACCCTAGGCCGTTGTCTTCGACAACGGCCTAATTTGTAGGCCAAAAAGATAGACAATTTGTCTTGCTCTCTGACCCCTTAGGCCGTTGTCTCCAACAACGGCCTAGGTAGTGGACCAAAAAGATACACAATTTGGGATGCTCTCGACTTGTTGGTATTAAAAATAGCAACTGGTCAGAGAGCCCCCCCAATATAATATTTATACCCTAGGCCGTTGTCTCCAACAACGACCTAGGAAGTAGGCCAAAAATTAATTGGTTGTTTGCCTTTTTTCAATTTTCTCTTTACTCTTTACGAACAATCTCAGTGGAACTTTATACAAAAGATAGATGAGAACTTGGCTTGTATAACAATTTTATATTTTTATATTTTTTAATTTTACTACACCTAACTAACCACTACATAATCACGATGTTTTAATATGTACAGAACACCCCAGAAAATATTAAGCTAAACTATATCATTCGTTAGGGGTTAGGGTTAGGGTTAGGGTTAGTGCTAATGGGGGTTAAGGGTAGAGTTAGGGTACGCGGGGGTTAGTGGTTTGGTTAGGGTTATTGTAGGGGTTTGGTCAGGATTATTTATAGTAGGGAGTTGATAGCTAGTAAGTTTCCAGTAAGGAGTTTATAGATATTTAAGTTCTATCATTAATCACATGTGTCTCTCCACTCTTTATGTACATTGTCTTCTAAACTCTATAAAATAGACGTTCATATTTATGTTTTTTTTGTTTATATTTTTTATTTATTTCCATTTCTAGCCACGTAACTAACGAATATAAAATTGATACCCACAAACGAATATAAAAACTAACCCAAATTAATTGGTATTTTGTTTTTTTTGTCTTTATTGAATAATAATATATAATCTTCAAAATCCTCGTACGTTGTTTACAATGAAGACGTTACTGAAGACATTCTCTAGACATGCAACTGGGAAGAATTCCACAAGATTGGGAAGAAGAGGTGTGATCACATGTAGTAGAACAAGTTCATTATGGAAAAAACCAATAAGGTAAAATCCTACATGTATGGGAAAAACCACATGTAGCTCCCTGACTTGTGGATAATTATTGCAGACACTTCAATATGGAAAAAACTTAAACTACATCACCACATGTACCTCCCCACATGTGCCATATATATGGGAAAAACCACATGTAGAAACCCACATGTAGTTTTCCCATCTATTGCACTCTTCCGAAAATACCCTCCTAAAATACAAAAACCCATATCCGAGTATCAAAAATATCCAATAATTATGATGGACAAGAAGAAATCAAAAATAAAAAAGATTTGGTTCGCTTTTGAGCGGAGAGTAATCAGATCAAACTACTTGGCCATCAAGAACTGAATCTGATTATTTTCGGGAAAAAACGGTCTAAATAGGGACCATCATGTATTGGGAAACCGTAACAGAAAATCACATGTATATTTGACCACATGTATAAACCAATGTGAAGAGTATTCCAAAAAGGTTCAAAGATTGCTCTAAAACACTACCGCCAACTGTTACTTCTGTGGAAATTTTGGATGTGGAATCTCGTCGTGAAGTAATTGTGTGCAGTTTTTTGAGACACTTTGAAAGGTGGAAGTAATGGGCAAATAAAAAAATATACCTATACGATATACAAGTGTAGATTATCTATATTTGGTATAAATTTCGACAGAGACTGTGCGTAAAGAGTAAAGAGAATATTGTAAAAATCCCAAAATTTTCATACCTAGGCCGTTATTAAAGACAACGGCTTAAGGCATTCATATAACGGGGTCCTTCATGACTTTTTGCTTTTTAAAAGCATTAAGCTAAAACCTAGGCCATTGTTGGAGACAACGGCCTAAGGTATTTACTATAACCTAGGCCGTTGTCTGCCTAGGTAGTAGGCCAAAAAGAGATAAATTGGGGTGTTCTCGACAACAACGGCCTAGGAAGTAGGCCAAAAAGAGATAAATTGGGGTGTTCTCGACTTGGCTAGGGTTAGGGTTAGTGTATTCAGTTTGGTAATTAGTGTTAACGGGGGTTAAGGGTAGGATTAGGTTTAGCGAGGGTTAGGGGTTTGGTTAGGGTTATTGTAGGGTTAAGGTTATTGCAAGGAAGACATTTGCGGTAAGATCTTGTTTTGGTTTATCATTAATTTGCAGTAGTTGGGAGTTGACAGGTAATAAGTTTCCAGTAAAGAGTTTATAGATATTCTGTATATAACCAATAAAAATCAATAAAACATGATATGTAGGTTAGGGTTAGGGTTAATGTAGGATTAGGGTTATTGTAAGGTTAGCAGAGTAGGGTTAAGGATTAGGGTTAGGGTTGTTAGCACAACGCAAGACTAGGCACATTTGTAATGTAGCTCGGAGTAAGACTAGGCACATTTAGCTGCTTGAATCATCTGATTCTTCTTTGATTTAGGATAACACCCGTCTACTATTATTGAAACAAAAAACCCCTAACCCTAACCTTAACCTTGACCTTATACTTGTAAACCTACCCCTTTATATTTTTTGGAATATTTTTTAAGCATATTACCTTTTATAATTTTATATTGGTTAAATAGAGCAAAAAAATTGTAACGTAATTATAAACAATATATACGCGTATATCATCTGTCTTTCGTGTAGAGTTCCAGAGAGACTGTTCGTAAAGACAGATAGTTCTTATTTTTATTTTTTTAAAAATTTTCCACAATCTAGGGTGTAGGCCGTTGTCTCCATCAAAGAAGTGGTGTTGTCCTCTAAGCCAAGTGACCACCAGAGGCCAGCAGACTTTCAACATACACCTAAGTGGGAAAAAGCACCAAGCTAAACAAGCAGAACTCAATCTCAAAGCAGAACTCAACACCCGCCTACTATTATTGCAGACACTTCAATATGGTAAATACCTGAAGTACATAACCACATGTAGATCCCCACATGTAGCCTATATATAGGAAAAACCATATGTACATCCCCACATGTAAACCCATATAACAAAAAACCCCTAATCCTAACCTTAACACTAACCTTATACATGTAAACCTACTTCTTGATATATTTTGGAATATTTTTTAAGCATATTACCTTTATAATTTTATATTGTTTAGATAGACCAGAAAAATTGTAACGTAATAAAAAATTATAAACAATATATACGCGTAAATCATCTGTCTTTCGTGTAGAGTTCCAGAGAGACTGTTCGTAAAGACAGATAAAATTTATTTTATTTTTTAAAAAAAATTTCCCAAAATGGATGATTATGAATTATTTTTTATCATTTTTTGTACATATTTAACCACCATGATTATATATTGGTTTGAAATGTGGTAGTAATCGGCACTTAAAAAAATATAGCTAAAAGATATACAAGTGTAGATCATTTATCTTTTGTATAAATTTCCACAGAGACTGTACGTAAAAAGTAAAGAGAAAATTATAAAAATACCAAAAATATCATACGTAGGCCATTGTTACAAACAACGGCTTAGGCATTGAATTAAAGGGGTACTCCATGACTTTTTCCTCTATTCAAGTATTAAGCTACAACTTAGGCCGTTGTCTCCAACAACGGCCTAAGGTGTTTATAATAAATGGGGTTGCTCTCTGACTTGTTGCTCTTTTTGTCTTCTCCAAGTCAGAGAGCACCCCCAAAATCACAACTTTTAGACTAAGACCTGGGCCGTTGTTGAAGACAACGGCCTGAGGTATTTATAAGAAATGGGGTTGCTCTCTGACTTGTTGCTCCTTTTGTCTTCTCTAAGTCAGAGAGCACCCCCAAAATTACATCTCTTTTACTATAACCTAGGCCGTTGTCTCCAACAACGGCCTAAGATATTTATAAGAAATGGGGTTGCTCTCTGACTTGTTGCTCCTTTTGTCTTCTCCAAGTCAGAGACCACCCCTAAAATCAACAACGGCCTAAAGTATTTATAGAAAATGGAGTTGCTTTCTGACTTGTTGCACCTTTTGTCTTCAACAAGTCAGAAAGTACCCCCAAAATCATAATTTTTTGACTATAACGTAGGCCGTTGTCTTCGACAACGGCCTAAGGTATATATAAGAAATGGGGTTGCTCTCTGACTTATTGCTCCTTTTCTCTTCTCCAAGTCAGAGAGCACCCCCCAAAATCACAACTTTTTTGAGGTAATCGTAGGCCTGTTGTCTCTAGCAACGGCCTAAGGTATTTATAAGAAACTGAGGTTGCTCTCTGACTTGTTGCTCCTTTTCTCTTCTCCAAGTCAGAGAGCACCTCCCAAATCACCACTTTTTTGACTATAACCTAGGCCGTTGTCTCTAACAACGGCCTAAGGTTATCATGTACATATTGTTTTGCTCTGTGCCTTGTTGCTCTTTTTAAACTAGTTATATTGAATAAGAAACCAAATTCATGAAATAGCTGAGGCTGTTGCCTCCAACAATGGCCTTGGTTTAAAATATATATATATATATATATATATATATATATATATATATATATATATTTACAAATACAAGTACAGCTACATCTGATACAATTGAGTTACGAACCAACATTTGCGTACAACAACAATATTAACAAACGACACTTAAGTCTCGAGAACATTTACAGTTACCAATCAAAGGTAATTAACCAAGTTGCATAAAGAGTTATAAATATACCGAACAATTACATTTTAAAATTAAAATTCACAGTAGATCGTCAAATCTCGACTCAGAACTGTCTTCTTCGGATGGAATTACTTCTTGCCTTCATTGAAAGATTAGGTTTAGTTAGTAAGAAACTCATTTGCAACAAATAAAGTATAATAAATTTAAACGAGTGACAAATATAAAAATTATGAGTCATACCACTCAAATTAAGTTGGACAATTTCTTGAATCATGATTCATTTGGACAATGTCGCATCTTTGGCACCTTCTCGGTTTTTTTATGTGGAGTTGCTCTCTAATCGGCCTCAATCTTTTGGCGTGAGGCCTTCCCTTTGTCGTACACTGCTGTGGGTCACTAATGCGTGTAGGTATGTGTCCACTCCCTTGATCATGAGGTTGTGCACTCCATGCGGTTGTGAACTACCTTCAGGTTCGACATTATCATGTGACTGTGAGGCCTGTTCCGGTTGTTCACCTAATCCGGATTGTAGCCGAGAAACCCCGTCATTGATCTTCTTCAAATTCTCCAACGTGTATTTGTAACTCTCATTGGAGGAACAACCAAGATCGACAATTTATTTTGCATGGTAGCTCAACTCACAATATCGAGAAGCAAAATTCTCGGTATTGGGTTCGGTTGGAACTGATGTGTAACTTCTTCTCATCACATCCCTAGTCCATCTTCTTTTAATATATACATTCGGGTAGGATGTGTGATGGCAGAAACGAAGTACAGCTAAAATATGCCTGCAAGGAATGACAACGAATTCGAACAAGTGACATGCACATGTAATAATTCCTATTGATTTTGCATAATTGAAGAAGGCGAGCCGGTTCTGATTCTCCACAGAGTATTACATGGAAGGTTGAACTATCCAGTGTCTCAAGATCGGTAACAAATGTCACATTGTACATGAAGCTTTTTGTGACTTCATCTTGGAATTTGTAAAATATTTTCAAAGTATATGTTTTTGCCATTTGTGCCTCCAAAGCCCATTCGCTCTTCAACTTCGGTCTCTTCTCACGGTTACGATGATTTTCTTTCAATTCATCGTGTCTTTGCCTTCCCAAAAAACGATCGAAGATGACGAAAAATTCATGCAGGGAATATTTCTTTCTGTATGATGGTTCAGGGCAGAATGTGCGGACTCAACCCGTTGGCTACTCAACATGCCGGCCCAAAAAGAATCTTTAGCGTAGATGGGTGCCCAACTTTCACGGATATCGAATATATCGTTCAACCATTTGTTACTCTCTAATCCGTATTGTGAAATCAAAATATTCCACTTTTCTACAAATTCATGTATATATTCAGAATTATTGATTACATTCTTCAAGGACTCCCTAAACTTGTCGACATCGAAACCAAGACGAACCTCCTAGGGTAACTTATCCAGAATGTGCCAAATACAAAAACGGTGCCGAGTCTGAGGGGAAAACTTTCTGAACTGCAGCGGCAATCCCACGGTCTTGATCGGTGACAATACCAGATGGAGCACGATTCATAACCCCTAACCTACTTTTCAAAGAACCATTCAAACGAAGAGGCCGTCTCATTTGAAATGAACCCACCTCCTAAGAAAGTCGATTGCCAATATTGATTCACTCCAACAAACGGAACAAATAACATTCCGTAACGGTTCGTATTGTACGTGGCATCAAAGCAAACTACATCGTCAAATTCTTCATAATTTATCCTACAAATACCATCTACCCACATACAATGGGACAACCGCCCTTCGGGATCGACTTGAATGTCATAAAAAAATGAAGGATCTGTCTGTTTCTTAGCTTCGAAAAAATCAATTAGTATTGTAGAATCGTGTCCTTTCAATGCTTCTTGCGAATCTCTAACTAAATTTCTAACATCTTTTTCTGTGAATCCTACTTGATCGTGACCACCCCTAGCACTTTCGAAGAAGAGCATTTGTCGACATGTTTGGATATTAGCTTGGTTCATTTGATCTATAATCCTTTTGTCCGTATTTGACACGGACCAGTTCCGGGGCCAAAGGTACCTTCTATCGGGTGAGGTGAATTCATGATTGTGTTCTTCGTGAAATGAATACACCATCCACGTATTACTTGTTTCGTTCAATTTTATACGAACGCAAGCCTTGCAACCCGTTCTACTAGTTGTTCCCATCTACCATCACTATGTTGACCCGGCGACGACCCAGCTTTATTACAAAGATATGACTTATCTACTTTCATTCCCCCTTTTAATTTATTCCCACTCTTACGCATTGCAAAACCCCCACAATGAGCATATGAAGAATAAAAATTCTCGGCTTCAACTAAAGTGGTGAATGTCATACCTAACTTTGGTTTCAGATGGTCTTCGACTATCGGCATGGAATCAATGATTGGTTCTACCCGTACAAAATTATTGCCCGCAACAGAACTCTCCGTATCATTATTCATCTGCAGTAAAAATATATTATTGGTCAATTAATAACACATTATATATAAAACAGCTTGTTAACAAACGACTGCAATATATATACATACGAAGCAAAATAAGTCACAACACGTCGAAAACGACGTCATATAAATACAAAACTCTTCTATTGTCTTCGGCTTGCCGCGCACAAGGTAACGGAACTTCTACAAGTAAGTTCCGATCCACGGTTTGCAAAATAAGGCCGTGTCTCGCTCGCATTCTCCTCATTCTTGAACTGAGGTTGTTGTTTGATATACGGTACAAATCCGCACAAACGAGATCAAAAAATTTCTAAACTTTCGGAGTTGGACAGCGGCAAAACACATGAGCCAACCAAATTTGTAGAGGTCAATTTCGACTCACGGATTGCAAAATACACCGATGTATCGCTTTCACTCACGGGAATGAATTGAAAGCGATATACGGCCGTACACTGCAAACCGTGAATCCGAACACACTTCTACGAATTGTGTTGGGTTGTGTATGGCGTGTCCGACGTACTCGTAAAGTTGCATAAATATTTTTTCGCTTTGTGCGCTATTAGTAACATTGAACAACAAACAACAACAACTAATACAACATCTACTTTCCCAATCAAACTCTATAAAAACCTATGCATAATATAGCAATTGTACACTGAAACATGGGTAAAAAATTTCCAACGAATTAGCCTAGTTAGAACTACTCAAGTGGTAACAAATTAGTACCTTCAACACTATCGGTGTTCGGGAGGCCGCAAAGTTGCTGCTGTAGAGAAAGGAAGGGGAGTAGGGTTAGGCTAATTTAGGGGGATTAGGGTTTTAGGGTTGGATAGATTTTGTATGGGTTAGGGTTTGTTTGTAATTGGGATCTCCAAAGGAAGAGGTCTAGAGACTGAGAATAGGGGGAGATTCGATGAAAAGCAACGATCAAGAAAGATTTGGGGTTTTCAGTTCAATAGAGAGACAGCTCCGGTTGAGGAATTGGGTTTATCGAACTCAACTAGCGAGAGAGAGTTGTGAGGGAGATGAAGATCTGAGTATGTACAAGTGTTTGGAAAAACACTTGTACATAGTTAAGCCGTTGTTCCATACAACGACCTAAGTTGAATTTTTTTTTTAAAAACAACCTAGGCCGTTGTTACAGACAACGGCCTAAGTACAATTTTTTTCCAAAAAAAAATTCAAACAACCTAGGCCGTTGTTCCAACAACGGCCTACGTTAATTTTTCGACAAAAAAAACTCCACGCCAAAAAAAATGCTAAGTCCCAAATATTTTTGGCGTGAAGTGACGAAAATACCCCTCCGCTTTTCTCAGCGTTAATGGGAGATCCTTAGCGGATGTTGATCACAACCACTGATCAAGATCACCCTAGATCGGAGGGTTGAGATGGATGTTTTCCAACCCATTGATAACGGACCCGTTTTCAATGGAGCAAAACCCTATATATATATATATCCAGGAGTGATCCAATGAGAAACATCTTAAAATAAGAAAATGAGAAACATTAATTATAACCATTGGATATGAGGGGATTGAGATGAATGGCTCTAATTCATCTGATTTGATTGTTAAAAAAACCCAGAAAAAAACCCATCTCATCTCGAGTTCCATATCACCGACTCACCAAACCCATATTGATTCTTATTCTCAAAAACCCATCTTTTAATTTCCATCTCAAAACCATCTCATACAGCCATTAAATATGTTCAGTTTCAGTTTCCGATGAACTCTGTATATGTATATGATCTTCCATCGATCCATTCATGTTACCCTAAATCTCTCTTGAAATAATATGTACACCCTGATAAGTTTGTTATGTACAGAATTAAATTTTTGTATTTTCCTATTTTCCTATTTTAACAAGGAAAATTTTTTTATCATTTAACATGAATGTTCGCTGCTTGTTTTTGTTCGCCGCAATTCTTCCTTCACTGTCATGAAACCAAATGGAATTGTTAATGAGCATTTATAGATAGCCTACCAAAGTCTCATTTACCCGTCAACGTGGGGTGGAATTGCTGAGATGGTTTTGAGATGGAAATTAAAAGATGGGTTTTTTAGAATAAAAAACAATGAGATGGGTTCAGTAATATGTAACTGGTGATGAGATGGGTTTTTTTGTGTGTATATAAGATCTGGAAAAAATCGGGTTTTTTTAATTATCAAATATGATGAATTAGAGCTATTCATCTTAATCCCCTCATATTCAATGGTTATAATTAATGTTTCTCATTTTCTTATTTTAAGATGTTTCTCATTGAATCACTCCTCTCTCTCTCTCTCTCTCTCTCTCTCTCTATATATATATATATATATATATATATATATATATATATATATATATGGAAACATGGACATTTATATCCCAATTTATAATTATTTTTCACCATATACTAATGGAAACATGGACTTTTATTTACAACTAATTATTGTCATAATATTCAAACTTCAGCTATATAATTGTTGATTTACTGTTTTCAAGACTTTTCATATGCTGTATCGTTCTGAAGGTGTGCCATAGGCACGTGGCCGTGGGCAAATCTAGTTGCTCTAACAAACTACATAGGTCAACTGCGTCTATTTTATAATTTCACAAATTGAGTTGCTTAATTTAATGTTAATTATGTTAATTAAGTTGAATAGTTGCTTAATTAAGTTGAAAATTGATATGTTAGACTTAATTCAAAATTTTATTTCTTTTTCCACTTTTATCATGCCTCGTAAATATGTGTCTGGCGCGTTAAAAAGGAAGAAGAAACAAGAAGAAAATAAATTTATACAATCTCAAGTTGGGGCATTTGATAAATTTCTTACAAACAAACCAATCTCAAGTTGTAATGTTAATGAAGACGAAGTTCAAGAACATCAAGAGTTGAATGTGGGTGATGAAAATGAAGAATCAGTTCAAGAGTTGAATGAGAATGTTAATTTGAATGTGGGTCATGAAAAGGCAGAACCAAATCAAAATGAAGAATGTAGGTCTATAAATATTTATGATCCAATGAATTAGGAGATTATTGATCAAAAAGTTGGGGATTTATTAGTTAAAAGAGGGCCCATTAGAGTTGATATTGATTTTCCTAAAGATGACGAAGGTAGACATTTTTCTTATGTACACTACACTTGATTGTTGTTAAATGGGAAAAAGTATGATAGAAGATGGCTTGTTTATTTAACTGCTTTGGATAAAGTGTTTTGTTTTTGTTGTAAATTGTTCAAGAAAAAAGGGAACAATAATCAATTGTCAAGTGAAGGGTTTAAACAGTGGTGATATTGGTTTTGGATGATCGTAAGCAGTTTTTTTTAAAAGAGAAAAAAAGTTCAAAACCGTAAGCAGTTTTTTTTATGATTTTGGATGATCCTTTTCTGTTGATGTGGTGATATTGGTTGATTCATATCTCTGACACTCTGTGTCATAGAAAGATTGGAGATCTTTGATCGTTCAACTTTTTTTTTTGAAAGCATGAATGCTAAAGGAAAGGTATTAAAATGAATGGTGTAAGGATGGTATGGGGCCCACGTTAGATGGAAAGAAATAGCATAAGTGCTGTTGGAGTTTCGGTTGACTTGGTCAACATGGTGAGGTGGCATTCTAGTGGGGCCCACCGTGAATAAATCAATTGTGTATGCTTCGGTTGTGAGTTAAAAAAAAAAATTTCAGATATGGTTATGAATTGAAAGACTTTGCCCATAGAAATTTGTGTGGGATAGTTGTGCTTGAATTTTTGGTTAGAAGTTTGATGTTGTTTAATTATCTGTTATGGTTTTAATTAATTTAATATTATCAAATCAGTAGATAGATATGGTTCAGTTATGGTTCTGTTGTCATAGATATTATCTTGACATTATCCATCTACAAATAAAGTAAAATTACAAAAATTAAGGAAAAGATAAAATTTTGGGAAACAATTAAAATTCAAATTTTGCTTTTGGTTTTTCTTATGAATGTCTAATATTTTGAATAGATCAATTGAAACAAAATGTTGCCAAAGTGACATCTTTTGTGTAGATTAATTTATTTAAAATATCAAGATGATTGTGTGTTTGTAATTCATGCGTTTATTAACTGACCCAAAGGTAAGTTGATATTTGGCCGAATTTCATACACATCTGTGGTAATAAATATGTGACAATTATAAAGTATTCCATGTGAACAATAAGTCAGTCCAAAGAATGACTTATTATTTGACAGGATTTATTGTGAATATTTGATTACTACAACAAGAGTACCACTTATAGTTAATGTTACTGTCCAAAGACTTGATGTTAACGTTGTGCCTGGTATCTTGAGATGAGATTAACCATTATTTGAATTTATTGTTTTATATGGATTCTTATGTGAGCTTATTTTGTTTGTTTTTGTTCTATATTCAGCTAGTTTATCATCTGCTGCCTCAATAACTGCTAACATCAATTCTATTCCCATGCTTAATGAAACATATTTCAAGGACTGGAAAGGGACCTTACTGATAAATCTTGGCTGTATGGAATTAGATCATGCATTAAGGGAAGAACAACCTCCACCTCTCCCTGCGGAAAGCACTCTTGATGATAATAGAGATTTTGAGAGGTGGGATCGTTCAAATCGCACGAGTCTAATGATTATAAAATACAGCATTCTAGAAGCCTTTAGGGGCACAGAATCCGATGGGATTACTAAGGCCAAAGATTTGCTTGATCAAATTGAGAAACGTTTTGCTAAAAATAATAAGGTTGAAATGACTTTGGTCTGTTCTGATGTTAATTTATCTTCAGTACCTAGAAACACTTGGTGGATAGATTCTGGTGCTACTACTCACATAAGTGTTTCTATGCATGGTTGCCTGAGCTGTCGAAAGCCAAATGATGGTGAAAGATACATCTTTGTGGGTGATGGAAATTCAGTAGAAGTGGAAACAGTTGGGCATTTTAGGTTGTTATTAGGAACTGGTTTTTATTTGGATTTGAAGATACTTTTGTTATTCCGTCTTTTAGACGGAATTTAATTTCTGTTTCCTTGTTGGACAAATCTGGTTATTATTGTTCATTTGGAAACAATCAGTTTAGTTTGTCTTTAAATTCGAATGTTGTTGAACTGGTTATTTGAATGTTTATGACAACCTTTATTTGCTTGAAACAATTGCATCCTATAATGAAACCTTGTATGTATAGTCACATGGTACTGAACGTAAATTAAATAAAGACAAATTCAGCGTCATTATGACATAAGCGCTTAGGTCATATCTCAAAAGGTAGAGTTGCACATCTTGTGTCTGATGACATTTTGGAGTCCCTGGACTTCACAGACTTTGATATCTGTGTAGACTGCATAAAGGGAAAAACAGACCGAAACTAAGAGATTAGGTGCCAATAGATCTTCAGGCATCTTAGAATTGATTCATACAGATATTTGTGGGCCATTCCCTATGAGATCTTGGAATGGTCAACAATATTTTATATCATTCATAGACGATTACTCACGTTATGGGTACCTATATCTCATTAATGAAAAATCACAGTCTATGGACGTGTTCAAAGCCTATAAAGCTGAAGTTGAGAATCAACTCAACAAAAGGATTAAAATTGTCAAATCTGATCGTGGTGGTGAGTACTACGGCAGATATGATGGCTCAGGTGAACAACATCCAGGACCATTTGCTAAATTCCTAGAGGAATGCGGTATTGTACCACAGTACACCATGTCAGGATCACCTAGCATGAATGGTATTGCTGAAAGACGAAATAGGACTCTTAAGGATATGGTAAGGAGTATGATTGCTCATTCTACCTTACCTGAGTCCCTCTGAGGAGAAGCATTAAAGACAGTAGCTTACATTCTCAATAGAGTACCAATTAAAGTAGGTGCAAAAACACCTTATGAGCTTTGGACAGGTCGAAAGCCTGGTCTAAAGTACTTTCACATTTGGGGATGTCCAGCTGAGGCAAGGCCTTACAGGCCATATGAAAAGAAATTGGACTCCAAAACAGTGAGCAGCTACTTTATTGGTTATTCTGAACGATCTAGGGGCTATAAGTTTTATGATCCCACACTTAAGAATATTTTTGAGACAGGAACTGCAATATTTTTTAAGGAAGTTGAGTTTGGGGGGAGAAATAAAGTTAGGGACATTGCTTTTGAGGAGGAATTGGATTCAACTACAAACCCAATTCCTACTATCACTTTTGACAATATTCAGGTTCCCACACCTATTATTGATCAAGAAGTGAATCCGGGACCTCAACAAGACAATGTTGAACAATCCCCATTCAAAATGAGGTAATTGTTCCAAAAGAACAAACTCAACAACCTCAAGGACCAGTGCCATTAAGGAGATCCACAAGAGAAACGAGGAATGCTATTCCGAATGATTATATTGCATTTCTCCAAGAACATGAGGATGACAATGAAATGATGGAAGATGATCCAATCACATTTCATCAGGCCATGAAAGGTTGTAACTCTCAAAAGTGGATTAATGCCATGAATGAGAAGTATAAGTCTATGCAAGACAATAAAGTTTGGAAACTTGTCCCATTACCAGAAGGTGCAAAACCAATTGGTTGTAGATGGATATTTAAGACCAAGAGGGATGCAAATGGTAATGTGGAGAGGTATAAGGCACGTCTTGTAGCTAAAGGACTATACTCAGAAAGAAGGCATTGATTTTACAGAGACTTTCTCTCCAGTTTCATCGAAAGACTCGTTTAGGACAATTATGGCAATTGTTGCTCATCTTGATCTTGAGCTACATCAGATGGATGTCAAGATGGCATTTATAAAAAGAATTCTTCCACCTTTATCGGACTTTTTGAAACATCAACACACCGTATGACTAGAAACATTAGTTCCTCATGACTTGCATCTGGAGTACAATCTGTTGAAATTTTATATACACTTAAAAACATGCATAAAATATTAATAACAACCTAAAACATGTTTTTAGATCTTAATCATGTTGCAAAAGTGCTTTAATATAGAATCCTAAATCATGAAACTATAGATCTTTGCTAAATCAAAAGAAGAACATTAAAAGTGGAAGCACTAACCTGAAGCCATTGATGGAGATTGCGCAGAGGGTTTGGATCTTCCTATATGATACACACTTCTATGAGAGGCCATCTCTCTATTCTACTGTTGATGGATGGCAGATGGAATAAGAAGATACGTATATATAGGGGACCATAATCCTAACTGATAATTATTGATTTCCAATTTTGCCCATCACAAAATGAGAAATTTACTTTACGGACTCTACACGTGTTATATCACACATTAAATTATATGCTTTTAACCCAGTACTTAATCTTGATTAGATCACTTTAATTTGGGTTAGACTTTAGAATAGCAATTATACATTTAGTCACATATGTGAGCCCGCATAGATTATTTTCCAACAATCTCCCACTTGGGCCACATATGTTACTCTTTATAAATGTACAACTTTATGAGCTCAAAATTTTGCTATCATAACCAAAAGCATAGCTAAACAATCTCGTCCATTGATAAAGTAAAAATAGAATCAAAGCAATTTTCGTTACATTTATCGTAACTAAATTCATCAATGGTCACATCTATCAACATAATCAAACGATATAGATCAAGTGTAAATGTGTAGCATGGAAATTTCATGCAATGTGATCTATACACATGCCTATTTCCAACTGGTCCTCTTTAAAACTTAAGTGTGGTCAGAACCAAAACATGACAAATGAGTGAGAAAACTGAATTCTTTATTTCTGATCAGAAAATAACCAAATGTATAAATGTCTCACACAAATATAATGCAAACAAAATACAAACTCCCACTAATTCATGATATCCTCAAATAATACAACACCCATATGAGCAGTATGCTTATAAAAGACCTTGGGTGGTAATCTCTTTGTGAGCGGATCCGCTATCATGGAGTTTGTACCAATGTGCTCTATGGACATCTGTCCACTTTGCACTCTTTCTTTCACAACTAAGAACTTTATGTCAATATATTTCGACTTTGTTGAACTCATGTTGTTGTTGGAATACATCACTGCTGACTTATTGTCACAAAATGACTCGAGTTGTCTTTCTATATTCTCCAAAATGCGCAGTCCAGTGACAAAATTTTGTAGCCATATTTCATGATTCGATGCCTCATAGCATCCTACATACTCCGCTGCCATAGTGGAAGAAGCTATAAGTATCTGTTTGACACTTTTCCAGGATATAGCTCCTCCAGCTAACAGGTAAATATAGCCTGATGTAGACTTTTTGCTATCTTGGCACCTTAGTGAAATCAGAATCAGAATACCTTACGACTTCCAAATGATCTGATTTCCTATATGTGAGCATGTAGTCTTTTGTTCTCTGAAGATACCTCATGACCCTCTTGGCTGCTATCCAATGGTCCTTACCAGATTTTCTTAAATACCTGCCTAACATCCCAACAATGTACGCAATTTCCGGACGTGTACATACTTGAGCATACATTAGACTCCCAATAGCTGATGTATAGGGGATCTTTTGTATTTCTTGAATTTCAAGGTTACTTTTACGACATTGATTGAGACTAAATTTGTCTCCTTTAGCAACAGGGGTATCCACTGGTCTACAATCTTGCATGCCAAACCTTTTGAGTACTTTATCGATGTATCCATTTTGTAATAATCCTAGAATACCTCGAGAACGATCTCGGTGTATCTGAATTCCTATTACAAAAGAGGCATCCCCAAGATCCTTCATCTCAAAATGCTTGGACAGAAACCTTTCAGTTTCAAGCAATAAATCTATATAATTAGTGGCAAACAATATGTCATGGACATATTGAACTAGGAATATATGCTTACTCCCACTGAACTAGTGATACACACAATCATCAACTACATTCATCTCAAAACCAAATGAGATAATTATTAAAACTTGTGGTACCATTGACGAGGAGCTTTCTTGAGTCCATAGATGGATTTTATTAATTTGCAAACCATATTCTTAAACTAGGATATAAAAAACTAGTTTGAATACTTATTTCTTCATTTAAAGCATTAAATACATTGGTCATTTCATAAATATCTGATTAATACTACCCCTTTTTGATTCGAGAAAATATGATCAGAATGCTATATTTAACTCCAAACCGGAACCAAACTTTAGAACAGAGAATGCAACACCATAAGAACATATTCTGGATTGTGGAGACCATGACTAAGCTTTTTCAAAGTAAATAATAAATGTGTTCATAACACCTAACATTAAGAATATTGGCACCTAATCTCTTAGTTTTGATATGTTTTTCCTTTATGTAGTCTACACAGACATCAAAGTCTTGTGAAGTCCTGGGATTCCAAAATGTCATCAGACACAAGACGCTCAACTCTACCTTTCGAGATATGACCTAAGCACTTATGCCATAATGACGCCGAATTTTCTTTATTTAATTTATGTTTAGTACCACGTAACTCTATATGCAAGGTTTCATTATAGGATGCAACTGTTTCAAACAAATAAAGGTTGTCATAAGCATTCAAATATCCAGTTTCAATAATATTCGAATTTAAAGACAAACTAAACTGATTGTTTCCAAATGAACAATAATAACCAAATTTGTCCAACAAAGAAATATAAATTAAATTTCGTCTAAAAGACGGAATAACAAAAGTGTCTTTCAAATCCAAATAAGAAACCAGTTCCTAATAACAACCTAAAATGCCCAACTGCTTCCACTTCTACCGATTATCGCCCTAGAAGATGTGTCTTTCATCATTATTTGGCTTCCGGCAGCTCAGGCAACCCTTTCTTTGCACGCCATGCGTGATATTTAGTACATTTCTTCTTCATATATCCAGGCTTGTTACAAAAGAAACAACTCTCTGTATCCTTATGTTGTTTCTTTTGAGCTGGATCCTTAGCTTTTTCATCGTCATATTTCCTCTTCTTGTCCTTATCCTTAGAGATTTTGGCCAAATGAGCACTTTCAGTCTTATCTTGTTTCAACCTTTCTTCCTCTTGCACACAGTGAGAAATGAGCTCATTTAGAGTCCATTTTTCCTTTTGACAATTGTAACTGATCTTGAATTGATTAAACTGTGCAGAAAGTGATACCAAAACCATAAGCACAAGCAAGTTCTCAGGAAATTCAAGCTTGAGTGCCTTAAGTCTTGAAACAACATGATACAATTCCATAATGTACTCCCTTATATTTCCTCAACCCTTATACTTCATAGACATCAAAGAAGTCAGAAGTGTAGTCATTTTAACCTTATCGTTTTTAGCAAAACGTTTCTCAATTTGATCGAGAAAATCTTTGGCCTTAGTAATCACATCGGATTCTATGCCCCTAAAGGCTTCTAGAATATTGTGTTTCATAATCATTAGACTCATGTGATTTGAACGATCCCACCTCTCAAATACCCTTTTATCATCCGGAGTGCTTTCCGCAGTGAGAGATGGAGGTTATTCTTTCCTTAATGCATGGTCTAATTTCATACAGCCAAGAGTTATCAGTAAGGTTCCTTTCCAATCCTTGAAATTTGTCCCATTAGGCATGGAAATAGAATTGATGTTAGCAGTTATTGAGGCAGCAGAAGATACGCTAGCTGAATATAGAACAAAATAAACAAAATAAGCTCACATGAGAATCCATATAAAATAATAAATTCAAATAATGGTTAATCCCATCTCAAGATACCAGGCACAACGTTAATATCAAGTCTTTGGACAGTAACATTAACTGTAAGCGGTATTCTTGTTGTAGTAATCAAATATTGACAATAAATCATGTCAAATAATAAGTCATTCTTTGGACTGACTTATTGTTCACATGGAATACCTTATAATTGTCACATATTTATTACCACAAATGTGTATGAAATTCGGCGAAATATCAACTTACCTTTGGATCAGTTAATAAACGCATGAATTACAAACCCACAATCATCTTGATGTTTTAAATAAATTAATCTACACAAAAGAGGTCACTTTGGCAACATTTTGTTTCAATTGATCTATTCAAACTATTAGACATTCATAAGAAAACCAAAACCATAATTTGAATTTAATTGTTTTCCAAAATTTTATCTTTTCCTTAACTTTTGTAATTTTACTTTATTTTAGATGGATAATGTCAAAATAATATCTATTTAAAATGATAACAAAACCATAACTGAGCCATATCTATCTACTGATTTGATAATGTCAAAAGATAGGATTAAACAGAATATTAACAGAAATTAAAATTCTTAAATCTCATATTTCCTTAATTCTATGAGCACAGAAACCCAAAACCGGGCCCATGCCTACGTCAGCAACAGCGGCAGCATTTGCTGCCTTCACAAACCCGTGGGCCCCTTCTACCGAAACCATTTTAAATCCACAAACATGCCCCATAGGAGTCCTATAGGGTACCTATCTATTAAATGTTAGAGAACCCATCAAATCCCAGGTTTTTAGTGGGATATAATAAAGTTGACCTGATGAAGTTGACCTTAACAGATAACCCCTCCTTTTTTTTCCTGGGCGGCGGGCCCCAGACGCGCCGAAATCACCCCGTGATGATAGCAAATAAAAAAAATTTCATTTAATGAATTGAAGCCAGCATGAGCTGCCTTCTCAGAAACCGGGTGGGCCCCTCCCATCCTCCATTAAATTCAAGCACAACTAACAAACTCTATTAATTATCTTTAACAGAATGAAAACTTCATCAAAACCATATCTGAAGTCATCCCGTGGGTCCCCTGCTTGCAATATATTAATTAGAAATTCAAGCCATATAAAAAATCTCGAACTGAATCCAATCATTAGTTAATGATAACAGAAGTAATGATTATTTAAAAAACAAAATAGCAGAATTAACTAAATCTGAAGCAATTGATTAATTATAGATAACCGAATCCATGTCAATTAATTAAAACCATATCTTAAAACCAGTGTTAATTAAATTGCTTGATATTAATTAAACACAAGAGAATTCAATATCAAAACCACACCTAAAAGAAAACTATCAAAATCCAAAAAAACCCTAACAAGTCAGTACTTACGGTTTTGATATATATAGACTATCAAAATCCAAAAAAACCCTAACAAGTCAGTACTTACGGTTTATATATATATATATATAAAAACCCTAACAAGTCAGTACTTACGGTTTATATATATATATATATATATATATATATATATATATATATATATTAATTGCAGATCTAAAGCAATGGATTCAATTACTATTATCAATTAAATTTCTTAAGCAGGAAGATCAAATAGAACCCTGAATTTCTTAAGTTTCTTTAAACAAGAAGCCCTAAAATTCTTTAAACAAGAAACCTTAAATTTCTTCAATTAATTCAGCAAAGATGGCTCTGATACCAATTGATGAATTTTTATATACACTTAAGAACAAGTATAAAATATTAATAACAACCTAAAACATGTTTATATGAATCTAGATCTTAATCATGTTGCAAAAGTGCTTTAATATAAAATTCTAAATCATGAAACTATAGATCTTTGCTAAATCAAAAGAAGAAGAACATTAAAAGCGGAAGTACTAACCTGAAGCCATTGATAGAGATTGCGCAGATGATTTGGATATTCCTATATGATACGCACTTCTATGAGAGGTCGTCTCTCTATTCTACTGTTATTGGATGACAGATGGAATAAGAAGATACGTATATATAGCGGACTATAACCCTAATTGATAATTATTGATTTCCAATTTTGCCCATCACAAAATGAGAAATTTACTTTACGATCTCTACACGTGTTATATCACACATTAAATTATATGCTTTTAACCCATTACTTAATCTTGATTAGATCACTTTAGAATAACAATTATACATTTAGTCACATATGTGAGTCCACATAGATTATTTTCCAACAGTGTGATGTATAGTGTGTATTTTATTTGAGCGAGTGTTTCCTTTGGCTAATTAATTTGTTGCTGTTTTTGGTTTATTTTCTTTATGCTCACCAGATTGAATACATGCCGACATTAATTAGTGTAAGTACTAGATGTGCATCCGCATTTTTATTGCCAATAAAACTATAAATATAGATATCACTCGAATAGATTTCAGATTTCTCAATAACCATATTAGAATTCGGATTGAATACATATAGTGGTCGGGTATATTAAATAATAATAAAAATTAATATGAGAATGAGTAAATTTGTTCTATTTAAATCTATATTTAATTATATTTGGATCAAATAATTGAATAATTTGAAGGACTCCAAAATTTTTAGGATTAAATATTTTATTTTAATAAAATATTTAATTACAGTAAAATATAATTTTGAGTTTGAGTTTTGAATAGAGCTCATATACTTACAAATTGTTTTCACTCAAGTTTTTTTTGTTTATTTCTATCATCTACAATAACAATTTTATTGTTGTCATTTGAATCGAAAATAAGAAATATATTTTCGAGTAATACAATATCAGATACACATACCAAGCCAATTGCACGGCCAGTTCCACCAGTATATTTAAATGGACGGATATTGGATATCGGTATCAGTCAAATACGAGTATGAAATTATACCGAATCAGATTTATTTATATCCACTTGCAATCTGCCTCTTGGTACTTCAAAATCTGATTTTTGGTGACATATGAGACTATATTTTGGTGACAAAAGTTAAATATAAGAACCATATTTAAATCCAACTCTGCATTCTTAATTAAATGAACGGATATTAGATATCTGTATCAACCAAATACAGATATAAAACCATATTGGATCAGATGTGTGTATGTCTGTTTGCATCCTGCGAATTGGTTTCAACAGAAGTAGGTTTCTGAAAAGGGGAAAAAATTTAAAAATAAATAAATATCAGAGCCAGGTTTCGATCCTGGGACCTGTGGGTTATGGGCCCACCACGCTTCCGCTGCGCCACTCTGATTTATTGTTTAGTTAAGATCATAAGCTTATATGAACAAAGGTACTCAAGTTACGAAAAAAAGAGATACATACATTAAATCTCTAATATTATAATGGGAGAGTTGTCATTTGTGGACAACTTATGATTTGTATGCATTCAACTTCAATTAAATTTAAATCTACAGTACATAATTAGATTAGATCAAACATAATCTAACTAAATCTCTTAATTAAATCTATACCACACAATTAGATTTAACCCTAACCTAACTAATTCTAAACCGCACATCCTAATCTCACCCCCATCCTAATTAAACTCCAATTAATTATTTAAATAAATAAAAACCCAGCCGTCCTCTCCATCTCTCCCGAAACTCCATCTCTCTTCCCCGAAAAACCTCAGATCTATCGCGCCTCCTATCTATCTATATTTTTTGTTGGCATACATCACACGAACATTATACTAATATATACTAAAGTAAAGAAAATTACCCTATATCTTTTGGTGTTTCTCAGATAGCTAACCTAAATTTATTTTAATATGTGCAACTCCTCTGATCTTTCATTTTTCTCCAAAACTGTATCAAATATCTACCTCAAATTATTTCTAGTTTTGAAAAACTACCATAAACTAGTAATTTATACATGTGTTGTGATGCACATTTTAATAAATACAGTTTTTTAAAGTAAAAAATCAGACGTAGTCTGGGTTTGAACCCAAGACATTTTTTATAATAGTTATGCAAGTGTATTGCACACGTGTGATAGATTGGCAAATAACACTAATACCTTCTCCCTTTATAATATTATTATAACTAGTAATTTATACGTGTGATGCACGTCTTTATAAATATAGATTTTTAAAAATTAAATTTCTGACGCTATCTGACATAATACCTAAGATTTCCTTTATATTAATTATAGGTGTGCATTGCACATATTTATTTAGTTACAATCCACGTATTTATTTGGTTACACAACCTTAACTCTTCCATTAAAATATTAGATTAGATAAGATATTATAACATTTTTTCATAAAACTAGCCTATATTTAGGTGGTCATTTGTAAAAACAAAATTTTTAAAAAGTTATGCATTAGAAAGGTCAAAAGTATAAGGTAGTTGTTAGCAATTTAGCCAGTAAAGTCTAAGATTCCTTACTAATAATTTGACAAAGATCCAAGTACTTATCCATCTATATCAAACAGAACAATTAGGCATTAGTCCTTTTTTTCTTTAAAAAAAACAAAAAACAAAATAAAATTTATGCAATAATCTTTTGCATGTCACGTCTTTATCCCAACATATATATCAAGCAAACCACGTACCTCTCAAAATCAATCGCTATTAGTTAACCTTAATTTTCATTAGTAGCACCTTTTCCTTTTGTCTGAATAAACTTTAAACATAATAATTGAATCATTAATCTACAGAAATAATTTAAAAGTTGGTCTAAGCAGTAGGCAAGAGCAATTAATTGCCCTAATAGGCTAATGATAAGCCTCTCTACTAATGAGCAAGAGGTTAATAATTTAAACATCCGCTTGCAGAATTCTCCAATTATAAAACGAGAGTATGTATGATTAATTGAATGGCTGGGAGTCATTTGACTCTATCCGTATCATCAAAAAAATAAAACGAGAGTATGTATGTGGCACTGGACTTGTTAAAAAAAAAACGGTAAGCAAGAGTTCAGGAATTAATGATCAAGCTTTTTAGTCAATTAATGCTAAAAAGGGTTGGTGTTGGATCATGACTGTTGGTTTGAAAATTAAACAAAGAGTAATGCTTTAAGATACAGTACCATAACTAGATATAAGATACAGTACTAGTATAGAGAAATTAAGACGAGCAATCTTTTGCATTGACAAGTTGTATTAGGATTCTTATTGTAATCCTGAAGTTTTTATTTTGAGGGGAATTGTAATCCTAAAGTTCTTTTTTATTTTAAAGGAATTGTAATCCTAATTAAAGTTAACGAATAATAACGGAGTCTTTGACTAATTAATAGCCACTGAACATGACATTTGATTCGATGATTTCTTATTCAAAGCTTCTCCACTGACAATGGTTCAATGTTAGACCCTTCAGCATTTTTTTGTTGTTACACATTAGATCCTCACTATCCCAAAAAACAATTTTCGTTAACAAAAGAAAGATAAACTAGGAAAATACCATCAACTAAAACTAATAAATCTCAATAGTGAATGGTATAGTTTAAAAGGATAAGGAGGCAGAGTATGTCATCCTAGCTAATTAATAGAAACGATAAGGACAGAAGTATGTGCGAAGTCTTAAAATAATAACTAGCTTATAAGTAGAACAAGAGAAATTGCTGTAATATACCACTCGAGTCAAATGCGTCTATTCTATAATTTGACAAATTTAAGCTTAATCTTGTGTAATCTTGTGATTTAACAGATTTATCCATATCCACTTGGTAATGATAACAATTAACTCATGATTACCCCAATTCTCATGATTACATAAAATAATAACTTCTTACAAAATTTGATTACAACTAGAAAACAAAATTTGATTTTCGAGACACAAATTAGAGAAGAAGAAGAAGAAAAAAACCTATAAAATTAAAAGGATTTCTTTTTTATAACTAAACCAAACTGATTGGTATCGAGGCTCGACGTAGGCACCACGTCTAGTTCACGAATTGAAAAACGCCTGAATTCTATCACCGAACGAGTATGACTTTGAAGCACAGAACATAGGGGGGAAGGGAAGAGTTTCTGGGGTCCATTTAAGGGAGAGGGCCCTCTATTCATAGTGCCAGGGTGAGATTTGTAACAGCAGACAACGCATTGACTGCATCGACTGTAACGGCAGACAACTCCTTCAATGCACCGGCTATAACAGCAGACAGAAGGTTTAATACAGTACTGTAACAGCGGAAAAAACTGTTACGTGAATAAATGACGGACAAAACTGTTTCTGCATAAAAAAAAACTACAGCAAAAAGTGGATCTGCACGGGGTAGGTTCACATCGGTCCGGTATTCGTGTCCGCAGGACGTGTGGACGCACGGGCCACTACTAAAGATATGGGAATCAAGGGCGTATATACCCCGGTGTTTGGGAAAAGCGCTAGCGGGTTAATAGAATTCCCCGGCGTTTTTGAACAAACGCCGGGCTTTGTCGTCATTTTTTATGGACCAGCCCAATTTCTCCACGTTCCTTTCTCTCTTTCGCTCTTCGCGCCGTTTCCCCCAAAACCCTACTTTCCCCTTTTTTGCCCTTCGCGCCAAATCCCCACAAAATCCTTCTTTCCCTCGTCGCCCTCAATTTGATCCTCGTCGCACTCGTCGCCCTCTCTCCGAAACCCTCAATTTGATCCCTCTTTCACTCGTCGCCCTCAATCTCTCCGAAACCCAATTTCATCTTCACTTTCCCTCTTCAATTTCGCACCGGTTCAATCTCTCAGTAACCTTAGTTTGCTGCTCGCTGCAGTTCGCAATTGCTCTTTGCGCCATCGTTTACTTCGCCCTGTCGTCGTCATATACCCTAAGTAAGTATTCTATAAACCCTCTTTATTAATATAAACCAAAGATGAATGCATAATCGGAGTTCCTTGCTTGTCAGAGTTTCTGATCGTTTAGTTGGAGTTTTTGATCTAGGGTTTAATGTTACAGATGATATGAATACAACACCATCGATTTTGATGTAATCCATAATTTATTTATGAGAGAAGGAGGGATTTCCTTATTTATGTTGTCATCATCTCTATCAATTTCTTCATTTCGTTTTAAAAATCATTGTATTATTCTTCACTTTCCTAAGACAAGCGATATATTGACACATAATGTAGATAGATAGATTGACATGAATAGGGCGAGTCAGTGGCAATAAAAAACAACATTACATTTTTCTCTTTTGTAAACATGGTTGAGATCTATGAAGAAACTCTGATTCCATTTCAGAAATCATTATTTTGCATCTGTAGTCTGTAGATCCAGTTCATCCATTATTAGGGAAATTTCAAGCTTGAAACAAAATGATTATGACTTCATTTGTGTAAACTGACCAATGCAAAAATTTGCATGTGGTCAATCTTGCCATATCTTGTTCTCAATCTCAATCATCGAACCTGGAAAATATAGAACACTCAAAGTGAAGGATGCTCCCGTGCCTTTTAGTTAAAATGTTGCTACCGTATCCACATGAACAAATGCATTTCTTGGTGATGCGGTTTGTTTTTGGTCGCAGTGTGGATGCACCAGGTGTGAGTTCGGACTCAATTTGTAATGAGGGAAGAGTGCAGCACGGGATGACGAGCGGGAGGCTCGCTTCGGCGCTTGAGGATCGGCTCGGATCGCCTTTCCTCGAGTACCTGCAGACGGTCCTGAAACACCGGGGTTTATCCCGGCAGTGGACCCTCCGACGATCTAGTCAGTCTCTGTGAGAGAGTAGCAATAACTAGGAAAATTTGGGTGGTAAAAGATTGATTACCTGAAAAGGTGGGTGAGGGTCTGGTATTTATAGGGAATTCCAACCGGATTTGGATCTGCTTGGGGGCCGGGTCTGAACCCGAAAGCCCATGGGCCTGACGTGGCAGAAGGCCCAGGGGGTTTAGGGCTGACGTGGCAGTACCAAGAGTGGTATAGGGCTGACGTGGCAAAGCCCTTGGTGGTATTTGGAGCTGACATGGCTGATCATGGGGCTCCTGTACCCTTGGGAGAATCGGATGGCCTAGGTTGTGCCAGGTCATCTTCATTCTTTACCAGGCTGGGCGGATGGCCCGTAGGGCTGTCGTGGATCGGAGGCCGAGGGCCATCGAGACTCGTCGGATACGAGGAGACCAGGTTTGTGGGGGTGAACTTGAGGCTCGGTGCTGAGCCTGTAGTGGTTCGAAGCCGAGCCAGATTGTTGTTTTTCCTTTTTTGAGCGAGAGCTGTACTGGGCCCTGGTTGGGCCCCAGGTCATTTATACCCTACCACACAAGCCCCCCACTCCTGCGGGGGTGCGGGAGTTAGCCGTGGAGGAGTGTTTATGGTCGTAGAAATGGGATGGCGAATCGCTGGGCCTTTCTGAGAAGATTATTCTGGTGCTAGACCGAACCTCGAGCTGGCGAGGGATTATGGGTCGGCAAGGGTGATGGCGAGCCGTTGCGTCTTCCGGAGAAGAGTACCCTGGTGCGAGACCGGACCTCGAGCTTTCGAGGGATTATGGGTCGGCAAGGGTGATGGCGAGCCGTTGTGTCTTTCGAAGAAGAGTACCCTGGTGCGGGACCGAACCTCGAGCTGGCGAGGGATTATGGGCCGGCAAGGGTGATGGCGAGCCGTTGTGTCTTCCGGAGAAGAGTACTCTGGTGCGAGACCGAACCTCGCGCCGGCGAGAGATTATGGGTCGGCAAGGGTGATGACAAGCCTTTGTGTCTTCCGAAGAAGAGTACCCTGGTGCAGGGCGATGGCAAGCCGTTGCGTCTTCCGGAGAAGAGTACCCTGGTGCGAGACCGAACCTCGAGCTGGCGAGGGATTATGGGCCGGCAAGGGTGATGGCGAGCCGTTGTGTCTTCCTGAGAAGGGTTCCCTGGTGCGAGACCGAACCTCGAGTTGGCGAGGGATTATGGGCCGGCAAGGGTGATGGCGAGCCGTTGCGTCTTCCGGAGAAGAGTACCCTGGTGCGAGACCGAACCTCGCGCTGGCGAGGGATTATGGATCGGCAAGGGTGATGGCGAGCATTTGTGTCTTCCTGAGAAGGGTTCCCTGGTGCGCGATCGAACCTCGAGCTGGCGAGGGATTATGGGCCGGCAAGGGTGATGGCGAGCCGTTGCATCTTCCGGAGAAGAGTACCCTGGTGCGAGACCGAACCTCGCGCTGGCGAGGGATTATGGGTCGGCAAGGGTGATGGCGAACCTTTGTGTCTTCCTGAGAAGGGTTCCCTGGTGCGAGACCGAACCTCGAGCTGGCGAGGGATTATGGGCCGGCAAGGGTGATGGCGAGCCGTTGCGTCTTCCGGAGAAGAGTACCCTGGTGCGAGACCGAACCTCGCGCTGGCGAGGGATTATGGGTCGGCAAGGGTGATGGCGAGCCTTTGTGTCTTCCTGAGAAGGGTTCCCTGGTGCGAGACCGAACCTCGAGCTGGCGAGGGATTATGGGTCGGCAAGGGTGATGGCGAGCCGTTGTGCCTTAGAAGGATTAAGCGGGGCGGCCTGCTGTCTTTGCGGAGTATTGAAGGCGCTCCGGGATCTGTGCAGATGTTCCAATTTCCTAGGGGCATTAATGGCGCCGCCTAATAAATGCGCGGCGCTTAGGCTTCCGTCGTTTGGCTTTCCCGATGTCATAGCGGCAGGTCTATGGGGGAGGCTATAAATACCCCTCTCCCCCTAGCAGGTTTGATCACAGCAAGGGTGGTCCACTGGCCATCAGAGGTGTCTGCTTCGGCGGACGTCTGTCTCTTGCAAAATTTTAACCCTGGTCGTGTCGGAGAGGTGGTCACTCTGCCGCCCGGATCCTTTTTCGGGTCAGACGGCCTTGACACGGTGGTTTGGCCCAAGAGAGATCAGGACGGGAGGGGTATCAACCGTATTCCGGAGGTGGGCCGATCTGTTTTCCGATAGGGTCCCAGGCGATGGTGGCTTTTCTCCCACCCTCGAACTGTTCGGGGTTTCGACTGCCGAGGCTGTAAGCCCCGAGCTGCTCGCGGGTGAGAGGGGAGCCGACCGAGCCCTGGAGCCCGGGGCGTCTGTCTAAGGACGACGCCTTAAATCTTTAAGCAAAAATTTTTCTCCGCCGAACACTTCATCCGAACCGACCTCCGTGTGGTCTCCAACCGGCGCTAGGTGACGTCAGCGGTGCCAGTTTCGAGGATGACGTGGCGTGATTCCATTGGTGGCAGGCGCGCGATACTCGAAGAACAGTAACGCGAAATTCGAGGCGTCGCCTCTCTCTCTATAAATATCTCCCCCCCTCCTTCATTTCTGCTTATTTCTCTCCCGCTGTCCTCTTTAAAAAGAAATCAAACACTTCCGCGCTCGGTTTTGACTGTTTTAGCGGCACCGGCTCGTCAGTTCGAGGCATTCAAAAGGTTAGTTTGTAAGTTTCTTTTGTTAGGCACAGATGGATAGGGCTCAGTCTGGCTCGTCTGCGTCCACGTCGGAGGGGGAAGGGAAACCCGCCTCAAGATCGACTTCGTGGGAGGAACCAGTCTGTGAGGAGGAGCCGGTGTACAATGTGAGGCCGTTGCGCTCTCGGAAACCTTTCGTGGTGGAGAGTAGTGAGTCTGAGGAGGTAAGCGGCAGTTCGGACAAAGTCGAGACTCTAGAGTCGACTTCTGAAGAGGAGGGTGGCCCAGGTGAGGGTGAAGCCGTCGGGGCTCGGATAGGAGGCGCGGGGGGAAGATCCATAGGTCAGGGCGCGGGATCGAGTTCCACACCGACCGGTTTAGTGCGATTATCTACGCCCTCGCCGGAAAAAGCCAAGAAGAAGAACGTTCCGAGGAAGAAGGGGTCGAGGGTCGGTGGCTCGAGCCAGGCGCCTGTTTTCTGCAATTTAATGACAGGGTCGCCCGTACAACCGAAGCAATTCCGTCGGTACCCTGACGACCTTTCCGACCAGGAGCTTTTTGGGGTCCAGCCTTCTTCGCCGAGCCGGAAGAGGGTGAAGATGGACACGCTACCGACCACCTTGGAGGCCGATGACCTGGAGGTTTTGCAGTTGGCGTATCACATAGGGTCCGGCTACGAGCTCATGCTGCCGAGCTCTATCCTTCGCCCGACCGACCCCCTGTCTGATTGGTATTGCGTCTTCCCCGTGGACGCTTCATCTCTTGACTGAGGCTGCCAGTCCACCCGTTTGTTCGGGATGTGCTGAATTGGGCGTCCTTGGCGCCGATGCAGTACGGGCCGAACTCCTGGAAGCAGATCATCTGCTTCGTGCTGATGTGCGAGGAGCAGAAAGTACCCCTACGGCTGAATGTGTTCCGAGCGATGTTGATGATCAGCTCGTCGGCTGAGGGTGTTTACTACATTTCACCCCGGAGTAAGGGGAAGGTCGTCCACGGTCACCCGGACTCCATCAAGGATTGGAAGAAGAAATATCTGGTGATCCGGAGTGAGGAACCTTGGAACATCCCTACTCGATGGACCACTCTAAGCCGAGCTATAAAACGCCGAGGCCGAGGGACCTGACGGCCGAGGAGTGGGGGTTTGTCGAGCGCCTTCGTCTATCATACAGTATCAGCTGGACGAAGGTGACCGAGGGTCACCTGGCGAGCGTCGGACTGAGCCCAGCCATTATTTGTATGTAGTTGTTTCTTTTCTCTTGGTCTTGTTATTCCTCCGTGCTCATTGTCCTTACTGGATCTTCTTGCAGGTATGGATCCCGAATCGATCAAGGCTCGCAGGCTCGCCGAGAAGCAGAAGAAGGCCGAGGAAGGAGGGGGCGCGAAGAGGCCGAGGGAGTCGTCCCTAGCCGTCTCGGAGGCCCAGCTCGAGCCGAGGACCAAGAGGACTCGCTCGGAGACGAGCAAGGGGGTGGCTACTTCGAAGGGCCAGGGCCAAGCGAAGGCATCCGATCTTGACAATGGGAAAGGTCCCCTGGTGGATCCAGAGGTAGAGGAGAGGCTTCGGCGACCGTGGGTGCCGAGTTGGTCGATCCGCGAGGGTGACTGCCTGACCCGAGGGCGCCAGGCCGTCGAGGTGGCTAGTAAGCTGGCGACCCCTCGGGATCGTTCGGAGATGAAGGCCGAGACCCTGGAGGAGGCGTACACTCGCCTCGCACAGGCTAATGTGCTGGTAAGTTTGCCGAACCCTCTTGCCTTGTGATTACTTCGTAAGGGAGGTTTTCTTAGTAGTGCTTGGTTATTGCAGGCGACCGTGCAGGGGGCCCACGTGAGGGGCCTTTATGAGGCGGCCTTGAAGCAGGAGCGAGACCGGGCTGACAAGGTCGTGCAGGAGATGAAGGAGATGAAGATAGAGCTCGAAGGCTCGCATCAGAGGGAGCAGGAGATGAAGACGGCGTTCGACAAGGAGAAGGAGGAATGGGCGAAGGAGATGGCGGCTCAGAAGAAGAGGTTCGCCAAGGAGAAGGATGAGTTGACGGAGACGGGTCAGCTCCTGGTGATCAAAGCCCAGGACGAGTGCTATGCGATGGCCCTCAGTCATGTGAGGCACTTCTACCCGACCGTCGACCTGTCCAACTTTGACTATGATATGGAGATCGAGGGGACACCGAAGACCCCTAATGAAGAAGGGCCCGTTGACGACCCGGCTGCCGACCCCCCTGTTAACCCGGCCGATGCTGAGGTGGGAAAATCAGTTGTATAGTTTTGTCTTTCTTTTTCCATTTCTCCATTGTATTTGCCTACCGCGGACTGGCCACCGCATTTTTTGTAAGAAGTAACTTCATCTATAAAAAAGAGGATTTTTGACTGGCCAAGTATTTTGACCTCGGATCTTTCCGAATCTCCTTGCTTATGTGTTTTGAGTGGGCTGGTCCTCTTGTAGGTTGTGGCTCCTCTTCCTGAGGTGGACCCCCGTCGCTCCGACGTGGCGTGGCTCCGGAGCAAGGTTGAGGCCCTGGAGGCCACTTTGGTTCGCTACCGAAAGGGGGCTCGCAACACTGATGCGGCCTTCAATTATTACAGGAACAAGTCTGAAGCCCTAAGTGAGGAGGCAAGCCTGCTGAGGAGGGCGATGGTGGATCAGGACCTCGGAGGCGTCGGACTTGGATATACCATGTCGAGTGCATCGGTGCAGAGACCCCCCTCTGAGAGGCTACTTCGTGATGTCATAGTGGAGAAGGAGATGGAGATACACCGTTACAAGACGATGCTGGGTGTCTCGACATCTTCCTCAGTGGGTCGGCGAGCGGAGGGGGTTCCCTCTGCGCTGCTGCTGCTGGAGTGTATGCGACCAGTTGATGCCCAGAGCTCCGTGGCTGGTGCATCGACCGTTGCCGAGCCGAAGGGCCGTCATGACGAGGAGAGGGCTCCAAGCCGTTCGGTCGGAGTGGTCCCGCCATTCGTCGGACCCGAGGGGCCCTAAGATGGCGGCTTCCTTTAGTTTGAGATGAGTGGAGTGGTCCTGTAACGGTCTTTGTTTGTTTTTTCAGAACTAATAAGGGAGTATGAATAAGGAATTCTTTTCATTCTTTGCTCTGGTTGATAGTGTAATGAATGATGAAGGGAGTGCGGTTCGGCCCTGTCGATCCGTGAGGGATCGGCGCGGCGTGTTGGGAAGACTCCCTGGCCTGAAGACGAGTCGGACCTACCGAGATGTTGGGGACGATACCAGAGTGAAGACTCGGGTGCCGATCCCATTGTCCGGCGTTAGGTCGGGTCTGCCGAGGCGTTTGGAGTTTGACAAAAAGAGATTTCTTTCATACATGATAGGGATGGTCGTCAAGACGACCCTTTACACATGGAAGCTTACAAATAATATATACATTAGCCAAGCTAGAACCTATGTTCGCTCTTCTAGGAACTTCATTAGGTGCTCGGCGTTCCAGGGTCGGCTGATGAGCCGGCCGTCCATATCTGCCAGTCGGTATGTACCAGGGCGTACAGCCTCGACTACACGGTATGGGCCTTCCCAGTTGGGAGCCAATTTTCTCTTCTTGGTTGGATCGGAGACGGACAGCTTTCGTAACACGAGGTCCCCTGCCTTGATGTTTGTGGGGCGGACCTTCTTGTTGTAAAACTTCTCGATCCGTTGTTGGTAGATGCTTCTCCGGATTGAGGATTTCTCTCTGACTTCGGTGACGAGGTCCAGGTTGGCCCTCAAGCCGGATGAATTGTCAGCTTCGTCGAAGGCCATGATACGGGGAGAAGGCAGGCCGACCTCGACGGGGATGACTGCCTTAGTCCCGTAGGTCAAGGTGAACGGCATCTCTCCCGTGGGGATCCTCTTGGTGGTTCGGTACGCCCATAGCACGCTAGGCAGTTCTTCGACCTAAAGCCCTTTGGGGGAACTGTCGAGGCGCTTTTTAAGGCCGTCGAGGATTTGCCTGTTCGCATTCTCTACTTGGCCGTTGGACTGAGGGTGGCAAATAGCGGAGAAACGTTGCTGGATACCGATGTCCGCGCAGAAAGTTTGGAAGTTCTGACCTTGGAATTGGGTTCCGTTGTCTGTAACGAGGACCCTGGGGATTCCGAACCGGCAAATGATGTTCTTCCAAAAGAATTGTTGTACTTGGCGCTCGGTGATGCTGGACAGAGGCTCGGCTTCGAGCCACTTGGTGAAGTAGTCGATGGCGACTATCAAGAACTTCTTTTGCCCTACCGCTACGGGAAAGGGGCCCACAAGGTCCATGCCCCACATGGCGAATGGGGTAGGACTAGCTAGGGATCGGAGATTGGCTTGAGGAAGCCTCTTGATAGGGGAGAACCTTTGGCATGGGCCGCACCTCTTGACTAGGTCTTGTGAGTCTTGGAGCATGGTCGGCCAATAGTACCCCTAATTCAGGGCCTTCCGGGCGAGCGTCCTGCTCCCCATGTGGCATCCGCCGATCCCTTCATGGAGATCTCTTAGCGCGTAGCCGGCCTCGTCGCTGGTGAGACAGCGGAGGTATGGCTTACCGTCGGCCAAGGTGTATGAGCGTTTGAAGAGGATGTCATCAATCATGACGAACCTTTCAGCTCGGATCCTGACTCGTCTAGCTTCGGCTCGGTCTTCAGGAAGCTCGGCACTGACTAAGAATCTCCGGATGGGAGTGGTCCAGTCGTCTGGACTGGCACCGTCTTGGACACACATTGCCTCCTGGTCTTGGTCATTGATACTTGGCTTTAGGAGGATTTCTATGAGTACAGTTTGGTCGAGACCCTCGAAGGAGGAAGAAGCGAGCTTTGACAATGCGTCTGCTTGAGCGTTTTGCTCTCTAGGGACTCGAATGACTGTGGAGTGGCAGAAGGTGCTAGGAGACGCCGAACCACCGCCAAATACTTCACCATGCGATCATCGCGGGCTTCGTATTCTCCAGTGATCTGATTGACCACGAGCTGAGAATCGCTGAAGGCCCGAATTTGCTTGGCTCCGGCTCGACGTGCTAGGGTCAATCCTGCGATCATGGCCTCGTATTCTGCCTCGTTGTTGGAGGCCGGAAAGTTGAGGCGGAGGGAGTATTGAAGTAAGAATTGGTCGGGGCCACGAAGGATGATGCCAGCCCCACTCCCCGTTTCGCATGATGATCCATCGACAAAAACCTCCCAGGTCGGATCCGAGGCCTCATTACTGGGCTGCTCGGAGACTGTGCACTCGGTGATGAACTCGGCGAGGGCCTGCCCTTTGATAGCCGTCCTCGGCTAGTAGCTGATGTCGAACTGACTCAGCTCAATCGACCACTTGACTAAGCGGCCGGAGTTTTCGGGCTTGTGAAGGACAGTTTTTAGTGGCTGGTCGGTCAGTACTTGGACGGAGTGGGCCTGGAAGTAAGGACGAAGCTTCCGGGCTGCCATGACCAAAGCATAGGCCACCTTTTCTATCTTTGCGTACCTCGTCTCGGCGGGGAGCAGAACTTTGCTCACATAGTACAATGGCCTCTGGACCCCATATTCCTCTCGGACGAGGACGGCGCTGAGTGCGCTATCCGAGGCGGACAGGTAGAGCCATAGTGGTTCGCCCGGCTCGGGCTTGCTGAGGAGAGGAGGGTTGGTGAGGTACTGCTTCAGCTGTTCGAAGGCTTCTTGTTGATGGGTACCCCACTCGAAGCCCCCTTTTCCGCATAGAGCCTTGAAGAAGGAGAGAGACTTCTCCCCTGACTTGGAGAGGAAACGGCCAATTGCAGCCAACCGGCCCGTGAGCCTCTGAACTTCCTTGACATTTCGGGGTGGGGCCATGTCAATAATAGCTTGGATTTTCTCGGGGTTCACCTCGATGCCGCGCTGGCTGACAATGAACCCCAGGAATTTCCCAGTGGAGATGCCGAAGGCGCATTTAGCTGGGTTGAGCCTCATGTTGTGACACCGGAGGACTCCGAAGGCTTCCTCGAGGTCGGCGACGTGGTCCGGCCCGGCCCGGCTCTTGACGAGCATGTCTTCGACATAGACTTCCACGTTGCGGCCGATCAGGTCTTTGAAGATTCTGTTAACGAGCCGTTGGTATGTGGCTCCGGCGTTCTTTAGCCCGAAGGGCATAACGCGGTAGCAGAAAAGACCCTGATCGGTGACGAACGAGGTCTTGGAGATGTCCGGTGGAAACATCCGGATCTGGTTGTATCCTGAGAATGCGTCCATGAAGGACAGTAGCTCATGCCCCGAGGTTGCATCGATTAAGGCATCGATGCGGGGGAGGGGGAAAGGATCTTTCGGACATGCTTTATTTAGATCCGTGAAGTCGATACAGATCCGCCAGCCCCCGGTTGCCTTCTTCACCATGACGACATTAGCCAACCACTCGGGGTAGCTGACTTCCTGAATAAATCGAGCCGACAAGAGCTTGTCGACCTCTGTCTTCACAATTTGTTGCCTCTCCGGGGCGACTTTGCGTCTCTTTTGGACGACCGGCTTAGAGTCTGGGATGACGCTCAGCCGATGCATAATCAAGTCTTCGGAGATCCCGAGCATGTCGGAGGGCTTCCAGGCGAAGAGATCAACGTTGCGGCGGATGCAGGCGATTATGCCTGGCTTCAAGTCCTCGGGGAGCGAGCGGCTCACCCGGAACCACTTTGATTCATCCTCGGCGCCGAACGGGACCTCCTCCAGTTCGTCGACAGGCCTTGGGGCGGGACCGTCCCTCTCGGGTTCGAGCTCAACGGCGTCGAGGGGAAACACACCTCCTCCGACGGCGGTCATGTAGCATGACCGCGCTGCTTCCTGGCTACCTCGGACGATGCCGACCCCTTGCGGGGTGGGAAATTTAAGTTTCAGATGGTATGCCGAAGGTACCGCTTGAAGGGAGCACAGTCCGGGTCGGCCGAGTATGGCGTTGTAAGCCGCCTTGACGTTTACCACCATGAAGTCCATGGACTCGGTCCTCTTGACAGGAGCCGATCCCGCGGTGATGTCGAGAGTAACAATCCCTTCGATCACGACAGGGACGCCAGAGAACCCGTGCAAGGTGTATCCGGCTGGCTTGAGCTTGCCTCTGGGTAGTTTGAGATTCTCGAAGGCTTCGAGAAAGAGAATATTTACCGAGCTGCCGTTGTCAACGAGAATTCGTCGAACCTCACAATTAGCCATGTGGAGGCCAATGACGAGGGCGTCACAATGAGGTAGGCGAACGCCTTCGAGGTCCTCTCCTGAGAAGGAGACTGGCACCGGTTGTATCTTAGGCGAGGGGTTGCCTTGGACAGCATTCACCTCTCGGATGAAGGCTTTGCGGGAAGTATTTGACTCTCCCCCCATTGGCCCTCCGTAGACACAGTGTAAGATGAATGGCGTATCCGCGGCTCCCTCGGGTTCGGGATCCCGACCCTGGATGCGGTTCGGAGTAGGGTTCGGAGGCGAAGGCCTCGGTTCCTAGCATCTCGCCGATCCCGTGGGCCTTCTCTGGTGAATTCTCGGAGGTACCCTCGTGAGATGAGTTCCTCAATCTCGTCTTTCAGGGCCCGACATTGGTCGGTTTCGTGCCCATGATCTCTGTGGAAACGGCAGTAGAAGCGCTGATCTCGCTTCTTGTTGTTGTTTGATCGGGGAGGTAGTCGGACAGTACCCTTATCCTCGATTTCTAAGAGGATGGCGGACACGTTATGCATCAAGGGAGTGTACCTTTCGAAGCGAGGGACCGGAGGTGCCCTCTTTGCGCCGAGCCCTTCCTTTGCTATTTTCTTGGCAGGTTCGGCATCATCGATCCTGCGCTTGCCCTTCCCCACGACTTCTTTGTTGCCCTCTGGGTTCAGAGCTTCTTCAGCTCGTATGTACTTCTCGACCCGGTTGAGAAGGTCAGGGAAGTCCAGAGGTGGCCTCTTTGCTAGGGAGACCTTTAGCTGGTTGTGGCGGACATTGTGCCGGAAAGCTGCCGAGGCGACCCCTGCATCGAGGGCAGAGACGGATCTGGCCTCGGTTGTGAACCTCTTGACGAAGTTACGAAGCGACTCCCCCTCCCTCTGACTGAGGTCATGCAGGGAAGCGCTCGTCCTTTCGCTCTTCCGGCTTGTGATGAAGTGGGCCAGGAAGCTGGCTTCCAGCTGGTCGAACGAGAAGATCGAGCCAGGGGTGAGTTTGGAGAACCAATCCCTGGCCGGACCCCGGAGGGTGGCCGGGAAGGCTCGGCATAGCAGGGAGTCCGAAGCGCTGTGAATCATCATAAGGATTTTGAAGCCCTCCATGTGATCAGCTGGATCACCCTCACCGTTGTAAGTCTCGAACTGCGGAGGCCAAAAGTTCTGGGGAATCTCCGCTTCTATGATGTTGACGGAGAATGGAGGTCGAGAAGGCCCCCGTCCTTGGACTAGGTTGGGATTCCTATAGCCGATGCGCTCGATTCGATTCTCCATCTCTAGGAGGCGTCGGAGCACCTCGTCTGTGCGCTCAGGAGGGGGGGTCGGCGCACGAGTGCGACTCCTCCCTTCGCTCATTTGAAGGGGTCAGCTATAAGTCGAAGACCTCAGCGCCCCATGGAGTGCCTCCATGATTTCATCTCTGAAGCTTCTGAATTTGCCCCTGGTGACCGCGCAATGGTCAGAAGGGTTGGGTCGGGGCGTAGGAATTCGACCGATGCGGCTGAGTGCCGACGGCCTGTCTCCTTGCGCGGGCCTGGAATGGTTCGGGGCCGAGTTGGAAGCGGTCCCTCCCCTGGCCTGGCTAGCCCTTCTGTGCAGAATGACCCAATGAAGCTCGGGTTCGGCGACGTGTGAAGCGCTTCGCTGGGGTCCGGGGTTTCCACTCGGATTATTGGATGCTTGCCCTCCGTCGAGGGCCCCCTCGGGAGGAGGAGGCCTGTCTGGTCGAGCGGAACGGGCTGATCTTCGGGCTCGGGGAGCCATGAGAGATTGAGTCGAGGGAGAGCGTCGGTGGCGAGGTTCGGACTGTCGTCCGTACCGGATAAAAGATTTCCCACAGACGTCGCCAACCTGATGCAATTTGTTTTTGGTCGCAGTGTGGATGCACAGGTGTGAGTTCGGACTCAATTTGTAATGAGGGAAGAGTGCGGCATGGGACAACGAGCGGGAGGCTCGCTTCGGCGCTTGAGGATCGGCTCCGATCGCCTCGCCTCAAGTACCTGCATACGGTCCTGAAACACCGGGGTTTATCCCGGCGGCGGACCCTCCGACGATCTAGTCAGTCTCTGTGAGAGAGTAGCAATAACTAGGGAAATTTGGGTGGTAAAAGATTGATTACCTGAAAAGGTGGGTGAGGTTCTGGTATTTATAGGGAATTCCAACTGGGTTTGGATCCGCTTGGGGGCCGGGTCTGAACCCGAAAGCCCATGGGCCTGACGTGGCAGAAGGCCCAGGGGGTTTAGGGCTGACGTGGCAGTACCAAGAGTGGTATAGGGCTGACGTGGCAAAGCCCTTGGTGGTATTTGGAGCTGACATGGCTGATCATGGGGCTCCTGTGCCCCTGGGAGAATCGGATGGCCTAGGTTGTGCCAGGTCATCTTCATTCTTTACCAGGCTGGGCGGACGGCCCGTGGGGCTATCGTGGATCGGAGGTCGAGGGCCATCGAGACTGATCGGATACGAGGAGACCAGGTTTGTGGGGGTGAACTTGAGGCTCGGTGCCGAGCCTGTAGTGGTTCGAAGCCGAGCCAGATTGTTGTTTTTCCCTTTTTGAGCGAGAGCTGTACTGGGCCCTGGTTGGGCCCCAGGTCATTTTTACCCTACCACACTTGGTAACTTGTACTGCCAAAGTTATTATCAATAATCAAATATATCTCAAATCTGTTTATTTCGATCATGTCAAAATCCTCATGTAGTTATGTAGCCATAGTTAGTTCAGTCATAATTACTCAGACTGAGAGCATGTTTGGCCAAAATTTTTAAAAAAAAATCAAAATGGTGGACTTTACAAATGATTATTGATTCCTTTTAGATCCCTTGGCTGATAATTACTATAACAATAGAATCTGCATGATGCTCTTCAAGTTGTGGTTTGAGTAACTATTGTATGCAGTGGTGGAGCCACATTCATCAGAAGAGGGGCAGCTTGCTGCTTTTAGTTGGAGCAAAACCCTATGCACGATAAGTCCTGGGCCTTAAAAGTCCGATTGTGTATATTAATGTTACATATTATATGTAACTAACCCTCCAAACTTTGTAGGAGTCCCTCAACCCTAATCTGAACGAATTAAATCAAATTAAAATATACATGAATCTTATATCTATTGCCATGTGGACCATAACACAATTTACGATCTACTAAAATTATATATCTTCATAGTTCTCCCGCAAACTCTTTTGATTATTCATCTATGATTTTGAATTTTTCATATACAATGATCCATAATGCACTTAGGTTGTCTGGGACGGGACAAAAAAGGCTACTTATTTGTACTTCTGTATTCTTATTTTACTTTTCTTTAATTTAATTTTTTATGTGGCTCTAATTTCTTGAACTTGAATGCTTAATTTCTAGCCATATCCTTGACTTTTAATATTGTCAGATTATTCGTTTTTTATGCAAGGAAATTTGGCCTTCAACTCGATTTTCATGTTCCTCATATGATGCTTGGATAAGCTAATTGGTAGGAAATCAAGGGATGACCATGTTTGATAACTTACAAAATCCCTCACCCCCCCCCCCCCCCCCCCCCCCCACACACACACACACACTCTAATTGTTTGATAACTTACTTGAAGATCATTATTTAGTAGCGTGAGTATTGTATAGTTTAAATCGTTTTTAAAGTGAAGACATGTTGAAGATGGAGCTAGCTGTAACTGTTCATTATTAATATTATATTTTGTTCTATCAAAAAATAAAAATAAGAAATAAAGTAGTGTTATATTTTGGATAACACTTCCATTTTTAACTCTGCCCCTCTTATAAACAAATCCTGGCCCCGCAGCTGATTGTAAATATTGGCACATTATCTTGTTTGTTATATTTTGTTACATATATTTGCAGACCTCATCTGTTTTCATCAGCTTATGTTAGAGTCGTTATTATAGATTTATAGCGTCGTCATCATAGATTAATAGTGTACCCTGTCTGTGATATATCTGAAGGTCTGATATCCATTGTTTTAAATGGCAACCTTTGGTATGTATTAGAATAAATGAGTCGTCATCATCATAGTGCACCTTGTCTTTGATATATCTAAAGATACTACATTTTTGTTTAATTGTTCCAAAAATTTATTGTAAACTATATTGCATGGAAGTTTTTTCAATTGACTTATCCAGTGAGGTACACGCTTTAATGAGATAAGAAAATAAAAATTTAATGATTGAAATTTTATTTCCAGATTAAGTGATATTATTGAAATGGATAAAAGTTGGATGAGTAAGTCACGATTATCCAATGAGTATCGGGATGGTGTCAATGATTTTATTATTTTTGCCAAGCAACATTCATGTGATCCCAACTTCATCTTGTGTCCATGTCGCCGGTGCGTAAACTGTGAGTTACTTCCATGCAATGAAGTACAAACACATTTGGTGATTAATGATTTCCTACAAGGGTACACACATTGGTTGTGCCATGGAGAGCATGTCCCATCGTTTCCGGTTGATCCGGCTGTTTTAGAAGATGAAGAAGAACCCTTAGAAGTTGACGATGATAGTGTTGCCGATGAGATGCAAAATTTAGTGTGGGATGCTTTTGGAATTCATAACAATCCAATGCACATAAATATTCCAACAACCCAAGTCCATGATGAACCGACTGAAATACCGCATACTGCCGGTGGAAAGCAAGGGTGGAAGGGAAGACCCTGAAGTTAACAAAGAATTTGAAGCATTTACTAAGTTGTTGGAAGATGCTAGTACACCTTTGTATCGTGATTGTATAAAATTTTTGAAGTTCTCATTCATCGTGAGGTTATTTCAGATCAAATGTCTGAACAGTTGGTCTGCCAAGTCCTTCACCATGCTACTTAAATTGTTGAATGAAGCATTTCCTGAAATCTGCCTCCCAAATTCAGCCTATGGAATAAAACAGTTCCTTAAATTTTTCGATCTGGGGTATGAGAAGATAGTAGCATGCCGATATGATTGTATGTTATTTAGAGGAGATAAGGAGAATCTTGAGAACTGTAAAATCTGCGGTACTTCGAAATGGAAAGGAAAACCAAATGAAGACCAAGATATAAGTGGGTCAGTTAAATCAAGGCGGAAAAAGAAGCCGGCAAAACAGATGCGCTACTTTCCTTTGATTCCAAGGCTGCAAAGATTGTTTATGTCGACCAAGACTTCTTCTGATATGAGATGGCATGCTGAATGTCGGAAGAATGATGGGATTCTCAGACATCCTGCGGATTCAGTCTCATGGAAAAAATTTGATTAAAGATACCCTGATTTTGCGGAGGATCCTCGCAACGTGCGACTTGGATTGGCAAGTGATGGTTTTAATCCATTTAGACAAACGAGCAGTACATACAGCATATGGCCTGTAGTGTTGATCCCGTATAATCTACCCCCTTGGAAGTGCATGAAGCCGTCATCATTTATTTTATCCACAATAGTTCCTGGACCAAAAAGTCCGAGAAATGATATAGATGTCTATCTTCAGTCTTTAATAGATGAGCTCCAACAATTGTGGGAGGGTGTTCCAACATATGATGCGACAACTAAGAAATCATTCTGTCTCCGAGTTGCATTGACTTGGACAATCAATGATTTTTTTGTATTTGCAAATTTATCCGGTTATAGCACCAAAGGGCTAATGCATGTTCATGTTGTGCTGATCAAACTAATTCACGGTGATTATATAATGGGAGAAAGTTTTGCTACATGGGTCATAGGAGATGGTTGTCAGACACACACAGTTTCAGGGTAGAAACTGCTACATTTGATGGGAAGGAGGAACGAGAACAAGCTCCTGTAATTTTGTCTGGATCTGATGTGTTAAGGCGACTATTTGGTCATAATTTTAATCATGGTAAGGAATCAGAGGCCATAAAAAAGGGCAAGAAAATGGCAAGGGATGAGGACATCGGTGCAGATGAATGTGATGACATTGTTGATTTAGGTTCCTGGAAGAAGAAGAGCATTTTTTTTACACTGCCGTATTGGGAATTCAACTTATTGTGCTATAATATAGATGTGATGCACATCGAAAAGAATATTGGTGAAAATTATATTGGGACAGTCATGGGAGATGACCGGAAGACAAAAGACAATTTGAAGTGTCGTCTTGATTTAGCTGCATTGGGCATACGACGTGAGTTGCACCCTGAATATTTACAGAATGACAGAGTTTTCCTTCCTCCTGCAATGTACTGCATGTTCAAAAAGGAGTTGGAATTATTTTGCAAAGTGCTAAATGAGCTTAAAGTTCCTGATGGCTATTCATCTAACATAGCAAGGTGTGTCAACGATAAAGAGAAGAGGCTTCAGGGTCTTAAGTCACATGATAGCCATATCTTGATGCAGGATCTCCTCCCCGTGGCTTTAAGGTTTTCAATGTGTGAACAAGTTTACTGCCGTCATCAAGGATCTGTATAGCATTTATAAAGGACTTTGTTCAAAGGTTCTACGTATTAAAGACATTAACCTATTGGAGCAAAGTGCTGCAGTTGTTCTCTGTCAAATGGAGAGAATATTTCCCCCCTCGTTCTTCACTATAATGATGCACTTGGTAATCCATCTAGCGGGTGAAGCAAGACTTGGGGGACCGGTACATTAAATCCAATTGAGATGTACTTATTCATATTTGTTAATTTTCTACCTCTCATTTGAATATTCGCATACATTTTCTTACCTAACTATTTACATTTATAGGTACCTATATCGGCTTAAGAGATATATTAAAAATAGAGCACGTCCAGAAGGCTCAATAACATAAGGTTATCTCTCAGAGAAATGCTCTAATTTTTGTTCACGATATCTTCAGGGTGTCAAGACATGTTTTACTAGACCAAGGAGAAACCTAGTCGGGTCAAACCTTGGTGAGGCACATTATCTGTTTCAGACTGCTGGAAATACTATTGGTAAAGTTGATGCATTTGAGTTAGATAACTTATCATGGGAACAAGCACATCGATATGTCCATAACTAAGGAAGTCACAGTCAGTACAAAGCATGTTCATGGAATATCTGTACAATATATTATTTAAGAGTAACAGAAATATAGTTCACTTGCCTTCTTACCAAATAAAGATGCTGTATGATCTGAGGCTTTTGTATACAAGTGTCTAATTATTGCTCTGCTTTTTTGTGGCTTTTATGTGCTGTTTGATCTGAGGCTAACCTCTGTACATTCTTTTCTTCAAGATATTTAATTGGGTTCTGCGAAATATCTTCCACTATTTCATGCAAAATTGATAAAAAAATGTTGCTAGCAAACCTATAAAAAATGTTACTAACTTTGACTCTTGTTCATACACAGTCCAAATTTGATTACCTGGCGGTACTTGATTCCGATTGGGTAAGTAAATCTATGTCTAAGAAGTGGAGAGACTATAAGTGTGAATTGAAGGCAGGTTACTACGACGAGGACCGGACAATGGCTGCAAATATAAGAGTAGTCCCAAAAGGTGTCACAAAATTAGATTGGGAATACCTGTGTCATTTTTGGAGTTCACCAGAGGGAAATGTAATCATAAAGATTAATTTTAATTTTAATTTTTGTAGATTTAATTGTAATTTTATTTTTTTGTGTTTTCTAATTTCTCTTTATTTAATTTTAATTAACCATTTTAATTGTGTTTATGATAATCACGAGTTGTGTAGAAAAGGGCTGAAAGAGGTCATGCCAGTCGACAGGTACAAGATGTGTTACACACATCCGGTGGTACGAGCTTCGCAAGGCGTCGTGCGATAATGGTAAGCGTCACTTTTTTAAATCATTTGTCATCAAAAACTTTATTGATGTTTGGATATTTCTCTGTGTTCTCTGATATACAGGATGTAGAGCACAGAGGTGGGGATCAGTACGGGGATTTGGATTTCTTCGACGCCACCCACATGAATTCACAAGGCGTGTTTACGTCAGCAAAGGCAGCATCGATATCAGTAATTGTGTCCTATCTTAATTGGGCTTATTTGGTTTGTAATTTGACTTTAAAATGAAAGACATCTTACTTGTTTTTACAATCTGTTTTTTTACAGAGCACTGCTAGAACGAGATATAACAAACTCTCATCTGCCGCTGCCGCCGACTCCCCCACAGCATCCGTTGATATTGTGAAACTTCAGCATCAAGCGTTGGTCCAGGAATGGGGCCAAGAACGCCATGGACGTGTGCGTGGGAAGGGGTTAGGGCCCATACCCTCTCGATCTCATGCTTCTTTGTCTACGCAGCCCGATCCCAGAGATGAAAAGATACGTTCTCTCGAGATGCAGCTCTCAAAACTTCAAGAAAAAGTTTCACATTTATTTAAGGAAACGAATGTCGCCGAACCTGATCACATACCAAGACAGGTTATAGTTTATATTAAGTTGCCTATCGTGAATATTTTTGATAATTTGTTTGTCTTATTGCTGGTTGTGTATGTGTGTGCATAACTTGATTTTTTTAAGTGAAGTTTTTTTTAAAGATTTGGAAACATAATGTTTTTTTTTTGCCTTGTACAACAAAGCAATAGAGTCGTTACAGGAGCCAGTCAGATTAATGAAGAAGGAATCGGCGAACGTGATTCCATCGACGATGACTCCATTAGATATTAACGGTAAACGGGGTTGTCTCTTCCTGTAAGTGTTAAAATCTTATTAACTTCAATTCTTTCAAACACATAACATGTCGCTTTTGGACAGCTTTTACGAGTTATTATTTAGAACAGTGTGTCTGTGTGAGTGTGTGAGTGTGTGTGAGATATATGATGACTGGATTGGAATAGGATAATGGCAAGGGACTAGGGTCAGGTATCATCAACAAGAAGTAGGAACGAGCACTTAGACTGTTTATCACAAAGTACTTAGATTTGTTTATAAAGCTCATATACTTTTGAATATCGGATAGCAGATTTGTCTTCTTACCAAAAAAAGTTTTCATTGTTTTACACGTTTTTACTTCATATGCCTTATGTATTTTGTTGTTCAGTTTTTGAAATGATTGGTGCAATGTTAGAAATGATCATTTGTGAAGTACATTTTTGTGTGGAAGAATGCCATCATTGGCATTCTTGTGAAAACAAAATTTACATCAATGTGTAAATTTGATGGGTTTGTAATGTTATAACTATTAGCACATCTGCTTCAGGGATTTTCTTCTTCTCTCTTTTTTTGCAAGCGATGTGCTATTATTAGCTACTTACAGTTTTTGTTATTTACCGCCTGCTATTTCATTGGAAAAAAGAACTGAATTTTTTTCAGTGTCCCTCACTATTCTTAGCTTCTCTTCTCTTTGCCAGCATGTTGATACATTATCATGAGGTTGCTCTAAAAGGTGCACATTGAAACTGCTTGAAAGAGTCGATAAATCTCATTTTGGAAGTAACTTTCATTCTATTGTTTTGCCTGTGATTGCTTTATGAAATAGATCATTGTGAGATCAATGTGCACTGACATTGGGGCTTATTACTTCTAATTCGTGTATAGAATTCACTGTTGCCTGCCAGGTTGTTTAACATGTGTCTATCAAGTCCCTGTGTAACTGATCACTAGATTTTCCCATGTTTCTACCAAGTCTCTGTGTAACTGATCCATGTGTTAGTCATTTTTGCATATATTGTTAGTAATGGAAGAATGCCATCATTGGCATTTTTGTGTTTGTTATTCCTCAATTGTGGGTAATATGTTATAAAATGACACATTGATGTATATTGAAGTGAAAACAAAATTTAAATTGTCTACTTTTTACTGAATTTTCTTTATGTTACCTTACCAGTTACCAGGTTATCCAGTGATGGAGTTTAGTTTGTACTGTTTTTGCATCAATTAGAACTGTCCTCAGATTTCCTTTCTTCATCCAGTTACTTTTTGTTATCCCTTTGGTTACTATGTTGTATATGTATATCTGGTACTTGTTTTGAGAAACTAAATGCAAACTTTATATGATCATGTGCTGCTTCTGCATGTGTGACTGTTTATTTCTTTTAATTTCAGTATCTTTGAAATAATAGTGAAGCATGGTGCCACCTCCTACCAGGTAGGACTCCTCAAATTTTAGAATGATGGTCTTAGAGAGCGAGCTACTGCTGCAATCTGAGAATGATGGTCTTAGGGAGCAAGCTACCAGCAAATTGATCACTTTTGGATAGTATTTTTTTGTCATGTTATGTTTTTCATAATAGGCCTTTGTCGAAGACTGTCAGCTTATGTGTAATTACCTTCAAATGTGACTGCATAACATTTTCAATGAATTATAAAGCTTAATTAAAATTTGGTTCGCCTCTTATTATTTTGAGCAAGTAATTTTTTTATGAAATATATATGCTGAACATTATTATTGATATCAAATTGGGATATATCTGCATGTCTGATTGTTTATAGTAATTTTTTGGCTCGAAAATATTTATAATTTCTGATTCCGAATTAAAAAAAAAAATCAAGCCCGGCGTTTCCAAAACGCCGGGGTAGAATAAATTTTCAAAAAAAAAAAAAAAATTGAAAAGCGCCGAGGTAATCTACCTGACCGCCGAGATACTTATCAATCAAGGACGGCATTTGAAAACGCCGGGGTTTCTCCGGACATGCCCCGGTGGCGGAACGGACGGCGTTTGCGGCGGCGTTTTTCTGTCCGCCTGGTTGGTTAACCCCGGCGTTTATAAATGCCGGGCAAAGTGGAAAAAAACGTAGGGAATAGTGTTCTTGTTTGTAGTGGGCGCACACTAGTCGCATGTAACTAGGAGACTTTCACATCTGATGGAGGAAAATCGAGCTCTGAAGGGAGCAAAGATTCCTTTTCTGAAGTAGATGAATTGACAGAACCAAAGGTAGCTATGGGCTGAATCTCTGAAATTATGTTTCACTTTTCAACATTGCTCGCAGTTTCACAGGCAAGAAAAAGGAAAAACTCGTGAAGACTTTTGAAGTTGGATATATTGCAACGTCCACTCGAAAGAGACTTTAATATGTATCATTTTAGTTACAACCTTGTGTATCATCTTTTTTACTACTATATATTGAATGTGATGATGAATATACCGTCTCTTTTATTTTTTAGTAAGTTGAATTTGTAAATATTCTTTTTCATGATTTTTTTTTTTTGATTTAACTGGGTATCCCGTCCCCCTCTATGGGTCAGACTAATCCCAGTCCCGTGGCTAGGTTTTGCGAAGGCCCATCTATAGCCAACGGCCACTGGCCACCATGCCAAGTTTCGAACCCAGGACTATGGAGGAGCACACTCCAAGCCCCAGGACTCTACCGCTAGGCCACATCCGGTGGTTATTCTTTTTCATGATTGTTATGTATATTCTATTGTCTGAACTTTATTGATGGTAAATTTATTTGTATGTGTTGCTTGAAGTTGATTGAAGTTCATTGCCAACATGCAATTACTAAATTAAAATTTCATTTTTTTTAAAATTAAATAGAAAAATAAAAAAGAAAAAAAAATTAAAAGACCCTATCCCGGTGTTTTTGGACAAAAAGCGTCGGGATAGGGTCTTTTTCAAACAAACAAACAAAAAAAAAGCAACCCCGACGTTTTGGGGGCAAAAATGTCAGGATAGGTGACTTTTCCTCTTTTTATAAACGTTCTATTCTGACTTTTTTTGTTTAAAACGCCAGGATAGACGGACCTACAGCGGCATTTAAAAAAAAACGCCGGGATATGCCTTATATCTGTCCCAACGCTCGCTATAACGACGTTCCTAGCAGCATTGCTATGGTCTATAGCGGCGTTTATAAACGCCGGGATAGCCCAATAAAAATGCCGGAATTTACGTTATGTTTTGTAGTGTGTGTAACCAAACTAACACATGCATTATAACTAAACTAACACGTACACTATATGTACATAACTAATATAAATGATATCTTAAATTCGATGCTACGTAACACCGAAAAAATTTAATTTAAAAAATATATATTTATAAAAATGTGGATCACACACGAAATTACTAGCAACTATAGTAGAGTAACTATTGAAGACTAATGAAGATTCTTACCTTTCAGAAACAACTACTGAAGATTACTCTTTATACATCACTAAAGTTGCAAACATAAGGATTGAAAGGTGGAGGAGGTTCAATCACTTTCATGATCTCTTTATTTTCTTTCTTGAAATGCGTACACTCTACTACTTCGTAGGTGGTCCCGTGCCGTCTCTTCACCCTCCCTTAATTTGGCCAAAAAACATTTTCTGCACCATGGTGTGTACACCAGTTGCTAATTTGGATTACCCTTTATAAGAATTTTTTCTCAAACTGTCCCACTTTTTGAAAGTTTTTTCAAATTGCTCTAATTTTTTTTTTAATTTCCAAACCATCTCGTTCGGTCTTTGAAAGACCGAGTTCAGTTAAAACTAACTCGTTTTTTCGAAGACTGAGTATTAGTCTTGAATTTTTCGAAGTCCAACACTCGGTCTTTGAAAGAAACTCGGTCTTTCAAAGACCGAATGTCGATTGGGGGGTTATTTCAGATCTGTTTCTTTCTTCTTATTCTCTTTCTCTACTTTATTCTATTCTATCTTCTCTAACTCATCTCGCTCAACGAAATCCATTGCCGTTTGTTGTCTTTTTGGTCAATTTCTCCTCAAATTGATCGATTTACTTCCCAAAAAACTATCATCTCTCATCGTCTTTTGATTTCCCCCATCCTTTTCTCCCAAATTTCAACATTTCTTTAAATCCTAAAACCCTAAATCCGAATATCCTATATTTCGTTTAATTTCGTCTTCGGGCGGGGGGGAAGATCTTGGTTGAAGGATTTAGTAGGAGCTCGTAATCACTATCAAGCTTTTGAATCTCCTACACGGTATATTTATCAAGTTTTTGCTAATTAAATTTTGTGTTAATTTTGGGTTATTGTGAAGGGGCTTAGTTGATTTTGTGTTATTGTTGAGATTGTAGAGTAGAAAATACTATTTTTTGTTGACAATGTAGAGTAGCAAATGTTGTTCATTTTAGTTTCAATTAGAAAATGAAAAAAACAAGTAGAGTAGCAAATGGCAATTTTGTTGACAATGTTGGTCATATATATAACAATGTTGGTGATTTTCTTGACAATGTAGAGTAGCCATTGTTGTTAATTTTAGTTTTAATTAGATAATGAAAAAAAACAAGTAGAGTAGCAAATGACATTGTTATCTAGCAATTATTGTTAATGTTGGTTTTATATCTAGATTATGTGTAGTTAATAATAATTTTGTTGAAGTTGTAGTGATTTCTATTTTATCGAAAATGGCACGCACAATGGGGAACATGGAGGAAGGAGAAAGTAGTAGACCTTCACGTGGCGATGGAGCACGTACTTGCGGTGGACGTGGTGGTGGTCGTGGTCGTGCTCGTGCTCGTACCGAGGGTATTAATGTAAATAATTAATTGTTTATATTCTCTTAGTTTGATTCTAATACAATAAAATGAATGTTCGGTTTATTGATGTAAATGTTATTGTTATGTAGGTTCCAATCAATCCAAATGAAGCGGGCACTTCTTCTTCAGTCCCTTCATCATCGTATATCCCTTTTGGAGGCCTAGGACCCCTTAACTCTTCACTCCTCACTCTTCAACCGTTGCATCGATCACAGAATGTGTAGAACGGTGAGTCTACGGAGTGCCGCTTTAGGGTGGGTCATCCGCTACCTATGCACCCACAGATTCACGAGATACTAAGAGACTGTGGATTATACGGTATTGCTAGGATGAGCTCCATCAAGTGCGATCGACCTCTTCTGACCGCACTTCTTGAGAGATGGAGGCTTGAGACACACTTCTTTCACCTGCCAGTTGTGGAGATGACAGTGACTTTGCAGGACGTCTCCATAATCACTAGTCTTTCGATGGAGTGGCAGTCACAGGTACAATGGACTTCGACCCGGTTCATATAGTCGAGGAGTACTTAGGTGTCGAAGTTGAGACCGGTGCAATTAGTGATAAATTTATTTGGTTGAAGTGGTTGAAGGACACTTTTAGGAATAGATTGAATGAAGATTCAACCGCGGCGGAGGTGGAGTGCTATTGCAGGGCCTCCATCCTCACGCTATTTGGCATGTATTGTTTCCAAATTCTACAGGTAATGTCGTCTCGTTGATGTTCTTGCCACTAATTGCCGATCTAGGAAACGTTAACCGTTACAGTTCGAGTAGTACCGCACTGTCATCATTGTACCAGAGTTTGTATTTGGCCAGTGTAGGTTTGGTGTAGATGAATGAGCCTATGATTTTACCAAGTCTTGTACTGTCATCGTTGTACCGAGTTTAGTATTAACATACTCGGTTTTTCAAAGACCGATTCTTGTGCCTGTAAGTTCTTTTTTTCAATCAGGCTCAAGACTCGGTCTTTGAGGCTAGTTATACTGAGTTCTCTGGGAAAGAGTGAACTCCACAGTCAGTTTTCGAAAGAACGATCTAATTATAACTAGATTCGGTCTTTGAAAAACCGAGTCTTGCGCCTGTAAGTTTTTTTTCAATCAGACTCAAGACTCAAAGACTCAAAGACCGAGTATAGTATTAATTTGATTGTTCTTTCAAAAACTGACTGTGGAGTTCACTCTTTTCCAGAGAACATCTTGCTTTCTGGAAAAGAGTGTACTCAAAGCTTGATTTTCGAAAGAACGAGCTGATTATAACTAGACTTGTGCCTGTAAATTTTTTTTTTCAATCAGCTTCAAGGCTGATTGATTCCAATTCCTCTAAATTTGAACCTAATTGATTCCAAAATACTTAAAGGCTGATAATTCAATAAAAACACAATTAAGAGAATAAGAAGAAAGAAACAAATCTGAAATAACCCCCCAATCGACACTCGGTCTTTGAAAGACCGAGTTTAGTTAAAACTAACTCGGTTTTTCAAAGACCGAGTGTTAGTCCAGGACTAACACTCGGTCTTTGAAAAACTGAGTTAGTTTTAACTAAACTCGGTCTTTCAAAGACTGAGTGAGATTGTTTGGGAATTAAAAAAAACTAGGGCGATTTGGGAAAAACTTTCAAAAAGTGGGACAGTTTGAGAAAAAATTCCCTTTATAAGAGTACTAGGGCACGTGTCGTAGGCAAGTCTTCGGAACGATACAACATATGAAAGACTTGTAAACAGTAAAATAATAATTATCTAGCTCAAGTTTGAATAGTAAAACAATAATTAGTTGTAAAAAGAAGTCAATGTTTACATTAGTATATGTTGAAAAATAATTATAAATGGAATGTAAAATCCAACTTCTTAAAACTTTGAGTGTGGAAAATGATAAAATTTAACTGTTGATGAGATATTTACTATTTTCCATGTAACATGAGCAATAAAAAGATGCATAAAAAATCTGAAAATTTACAAACTTGAAATCTGAAAATATAAATTTCTAAGTAAATAGAAAGAATGAGAGAGAGAGAGAGAGAGAGAGAGAGAGAGAGAAATAAATAAATAAAGGAGTTGTTTTGGGGTGATTTGAATTTGGTTTTGGGGGGAAACTTTTGGGCGGAAAAATATGTTTTGTGAGGTTAGATCTGGACCATTGATTTCAACCTTATTGAATGAGAATCACTTGATAGCTTTTTTTGTGTTTTATTATATAGATCTTCAATCGTTTTTGCTATTTTGTCAATTTAGCAAAATAGTAAATGACAAAATGAGTATTTTATTTCAATCGTCGTTGACTATAATATGACAAATGAGAAAAACAAATGGACTGACGGAACATATTGTTCCGTTTATCAAAATAAAATAACTTAATTTTTTTGAGCCTCTTGGACTTTGATGTAATTTATTTTAAATTTAGACTTGGTCTTGAATGTTTATGAAAAGAATGGGGGAAACATGGACTTGGATTAAATTTTTCCAAAAAAATTGGAGGGGCTTATGTTTTTTGAGTTATCGGACGGTACAACTTGTACCGTCTTGTACCGTCTGATGAATTTTTTTTCCAAATAATTAGGATGGAATATATTATTCCGTCCGATTGCTAAAACATTAAAAAAAGTATTAAAAAATTATTCGACAAAAAATATTGTTTTGTCCGATGCGTTTATAAAATTAAAAAAAATAGAGTCGGAACATGATGTTATGTCGGCTATATTTGGCAATTGCCAAATTTGTTTTGTTATTGTTCCTTGTTTGGTAAAATTTGGTAAAATAACAAACAATTGCAGCTCTTTCGTTTGCTATTTTTTTACCATTTTGGCAATTTAGCTAATCGACTGGAGATGCTCTAAGCTACTGAGAGAGAGGCAAGTAATTGTTACATTGGCCTTCACATAATTTCTTTATCATCCAATACTATAACTAATAATTAAACTTAGACTTTTCATATGTTATTATAATAACTCAGATTCAATTCTCATCAAAGACTGTTTAGAAACACTCCAAGAGGGCACCTATTGGGAAAGCAGATTAGAAAGAAAAAAATGTTTTTGTGCATAATCCAAGCCTCGATCCAAGAAAAAGAAAAAAATGTTTTTGTGCATAATCCAAGCCTCGATCCAAGAAAAAGACTTTCAACCTCAAAGAATGTTCTCAAATTCAACACAAACCTTTCTACTGTACCACAACTTCATAATGAAGATATGAGTAAATTTAAAAAAAGTACACAAAAATTTGGATCAGTTTAAATTTTTTGAAAAAAAAGATACAAAAGTTTAAATTAAGTCCACTGGGTTAGTTAGGATTAGAGTTAGGGTTAATTGGGAGGTTTATTTAAACACCTGATTAGTTAAGTGATATTTTTTTAAACAAAATAAAAGACTAATATGGTTTTTTTAAACAAAATGAAAAAATGAAAGTGGTTTTTTTTTAAACCCTACCATAATCCTAACCCTAACCCTAGTTAATCCAGTGAACTTAATTTAAACTTTTGTGTCCTAAAAAAAAAATCTTTGTATACTTTTTTTAAACTGGTCCAAATCTTTATATACTTTTTTAAAAATTTAGCCTTAAGATATAGTAGTGCCACTGTGCCAGAGTACTTACATGTTTCATTTTTTTAGCCGAACCATAGATTTAATTAAGATACGCTCATACAATGTGATCTCAAAAATCGCACACGATAATAGGACAGGCTGCACAACCTTCAAACTGCTTAAATAAATTAGAATAAATTACTATAAAATCTAACTTCAATAGCTATAATTATATTAGTGTAATTGGAGCTAAACTCTAGTTTTGATTTCATCAAACCAATCAGATATAAGGATAAATTTTACTATAAACCATACCTATGTTCCACCAATTTGCAGGTAACTATGCCCTTTTTTTTTAAAGTAATGTTTTAGCCATTACCAATTTCACTATCATTTTCTTCACTATCTTAGTAGACATACTCCTATAGGAGATTGGTGTACTATATAGGTAAATTTATTGCGGCTCACAGCCTCAACGTTAATTGCATCAATTTTTACTTAGTTTGACCGTTATACCATGCTCTAACCGATCCGAAGAAAAAAATATGGGCATAGTTATTTGGTGAAGAAAAAGCAATATAACAAATGTAAAACTAATTTTTTGTACTATATGTTTTACGCCTTGTAAGACCTTGCTACTATTATTTTTTATGAATATATATTATGGCTGGAGTCATTGGACTCTATCCGTTTCATCAAAAAAAAAAAGACAAATGTAAAACTACAACCGAGGTCTACAATTGTGAGGTGCATCCGCCTCAAGCAAACTACTAAACTCAACATCTATGTTAGTAACTGTAATAAAGTCACGCTCCGCCGTTCGACCTCTATTTGTCATTCGATCCGCACAAGTGTTACCCACATGATGAACATGTTTAACATACTCTATATGTCAATCATGCAATAAGCACAAAATATCGCGATGTATAGATCCCTCTGATGATTCTCAACAACTTGATTCATAATAATCTGAGTCTCCTTTCACACAAATTGGATATTGGTTTCCGGTACATAACATTACCTTCAATGCCACCCACAATCCTCAACCTCTTCGTTCGGCTACATTAATTATTATTTTTTTTTTTGAAGAAAAAAGTGGAATCTGGTCATCCTGTTTTATAAATAAGAGCTTAACGAAATAAACCCAGAGTACTGGGCCAAAGTACAAACTACAGACAGAAAATAAAATATACATGAAGCAACATAATGCGTACAAACAACAAATTCCTTCAACAACTCTGGAGGTTGGGCCGACAAACAAGTTCGGTCCAGCAAAATGACAAGTCTCCCAAAAAATATGGCTATAATTATCTGCAAATTGATGAAGTATGGATATAGTTTAGTGAAATTATCCTGTTGTAAAGTGTGTTGAATTTTGTGCATGGTCATTTGGTATGGGCTTAAATTTGTGTTTACTGTAAAGCGGTGGGCTTCATATTGTAAACTAAATTGTTTGGACAACTTCCGTTGCTTTATGTGTTTTCGATATGGTGGGGTGTCGGGCATATGCGTTATTGTGTGGGCTTTGTGAGAATATTATATGGAAGTTGAAAGTAAAGCCCACAAGCAGCTAACAAATTTGGGATTCCACATATTATGTGCTTGTTAGAAAAACAAAGTTATAATGCTAACAAAGGCAAGAGAATAATATATCAGTTTTTTTTTGTTATTTCAGTGGTTGAACAGAAGTTCTCAGATTCTGTTCTGTCTCATCAGGGTTCTGTTCTTATTGAGGAAGATTCGAACTTCGTCTCGATCAACACGTGCACGAAGTGGTCATAACCCCAATTCTCATGATATCTTACTAATGTTTGATGGTATGAATATTGGTGGAAAATAACATACTTAACCAGAGGGAAATGTGTGTGCTGATTATGCTAAAAAAATGGGCCGTAGTAGTGGTCAAAGCTTCTCGCAAGTTATATCTTGGACCTGGAGTTCCTTGTTTTAACCGAGAAAAGTGCTTAAGAAGTCTCCCGACCGAGGGATGCTCTTGTTTCTTAGTTATTTTTTACTTTGTTTTTAATTTTTTTGTCTAACAAAAAAAAACCCAAAAAAAAAAAAACCCCAAGAGTTCTAATGTTTGTTGAATACAAGATGCAGGAGGGGTTGGAACCCCTGCAACTTGGACAAGCTAATGTGTTATTCTGCAATATTTATAATTTTAATTTTTTTTAAAAAAATGTCAGGCTTAAATACCATTACAGTTGTTGTCTACTCAAAGCTGTATATTTCTTACCATATATGTATGAGATATGGACAATTCGGCATTGCACCGAACGGTAGGATATCAAAAAATGTTACAGCATATAAAACTTCCATAAACCATTGGACATTTTCAAATAAACTATAGCTTTAAATTGCGTGAAATACTCTCATTAATTATTAACCTTTATAAGTTCCAAGACCATGGAAGTCGATTGAAAATCTCCAAAGTTCATAGAAGTTTACTAATCGTCCTCTCCTTCTCAACCACTCTCATTGCGCAAGGATGGTGCTTGTTGTCTTTGTGCATCCTAATTATATACTCAAATTATTTTTTTTAGTATATCTATATGGACTTTAAGATTTTTAGACTATTTTTCTAGTTAAGATGGCTTGACTGAAGATATTCAACTATGAGAAACTGTTAGATAAAATTGAGAAAATATAATTACCTACAAAATAAAATATTATATTTTACAGATTTTGAAGTAAGTGTATATTAACACTGCTCCAAAAAGGATTTATTGTTGATCTCGTGCAGCGTTCCATGACAACTTGTCCAGTAGAGATACATACTCTTAATCACCGATATCTCTTGAATGCACGGCTATGAAAGGAGAATTGACATCGAGATGTAAGGTAGAATATGCCTAATAAAAAGGATAAATATATTTAGTAAAAGTTTTGTTTGGAAGAAGAAAACCAATATTGTTCATCTCATTTTCTCTTCTCATTCTCTTATTTTCTCTCTTCTTCTCATGAGGACGAGCTAATATTTATATGAGTCATTTATTAAACCCTAATAATAAACCACTTAAAGATCCATAAATTCAAACAATAATCATTTTATTTATAAGAGTAATTAACAAAAAACTTACGAGTTATAACTAACTATAACGGCTCGTCTGATCATGACTAAACAAAGCTTGAATTGAACAAAATCAATGTTAAATTAATTAATAATTATATTTTAGAAATTAACTTTCTCATATATTTTCCAACAAAAACATCATGTACCTGTTAGGATTAAGTCTTGCATACTCGTTGTTCAATTAGAAAAATAGACGATGAAGCACAGACGTCGAAGCGTCAAGTGGAGAGAAGTAGAAAAAAAAGGCAGCACAATAAGCATGAACAAAGGCATGTATAGTCGACTGTACACCTATCGGGTCTAGGCGCTACTGAGGTGCGGTCGACCGCACTTGGGTGCAGTCAACTACTCGCGGTTGCAGAAATATTTTGGGCCTAGATCTTGGGGACCGTTTTGGCCCAATCTTCCACTCCAAGTCAAATCGTACGGCTACTATTTAGTACATTTTTCTATAGGATATATCAGACAACTGAGATATCAAGAGTAACCTAGGGTTCTATCTGTTCTTCTTCTATTTATTGTATAATTCTATTCTAGTGTTACAAGCAGTGAGCTATATATAACATTACACCACTGCTACTCAAGTAACGAAAATACCAGTAATTTGACATATCCCATTCGTGACCAATGCTACCATGTAGTCTAGTTCCCTTGTCTAGATATCTTAATTGACCACAAGGCATAGAGCGTGCCACCCTTGTATAGTTCAATCTTTGGTTTCTTGATGTCCGAGTAGACTTACTAAAACAAATGAGCTCAATATCTTATATTGACTCATTTAAGCACGGCCATGCATTCTGCAGTCTCACTCAATCAAAGGGCTTGTAGATATCGCTCATATTATGTTGGAGGGATAAATCCTATCTAAGTCACTCACATCCCTTCGCATGATTTGTAGTATATCCAATATTCGACTTTATAATCACCTTATTACATGCAACGTTTGACGACATTACAACATATAACTTCTCATGTAGGGAACCGTAATGACTTCAAGTCAAAGGACTACGTACACCATGATCACTGTGAGAACCGCTTATGACACTCACGTAATGATCCATACAGCATTCTCATGTTGGGCCAATTCAGTACATTATTACTCTAATATGTACCCATGTGAAGACTTGATATCTGTTACCGCTAAATCTGGTGTGGGGGCAAACAGATAGTATTTGTGGATTCTTGGAAAACTTGAATAGCAAACCTGAAACCCGTTCCGCCGGAGTTTGATCGTTGAATCCCGCCGTTCACCTGCAAAAAGTGCGAGACACCGGGGTTGATCCCGGCGACGCACCCTTCGACGCTCAAGTCAGTAATTAGGAATGATTATGAAAGAGCGTAAATTGGCAAAAGATTGATTACCTGTTAATGTTGGTAGATGGGGGGTATTTATAGTCGCCGTTGGGATCAGATTAGGAATATAATCCCTGTGATCAGATTAGGAATGTAATCTCTAATTCCCAGTGAAAGGATAGATATGAATTAGGGCCGTTGATTTGGATTAATCAGAAACCCTAATTCTATCCTGCTGGACCGGGTTCATTTCGGGTTGGGACCCGTACCCAGTTGAGGTGGATCCGTTCGTGGGTTATTGGGTCTTGAAGAAAGACCCAGTTCCCATTTCAGACCCGTTTGTAGGTGAAATTACTGTTTTACCCCTAAGCTTTAAGATTCGTGTCCGATTTGAACGTCCCCGATTTAATCCTATTTTTAGCCATATCACGAGCCCCCCACTCCTGGAGACTGAGTTTTACAGTCTTCAAGGAGTAGTTTTGTTGTTCTAATGGCGTACGGGATTTTATCAGTGTTTTTAAGGGAGCTTAGAATCTTGCTCAGGGTGTAACAGTGTTATTATGGGCTTGTAAGATGCCCAAAAATATCCTCAGAATTTTCTAGATTTTTTGTGAATTTCCCAGATTTTTCTGAATTTTTTCTCATTTTTTTGAATTTTTTATTCATTTTCCAAATTAAGTAATTAATTATCGAAAATATTAATTAATTATTCTAATTTAATAATTATTTTTTTCAGAATTTAAAAATAATTTTTCTGAATTAATAATAATTTTTAGAATTTTTAAATAATTTTTTTTCGATTTTTTAATTATTTTTTCGGAATTTTTTTAAATAATTAAAATAAATAAATAAATAAATAAATTAGTTAAATATTACCTGGACACGTGGTGCATTTCTGGACGTCGATCGTGATCAGATGGCGCGCATCGCAAAGCAGATCATGCTCTGGACACGTGGTGCGTTTCTGAGCGTCGATCATGATCAGATGTGCACGCATCGCAAAGCAGATCACGTTCTGGACACGTGGTGCGTTTCTGTGCGTCGATCGTGTTGTGGCGCGAATTTTGAGAAGATCGGATGGATTGTATGGGTCGGCGGGTTTTTTCTCCAATTACAAGGTCGGTGCTTCGGCACCTCGGCTCGGCGACTTGGATCTGCCGACCCTTCGAGATGATGCCACGTGGCGTTTTTTTTTCCCTCTTCCCTGCTCTTTCTCCCGCTCTGTTTCCTGCTCCTTCTTTGTCTTCGACTTCTTCGTTCGACCTCGCTCCTCCGATGTCGCCTTCGTAGGAGACGAAGCTCGACGGAGGCGGCAGAGGTGGAGCTTGGCGAGGGGAGGAGTTTGGTCGAGGAGCTCGTGAAGGAGGTTGACGAGTGAGGGAGCTCTGGCAACAAAGGAGTTCGTTATTGGAGCTCGATGGAGTTTCGATTGTGATCGGCGAGGAGCTCGCGAGTTCGGTGAGGAGCTATTCGAACTGGAGATGGGGTCGAGCTCGATGGTGGAGTGGCGCTCGACATCGTTAGAGATTGGCGAGCTCGTTGATGGAGGGGGAGCTCAGAGACGATAGAGCTCAAGGTGCTGAGCTTAGGAGTCGGAGGACCACTCTAGCTCAATAATGGCGTGAGCTGGCCATGGTGGGAGGCGAGCATGGAGTTTGGCAGCAAAGGGGAAGTCGGAGCTCGGAGTTCGACTGAAGTGGGTTTTGAGTTCGATGAAGAAGATCTTGATGCTTGTGGAGTAGGAAACTCGTCAGAGCCATGGTGATGGGTTCGAGTTCGGAGCTCGTCGACTCAGTAGAGAGGAGCTCGGAGGTGGTCTTGGTGAGCTCGTGGAGTTGACAACGGAGACAGAGCGGTCGAGCTCGGCGAGGGGAGCTCGCGATGGTTTAGCGAGCTCGACAGTGGGGTATGTCGCCTCGTCGAGGGTGACGGCGAGGAGTTCTGTGGAGTTCGGAGCTCGGTTGCGAGGGGAGCTCGTCGAAGGTGGTCGACGAGTGGAGCTCGAAGCTTCATCGAGGAAGAGAGCTCGACGTTCGACCGTAGGGGAGCTCGGCAATGGAGAGGGATTCGGAGCTCCCCATTGGAGCTCGCAGTGGAAGTGAGCTATGAGCTCTGTGGCGGTGAGCTCGGAGCTCGTCGAGGGAGAGAGCTCGGTTTGGTGAAGCTTGGCGGAGAACTTGAGCTTCGGCGGAGGGGAGCTTGACGCTCCGAGGTTGAAGATGAGTGTTGGGTTTTCTTCCTCTGGTTTGTTCGGTCGCACAGTGGAGAAGAGGAGAAGAGTTGGGGATCTTCTCTTTTTTGGCTTTGTTGGCGGGGAATCCGGAGGAGAAGAAGAGATAATGCTGAAGTGGGTTATGGGTTTGGATCCCTTAACGGGTCCGACCCAACCCTCGTCCTCCTTTTTTTTGGCGATGCTTCTTGTTCGGCAGATCCGAGCACGGATTTTGAGGTGCATTTTTGCCACTTTGCAGTTCGGTAGTTCGGTAGCTCGGATTTCAGATCCGAGCTACGTGGCTCAATCTGAACGGTTGATCACGATCGTGGCACGAATCACGAGACAAGAGGCTCAAATTTCGAGAAAACGTTATCTTGTCGTTTTATGGAGACATGGCACGATCTGAGCCGTTCATCATGTTCAACCACATTTTTTGAGACAATCTGATGGTGAAACTGACTCGGCAGCATTTTTCTCCATATGTGGAGGTCGGTACCTCGTCCCTTCGGCTCGGTAGCTCGGCCATGGCGGAGCTCGGCCCTGAGAAGAAAGAAGAAGGGGAGGAGAGGCATTCGGGTTCTCTCCTCTGCCTTGTTCTTTTGCACAGTGAAGAAGAGAAGTGTTGGGTACTTTTGGCGGGAAGACTGAAGAAGAAGGAGAAGAATGGAGAAGCCAAGAAGGGTATGGGTCGGACCGTGGGTATCGGATCTGACCCCGACCCGTTAGCCTCTTTTTCTTTCTTCCTCTTTATATGCTTGCTTGTTCGGCAAATCCGAGCACGGATTTTGAGGCACATTTTTCGCAACTTTGCAGTTCGGTAGATTGATAGCTCAGATTCTACGCAGCTCAATCTGGACGGTTGATCACGATCATGGCACGAATCACGAGACAAGAGGCTCAAATTTTGAGAAAACGTTATCTTGTCGTTTTGTGGAGATGTGGCGAGATCTGAGCCGTTCGTCATGTTCTAGCACAAATTTTGAGACAATCATACGGTGAAACTGGCTCGGCGACATTTTTCTCCATATGTGGAGGTCGGTACCTCGTCCACTCGGCTCGTTGACTCAGTAATTCCTCTTCTGCCCATAGTAGCTCGGCGTAGAGGAGGGGTCGGAGCTCGACGAGGAAGGGGGTCGGCATATGGGAGAGGTGAAGAGCTCCGAAGCTTGGTGATGTGCTGTTTGGTTTTGGAGATTTTTGAAGAGGAGCTCCACTCCTTAGAGGGGGAGAAGAGGTGCTAGGAAGATCCTCGTAAGAGCCATTGGAAGACCCATTCTTTGAAGTGAGTGCAAGGAGCAACTCTATGGGAGAGTTTTGAGCTCCGAACTCGCTTAGAAGAGGCCCACTTTGGAGGCGAGCGGAGTGAAGAGCTCGGATATAGGAGAGAGCCATCTGGAAGACGAGTTTGAGGAGCAACTCTAGGGGAGAGTTGTGAGCTCTGAACTCGTTGAGAAGAGGTCCGCTTTGGAGGCGAGCGGAGTGAAGAGCTCGGCTCTAAGAGTGAGCCATCTGGAAGACGAGTTTGAGGAGCAACTCTAGGAGGGAGTTGTGAGCTCCGAACTCATTGAGAAGAGGTCCGCTTTGGAGGCGAGCGGAGCGAAGGGCTCGGCTCTAAGAGAGAGCCATCTGGAAGAAGAGTTTGAGGAGCAACTCTAGGAGAGAGTTGTGAGCTCCGAACTGGTTGAGAAGAGGTCCGCCTTGGAGGCGAGCCGAGTGAAGAGCTCGGCACTGGGAAAGAGCCATTTGTGAAACGAGTGTGAGGAGGAACTCTAGGAGGTAGTTGTGCTCCGAACTCGTTGAGAAGAGGTCCGCTTTGGAGGCGAGCGGAGTGAAGAGCTCAGCTCTAGGAGAGAGCCATCTGGAAGACGAGTTTAAGGAGCAACTCTAGGAGGGAGTTGTGAGCTCTGAACTCGTTGAGAAGAGGTCTGCTTTGGAGGCGAGCGGAGTGAAGGGCTCGGCTCTAGGAGAGAGCCATCTGGAAGACGAGTTTGAGGAGCAACTCTAGGAGGGAGTTGTGAGCTCCGAACTCGTTGAGAAGAGGTCCGCTTTGGAGGCGAGCGGAGTGAAGAGCTCGGCTCTGGGGGAGAGCCATTTGGAAGACGAGTTTGAGGAGCAACTCTAGGAGGGAGTTGTGAGATCCGAACTTGTTGAGAAGAGGTCCGCCTTAGAGGTGAGCGAAGCGAAGGGCTCGGCTCTAAGAGAGAGCCATCTGGAAGAAGAGTTTGAGGAGCAACTCTAGGAGAGAGTTGTGAGCTCCGAACTAGTTGAGAAGAGGTCCGCCTTGAAGGCGAGCCAAGTGAAGAGCTCGGCACTGGGAGAGAGCCATTTGTGAGACAAGTGTGAGGAGGAACTCTAGAAGAGAGTTGTGCTCCGAACTCGTTAAGAAAAGGTCCGCTTTGGAGGCGAGCGGAGTGAAGAGCTCGGCTCTGGGAGAGAGCCATTTGGAAGACGAGTTTAAGGAGCAACTCTAAGGGGGGTTGTAAGCTCCGAACTTGTTGAGAAGAGGTCCGCCTTGGAGGTGAGCGGAGCGAAGAGCTCGGCTCTAAGAGAGAGCCATCTGGAAGAAGAGTTTGAGGAGCAACTCTAGGAGGGAGTTGTGAGCTCCGAACTCGTTGAGAAGAGGTCTTCTTTGGAGGCGAGTGGAGTGAAGAGCTCGGCTCTAGGAGAGAGCCATCTGGAAGACGAGTTTGAGGAGGAACTCTAGGAGGGAGTTGTGAGCTCCGAACTCATTGAGAAGAGGTCCGCTTTGGAGGCGAGCGGAGTGAAGAGCTCGGCTCTAGGAGAGAGCCATCTGGAAGACGAGTTTGAGGAGCAACTCTAGGAGGGAGTTGTGAGCTCCGAACTCGTTGAGAAGAGGTCCGCTTTGGAGGCGAGCGGAGTGAAGAGCTCGGCTCTGGGGGAGAGCCATTTGGAAGACGAGTTTGAGGAGCAACTCTAGGGGGGAGTTGTGAGCTCCGAACTTGTTGAGAAGAGGTCCGCCTTGGAGGTGAGCGGAGCGAAGAGCTCGGCTCTAAGAGAGAGCCATCTGGAAGAAGAGTTTGAGGAGCAACTCTAGGAGGGAATTGTGAGCTCCGAACTCGTTGAGAATAGGTCCGCTTTGGAGGCGAGCGGAGTGAAGAGCTCGGCTCTAGGAGAGAGCCATTTGGAAGACGAGTTTGAGGAGCAACTCTAGGAGAGAGTTGTGAGCTCCGAACTTGCTATTTAAGTGAGAGAATCAACGGTTGTCAGAGCAGTTCCGAATGGAGAACCACTTCTAACTCGCTTAAGAGCAAGTTATCCGAAGCAGAATCGAGCCAAGTGTTGGACTCCGAACTCGTCGTTAGAGGGATTCAACGGTTGTGGGAGCAATTCTGAATGGCGAACCACTTCTAACTCGCTTAAGAGCAAGTTATCCGAAGCAGAATCGAGCTAAGTGTTGGACTCCGAACTCGTCGTTAGAGGGATTCAACGGTTGTGGGAGCAATTCCGAATGACGAACCACTTCTAACTCGCTTAAGAGCAAGTTATCTGAAGCAGAATCGAGCCAAGTGTTGAACTCCGAACTCGTCGTTAGAGGAATTCAACGGTTGTGGGAGCAATTCCGAATGACGAACCACTTCTAACTCGCTTAAGAGCAAGTTATCTGAAGCAGAATCGAGCCAAGTGTTGGAATCAGAACTCGTTGTTAAAGGTTAGTAAGTTGCGGGAGCAGCCATGTAGAAGAAGCTGGACTCTGAACTCACCATTTAGCGAGTCGTGACTCGGAGAGATAGAGAAGCAAGAGCAATAATTTTTAATGAAAAGATGTAAAGTTTTATTGAAATAAACTAAGTGGCCGTTTCAATAGGGCGAGCCATTATTACATGCTATTGGCCGGGTTACAAGCATCGGCCTTATTGAAAATCAAGATCCTACTTCTACGATAAGGTGAAGTCCTCTTGGGAGGAGCTGAGTCTTGAAGCTTGGCGGGCCTTCCTGTTTGTTTGTTGGCTCCTCAGGGGGGAAGCTCAGCCCCCTCTTTTTGGACGAACTTTGTCAGGTGCCCCCGCTGTATGAGTTCTTCGATCTCCTTCTTGAGAGCCTGACAATCGTCTGTGTCGTGGTCGTGGTTCCTGTGAAAGCGGCACCACTTATCCTTACTCCTCTTCTTGCCAGGTGTTTTCATTCTAGGGGAAGCACGGAGTATCTCTTCCTTGTCCACCTCCATAAGAACTTCTGATATATTGGCAACGAGGGGGGTGAACTTCTTAAACCGATGAGTCGCACGGTGCTGGCCATTGCCGTCCTTCTGGGATTTTTGGGACCCCTCTTCGCTTGTGCTCTTCTGTTTGTTTTCGGAAGATGTCTCCTCAAGAGTAGGGGGGTTGAGAGCCTCTTCCGCTCGTATGTACTTCTCCACCCTAAGTAGGAGTTCTGAGAAGTTTCGAGGAGGCTTCTTGGCAAGGGACGCCCCTGAGGTTGGCATTAGTGATGTTGCGCTCGAACGTGGCTGAGGCTACTGATTGGTTGAGGGAGGAAATGGACCGGGCTTTGGCGGTGAAGCGTCGAACGTAGTCCCTTAGGCGTTCACCCTTTTCTTGGTTGAGGGTCACCAGGGATACACTTGTTTTCTCGGCCTGGCGGCTACCCACGAAATGAGTAAGGAAGAGCCCATTGAACTGATCGAATGAAAAGATGGAGGCCGGGGCGAGTCGAGAGTACCATTCTCTTGCAGGCCCCTTCAATGTGGCAGGAGAGATCTTGCAGAGGAGGGCGTCTGAAGCATGGTGGATCATCATGAGAATCTTGAAACTCTCTATGTGATCCGCGGGGTCTGACTCCCCGGTATACGACTCGAAGTGAGGACGCTTGAAGTTCTCTGGGATGGGGGCCTCCATGATGGTGCGGTAGAATGGAGGTCTGCTCGGGCGGAGGTTTATCGCCCATTGCTCTTCTTCCCTGTCAATTCGGTCGAGGCGCCTCTCCATCTCGTGGAGACGGCGGTAGACCGAGTCTTCTCTTTGATCATACCTTTCCGAGCCCCAGGACTCGTCTTCATACGAGAGTGGACTGGGGCTGCGACGATGGTAGCTTGGAGATGGACGAGGACCGGGAGTGTGAAGCCAGTGGCTCCTAGTTGGATCATGAGTAGGTGGCCTCTGGTCGTTCTTTGGGATGATGTTAAGGGCCCGTAAGACTGTCGCTTGTAAGTCTTGTCTGCCCTTGTGACTGGTGCCTCTCCAGCTTGGCGGTCCCTATGTGTGGCTCGGCTTACTGGAGAATGAGTTCTCCGCCGATGACGTTGAGGGGACTCCCTTCGCCCTCTTCGAGTAGGGGACCTTCTGTAGTCTCGGCGATGAGGAGATCGCTCATTTTGATGTTGTGGGCGGGAGGCTCCCTCTCGAGCCCGCTTTTCATCCAAACGGCAGCGAAGATCCTCATCCTTCTGCCGATTGAGGATGGTATTGCGAAGGTCGGAAGCTCGGGAATTGTGGGAGGCCATAGAATCGGAAGAAGGGTTGTGTATGGAGACGCGGTCCTGATGGAGAGGTTGCTTCTGAGGATTGGGACGCGAGCCCCCCGCACCGGCATTCTGCGGCCCAGTTGGACCCCGAGGGGGTTGAAGATTCTGAGGAGGGAGTTGGTCCTGCTGCAGGGGGTCCTCAGCCTGAGGAGGAAGTTGCCCCTGCTGCTGAACGGGTTGGAGGGGGTCCTCCTGCTGCTGTAGAGGATCAACGGGATTGGGTCCACGGTTAGACCCTCTGGATCTTATTTTCCTTGGAGGCATGGCTGGAGAAGATCTGATCTTTGGGAAGAGGAAGAGTTGCTATTCGTGGTGTTTCCCACAGACGGCTCCAATCTGTTACCACTAAATCTGGTGTGGGGGCCAACATATAGTATTTGTGGATTCTTGGAAAACTTGAATAGCAAACCTGAAACCTGTTCCGCTGGAGTTTGACCGTTGACTCCCGCCGTTCACCTGCAAAAAGTGCGAGACACCAGGATTGATCCCGATGACGCACCCTCAGACGCTCAAGTCAGTAATCAGGAATGATTATGAAAGAGCGTAAATTGGCAAAAGATTGATTACCTCTTAATGGTGGTGGATGGAGAGTATTTATAGTCGCCATTGGGATCAGATTAGGAATGTAATCCCTGTGATCAGATTAGGAATAGAATCCCTATGATCAGATTAGGAATGTAATCCCTAATTCCCAGTGAAAGGATAGATATGAATCAGGGCCGTTGATTTGGATTAATCAGAAACCCTAATTCTATCCTGCTGGACCGGGTTCATTTCGGGTTGGGACCCATACCCAGTTGAGGTGGATCCGTTCGTGGGTTATTGGGTCTTGAAGAAAGACCCAGTTCCCATTTCAGACCCGTTTGTAGGTGAAATTACCGTTTTACCCCTGAGCTTTAAGATTTGTGTCCGATTTGAATGGCCTTGATTTAATCCTATTTTTAGCCATATCAATATCTCATATCCATAATCCGTGAGTCAGTCTACGGACACTCTACTCTCTATGTATTATCGTTGTCTTAATTCACAATTATACTTGACTAGGGACATTTAAGAATAGTGTTTTGATTCCAGTCAATAGGAGCTCACAATCAAGTTATGCACTTGATATCCCATGACATTGAACTTACTATTCTAATGACTTTATTATGTTAATTTAATTCACAATAAATAAAATGCCTCAATAGAAAATAAATGTCATGATGCAATTGAAAATAGTAATGTCAATACACAATTGACCTCTAGGACATACACCAACAGAAGTTATTCTGTTTATCAATAAAGGAAGGTACCGATTTTCAAGATCATATCACAGAGTTCAACGAAGTGTTATATAAGCTCAAGGCGATAAACGCTGTTGTGAGTGAAGAAGATAAAGTTTTCAACTGGATATGTTTACTGCCAGGTTTGTACGAGCATTTGATAACTACTATGATACACGGTAAATCTGCCAAGGAGAGTATTACGGTGGATGATGTAATCAAGCCTTGAAGGAAAATCAACTTAGGAAAGCGACTCAGAGTTCATCATCTACTCCCACATGTTTTTTTTTTTAAGGAAAATGTGGAGTATGGCCACCCTATTTCATTAATAAGGAGTTAATAAAATAAACTCAGAGTACTGAGCCAAGTACAGAGTCCTACAATACATAAAAAGAAAACATAAATCCTCCCTGAGCATTGGGGGGGGGGGGGGGGGGGTTGGGACAAAAGGAAGAATAATACATACATGCATCCAAAAAAAAATACAACAAAGCATCTAACTCCCCCCAACAAAACCCTAGGGTGGTGGGGATCGATCAATAGTAAAGGGCCAGAATAACAGAACAAACTCGTCCCTCTGTTGATCGTCAGCCCGATTTCGACTTCTTCGTCGTCGTACTCCTCCACCTGGAAGACGCTTGCAATCCTCCCTCGCGGACCTGTTGCAGCGGCAATAACCCAAAAGGAGATAAGATGCATAATGTGATTCAAATTACCAGAAATACTATTACTAGTTCCTAGCCAAAGGACCCATGTCGTAGTAGCAATAGTAATAAACTAGGCTTCTCTCATAGATCGTCTCTCAGTAGCGAAATTTGAGCCTACCCATAGATCCTCATAACTACTAGGGTACTCATTAGTACACAGGGTGCTGAGTTTTGACTCTTAGTTTGGTGTGCACAAAACGTGTCTATAAATACTAATAAGTTTAAATTGAGTTGTTCAGATTTTTAGGATTAAATAATATCAATAAGAGATCCAAGAGAGATTCAAGAATATTCAAAGAAGGAAAGTAATAAAAAAAAGATTGCAAAATCAAGCAAAAAAAGAAGATATTCAAAAATAGCACATGATTGATTAGTGTCCAAGAAAGCTATTAAGGCCAATTACTATCATTCTATATTTTTGAGATTTTATCTGTATTTAATTGATTGGTGATTGATTAGTTTTTGGTAAGAATATAAAGTGGATTCGTTATGAATAGTGCGATAACGGTCGACCGCATCGCAGCCGACTGCACTTCACAGTTACGTAAGAAGCATTCGACCCTTCATCTCTTGACTTTATGTCATAAAGATGAAAGGTCGACTGCATCGTAATTGCGGTCGACCGAACTTTGTGCTGTTCACATTTTTTGAATGTATTGTTTCTATTTTTGATCGATACACTTTCTAATCTATATATTTGGACGAACCCACTGTGTATTCTTCACTTATTACTTCTGAGAAAAATCTTTTGAATTAATCTTTCAACAATCAATCCGAGTGTGTGTGATAACTATTTGTATTATTCAGTCAGGATCGTTAAAGATATTGAGCTTTTCCTTTTTCTTCCACTTCGGTGAGATTGACGGGACTTGAGTTAGAAGTCATGTGGGTGTGATAGGTCTCTCGGCCTGAATTTGAGAATCACTGTACAAGGGTTTGAGTATAGTGGAACGCTTGTGGCGGAGAATTTCTACAAGTAGGTGGTGTGGACGTAGACCAGGGGGTCGAACCACATTATATTGCTGCGTCACTTGTATTATCCGTGGTTGCTCTTCTTATCTCTTTTTATTTACTTTGCACTTTACTTTAATTATTTTTAATTCCGCACAATCACCCTATTCACCCCTCAGGGTGATTTGCAGTGGTATCAGAGCGAGGTGCTTATCAAAAGCTTAAAAGCTTAAGAAAAAGGTCCAATGGCCGAAATCCCTCCTCCCGAAAACTTGTACTCATCAGAGCCATTCGTCTCCAATGGGACAAGTCTTACACGCTCACCATTTTTTGATGGAAAATGCTATGATGTTTGGAAAGTTCGTATGTCTCATTTTCTACAGATGCTTGGAGAAGAAGTATGGAATGTGTTCATTAATAAAACAGACATCCTGGTTAGCGACGGAAAGACAACTTTCACAAAAGTAGAGCTAGCACTCAAGACAGCAAATTCCAAAGCTATGACGGCTCTCTATGTTGGGTTGAATAACGAAGAACTAATGCAATGTGGGCAAAACTATAAGACAGCATACGAGATCTGGAACAACATGCTGAAGCGGCATGAAGGAACCGTCTCTGAGGTAAAAGCTAAAGTAAATTTATGTTTTTATAAGTTTGATGTGTTTCGTATGTTGCCAGGAGAAAATGTGGATCAAATGCTTGCCCGCTTCGATATCATTGCCCATGAACTTGAGAGCTTAGATAAGGGGTTAGATGATGACCGAAAGGTCAGAAAATTCATAAGCTATCTCACGCCAGAGTGGGATGTAAAGGCTGCTGCAATGAGGGAGACCCTTGAAGAAAAGGGATTCGACTACTACACATTCCTAGGAAAACTGAAGACATACGAGATGGAGATGACAGAAACCAAAAGATACAGACAAAATATCAGGATTGAACTAAAAACTGAAGAGAAAACTATTGCACTGAAAGCAGAAAAATCCCGACCATCAAAAACAGATTCAGACCGTGAGGAGTCAGACGAAGATATCGCCCTACTGACCAAGCAATTTCTTAAGTAACTCAAACATGAAAAATATGGTAGGTACCAAGGAGAAAGAGAGAAGGACAAAGATGACGTGTGCTACAAGTGCAAGAAGCCTGGACACATTCGTACAAATTGTCCTGTCTCACAGGATAGGAATATGGACTACTACCGCTCAAATTCGGGCCTGAAAAAGAAGGCGTTGAAGACAACATGGCTAGATTCAGATTCAAGTGAGGAAGAGCAAGATTACAACGATGTCGGCTTCATGGCTCTTGGGAATGGTGAGGTGCAGTCACCATCCCAAGAAGAGGTAATCGAAGAACCTACTTATGATAAGTTAGTTAGTAGACATGTGCAATGGATTAAAAGACTATGCTAAGAAACTAAGTCGTGAACTAAGGCAATATAAACAAATTCCGAATAAAACTCATGACTCCTATATCGCTAGAAACCAAAAACTAAAAGGTAAAAATGCTTTGATCATGAAAAAAATCGAGTCATTTAGAAAAGACCATGATGTATTGCTAGAGGAAAATGAACTTTTAAAACAACAAATTCAAGAATCCTTAGCAACACATGATGAACACTTACGAGAAATTCACGAGAAATCTGTTTATATCTCTAAACTCACAGATGATTTAAAAGAATGCAAAAAGAATTTGATGAGCTAGTGGAAGGATGTAATGAAGCTCTTGAAAAAAATAAAATTCTTGATCCTACACTAGACACTCTTCGTTGGAACACAAAAAACGATGAGATGACTAGAAAAAGACTTTGTAAAAGAGTAATTGAGTTTGAAAAAAATGTAGAAAAATATGAAGGGTCCAGTTACCTTATTACAAAAAATTCAAGATCCTATCACGATAATCGAGGGCTTGATTACGAAGAGCCAATACACCATCAAAAATCTAAATCATCATGTCATACATACTTGCACAATCACCAACATAATCACAAACCAACTCAAAACTATGCAAATGTGTACATCACTCAAGACATAGTTGTATCACATGTCATTACTACTGTAAACTAGGACATATTTCTTATAACTGTCCATTAAAAAGGAATACTAATTTTGTGTGGATAAAAAAGGATGTAAATGCAGGTTTAAAACAAACTTGGGCACGCAAAGTTATACCTACTAATCTTGATGTAGGTACCTCGGCGTATCAAGACTAAAAATCGGTGGTACCTTGATGGTGGATGCTCAAATCATATGACTTGTGACAGCAGATACTTTACATCACTATCAAGGGAAAAAGGGAAAAACATCATCTTTGGAGATAATAGCACTGATCAAACCATTGGTAAAGGTAAAATAAACTTTGGTTCCTCATGCTCCATTGAGGATGTTCTATTGATAAGAGGTTTGAAACATAATTTAATTAGTGTCAGCCAATTATGTGATAAAGGTTACACCGTTACTTTTGATAAAAATATATGCACTGTACTAGATAGCAATAAATCTTATTTACTTCTTGCTAACAGATGTAACAATGTATATGTTATAAATTCTAATGAATTAGTACAGGAAAATATGAGATTCTTTGTTGCAAGAAATGAGGATGGTTGGTTTTGGCATCGAAGACTTGGATACACGGCCATGGACAATCTCAACAAACTTGTAACCAAAGAACTTGTAAGGGGAATCCCTAAAATCAAATTTGAGAAAGATAAACTGTGTGTGTCGTGCCAATTCGGTGAGCAAACTAAAAGCTCTTACAAACCCAAGAAAATGGTATCAACTTCTAGACCCCTTGAACTCTTGCACATGGATCTTTTTGGACCATCACAAACACGTAGTAATGGAGGTGCATGATATGTCTTTGTAATTGTTGATGATTATAGTAGATTTACTTGGGTTTTCTTTTTGCCACAAAAAGATGACACATTGTATGTATTTCAAAAATTCTGTCATAGAGTGGAAAATGAGAAAAGCCTCACCATTGTTACTATTTGTAGTTATCATGGTGGAGAATTTCAAAACGAACTCTTCACATCATTTTGCGACAAAAAGGGAATAAAATATGAGTTCGCTTGTCCACGCACTCCCCAACAAAATGACGTTGTTGAAAGGAAAAATCGATCTCTTTAAGAAATGGCCTGAACCATGCTTAATGAAAAAGATTTACCTAAATCATTTTGGGCAGAGGCTGTCAATACAACATGTTATACAATTAACCAAGTAATCATTATGAAATATCTTGAGAGAACACCTTTTGAACTATATTATGGCAAAATCCTCTAACTTAAGTTACTTTCGCATCTTCGGATGTAAAGTGTTTATTTTAAACACTCTTGATAATTTGGGAAAAGATCGTAAAAGTGATGAAAGTGTATTCTTAGGATATTCTCTAATTAGCAAAGCATATCGTGTATTTAATAAAAGAATGTGCACAATTTAGGAATCCATTGATGTCATTTTTGATGAAACTAATCTCTACGCCAAAGAAATATTGCATGTTGTTGATGATGATGAAGGTGTTCGGGTTGAAAAAAAAACAGGTTCACATTGAAGAAGACCCAAATATGAAAGCTCAAAATCAAAAGTCTCTTCAAGATGAAGATGCATCCAAATCAAATAGAAGAGATGCATGCACAACAAATTGATGTCATGGAAGATGAACATGTACAACATCAAATTTCACAAATGAAAGACGCCCCGCATGGAAAATCATGTCTAGCCATCCACCAACTCTTATACGAAGTGATATGTCAAAAGGGATAACTACTCGCACACATGCTCAAAATTTCATGTGTTTTTCTGCCTTCGTTTCTATACTTGAACCTAAGAATATTAAGGAGACCTTGCAAGATAATGACTGGATCATTGCAATGCAAGAAAAACTTAATCAATTCAAAAGGAATCAAGTATGGAGACTTGTTCCTAGACCTCACAATAGAACTATACTTGGAACTAAGTGGGTGTATAGACACAAGTTAGATGAATCTGGCACAATCACTAGAAATAAGGCCCGTCTTGTTGCACAAGGTTATAACCAACAAGAAGGTTTAGATTTTGATGAAACTTTTGCACATGTTGCACAGCTTGAAGCCATTCGTATTTTACTTGCCTTTGCTGCTTATATGGATTTTACTCCCTTTCAAATGGATGTCAAAAGTGCATTTTTAAATGGTTTTATTTCGGAAGAAGTTTATATTTCACAACCACTGGGATTCACTGATCCCACACACCCAAACCATGTTTTTCATCTTGATCAAGCCTTGTATGGTTTGAAGCAAACTCCTCATGCTTGGTATGAACGACTGAGTTTGTTTCTACATAACATAGGATTTTCTAAAGAAAAGGTAGACACTACACTATTTATAAAACATGTTTCTAAAGATATTTTAATTGTTCAAATTTATGTCGATGATATTATATTTGGATCCACCAATGAAAATTTTTGCAAGGAATTCTCAAAGCAAATGTAGGATGAGTTTAAAATGAGTATGATGGGTAAACTAACTTATTTTCTTGGGCTTCAAATACAACAAAGAAAGGATGACATCTTTATAAATCAATCCAAATATGTAAAAGAACTAGTCAAAAAGTTCGGACTTGAAATTGCAAATGCATATAAAACACCTATGGCTACTACTACGAAGCTTTCCAAAGATGAAACTAGTAACAATGTTGATATTTCTACTTATCGAGGTATGATTGGTAGTTTACTTTATATTACTGCATCTCGTCCAGATATTATGTTTAGTGTTTGTTTATGTGCACGCTTTCAATCGTGTCCCAAAGACTCGCATATGGTTTCCGTTAAGCATATCATTTGATATCTAGAAAGCACACCAAATACTGGACTTTGATACCCGAAAAATAGAAACGTCTCCCTTGTAGGATTCTCTGATGCAGATTATGCCGGTATCTTAACAGACAGAAAAAGCACTAGCGGCACATGTCACTTCTTGGGCAAATGTCTTGTCCCATGGGCATCCAAGAAGCAAAACTCTATAACTCTCTCAACTATCGAAGCTGAATATATCGCCACAGGATCTTGCTGTGCGCAGGTATTATGGATGAAACACACTTTAGAGGACTACAAGGTATTTTGTGATCACATTCCAATTAAATGCAATAACACTAGTACTGTTCATATGATAAAGAATTCTGATCAACACAGTCGCACAAAACACATTGATATTCAGTATCATTTTATTAAAGACCATTTTCAAAAGGGGATATTATTCTTGAATATGTTTCTACTGATTCTCAACTTGCTGATATTTTTACCAAACCTTTAGATAAAAGACGATTCTATTTTTTGAAAGAAGAATTGAATATTATTGATACTTTAGCTTGAAATTGCGTTTTGGTCGACTGGATGGGCGACTGTATGCCTGTGAGGATGTACAGTCAACTGGGCAATCGATCAGAACACTCTCGGTCTTGGTTTTGTTTTATAATCTATTTTCAAAATTTTGGCTTTCAGTATTTACGGTTGACCGTGCGGTCAACCGGCTCACCCTCTGTCTTGTGTTTTGTCTTTACAAGATGTGCGGTCGACCGAACGGTCGATCGGTTTACTCTCGGGTTAATTTTTGACTTGTATGCTTAATTGGTGTTGCAGTCGACCAGTTCTTTTTCCTGGTTACTCGAACTCTCTATTTATCTTTTCTATACTATAGGTTTCTTGATATACATTAGTCACTTCTTCTTCTATTTTATGCCTCCCATCTGTATTGAAAAATCTCAAATCTATGATACCTTGAAGAGCTCTCCCTGTATATCAAAGAGTTTCGCTATCAACGGTATCATGTAAGTAGATTTTCCTCCATTTTCAAAATTATTATATTTCTCAATACTCATCTCATGTTTTTTTGTTTCGCTTAATGAATGTTCTTCTCATTTACAAATTGCTTTTGGGGGAGTATGTTCTCCATGTCTCTTTTGCCCCTATTGGTGTGTTCCAAAAAGGGGGAGAATATTTTTATGAATCTTATGAACATTTTTAACATTGAAAGTAAATATTTTTATATCTTCTATGGAGTATTGAATTAAGGGGGAGTATTTGTATTTACAAATCTCTCTTAAAAGCTCTTTACCTATGAAAATCAAGGGGAGTATTTGTGTTACAGGAAGTACTAAATTCAGGGCCTAATTGTTTAATTTTTACTTTCAATATTCAAAGGCATATTTTGTTCACACCAAAAGGGAAAGATTGTTGACTCTTAGTTTGGTGTGCACAAAACGTGTCTATAAATACTAATAAGTTTAAATTAAGTTGTTCAGATTTTCAGGATCAAATAATATCAATAAGAGATCCAAGAGAGATTCAAGAATATTCAAAGAAGGAAAGTAATAAAGAAAGATTGCAAAATCAAGCAAAAGAAGAAGATATTCAAAAAGAGCACATGATTGATTAGTGTCCAAGAAAGCTATCAAGACTAGTTGCTATCATTCTATATTTGTGAGATTTTATCTGTATTTAATTGATTGGTGATTGATTAGTTTTTGGTAAGAATATAAAGTGGATTCGTTATGAACAACACGATAACGGTCGACCGCACCTCATGACGGTCGACCGCATCGCAGTCGACTGCACTTCACAGTTACGTGAGAAGCAGTCGACCCTTCATCTCTTGACTTTACATCAGAAAGATGAACGGTCGACTGTACCGTAATTGCGGTCGACTAAACTTTGTGTTGTTCACATTTTTGGAATGTATCGTTTCTATTTTTGATCGATGCACTTCTTAATCTATATATTTGGATGAACCCACTATGTATTCTTTACCTATTACTTCTGAGAAAAATCTTCTGAACTAATCTTTCAACAATCAATCCGAGTGTGTGTAATAAGTATTTGTATTCTTCAGTCAGGATCATTAAAGATCTTGAGCTTTTTCTTTTTCTTTCACATTGGTGAGATTGACGAGACTTGAGTTAGAAGTCCTGTGGGTGCAATAGGTCTCGGCCTGAATCTGAGAATGACTGTACAAGGGTTTGAGTATAGTGAAACGCTTGTGGCAGAAAATTTCCACAAGTAGGTAGCGTGGACGTAGACCAGGGGGTCGAACCATGTTATATCGCTGCGTCACTTGTGTTATCTGTGTTTGCTCTTCTTATAACTTTTTATTTATTCTGCACTTTACTTTAATTATTTTAAATTCCTCACAATCACCCTGTTCACCCCCCTAGGGTGATTTACACTGAGTACCTCAGCAATGACCACTTTGCTCCTAGGACACTCTAGGAATAGATGATCTCTAGTCTCGGAGACAACTTTGCTGAACCCACAGATAGAATCAATGCTTGGTTGGCATTTAGCTAGGTTCTCTCTAGTCAGAATTGCATCGTTCAAAACCAACCACAAGAAGATTTTTATTTTCAACGCGATGTTCGCCTTCCAGATAATACCCGACCATTTTGGGTGACATCCCCTAAAATGAATGCAGTTATAAATGGAGCGAACAGTGAAGGTGCCATTCTTTTCGAGTCCCCACGTTTTCCTATTTGGTCCCTGAGAGAATTTAATTCCCGAGCTGGCAATATGGGCCTGAAGCTCCATGAACCTGAGCTGAGAGTCCGAGTCCAGTTTCTGTTTGAAGGCCGGTTCCAAGAGCTTCTTCTCCAGGCTGCGGCCACTGTGCACTGCGGTTGTGACGCTCGATCATACAGGTCGGGAAACAGATCTCTAAGTGTGTGATCACCACACCACTTATCCCACCAAAATCTGGTGAGTCTTCCATTTCCAGTAGAAGACGTTACACAGCCATTGGAAGGTTCATAAGCTTTAGCAATTCCTCTCCAAAGCCAGAATACACGTGGGCCCTCCCTGAAGCCTAGGTTCCTCGTCCCATTCCCATGCAGGTACGCTAGAAAGAAATCCTGCCAACCCTCTCCGTTGGGGTGAAATATTTTCCACCTTCACTTATCCAGTAGCACGAGATTCATATCTCGAAGGTCAATAATACCTAGACCTCCGTGCATCTTCTTCATGCATGCTTTTTTCCATCTGATGAGGTGATAGCCGCCTCTATCAGGATTTTCCCCCTTCCATAGGAACCGCTTTCGGACACGATCAATTCTCTGGATAACCCATTGTGGCTTTTCAAAGAAGGACAGATAATAGGTTGGTAGGTTCAAGAGGACTGCATTGATAAGCGTGACTCTCCTTCCCAGGTACAAAGCTTTACCCTTCCAGCCTACTAGATGGTTCTCCACCTGATCAATAATGGGTAACCAATCAGCCTTCTTGAGCTTTCCCGATCTCAGCAGGAGCCCCAGGTACTTAATGGGGAAATTCTCGATGGAACAATTTAGAATCGTGGCATGTTCCTGTGCCTCCTCTAGGGTTAAGGCAATGTGGATAAGAGCACTTTTGTTGAAGTTAACCCTGAGGCCGGACTAAGCTTAAAAACTATAAAAATTCCTTTGAAAGCAGTTATTTCCCCGAGGTTTCCATTTCCAAATAGAAGAGCGTCGTCTGCATATTGTAGGATTGAACAACCTTGACGACTGACTCCACTGGCCACCGGCGAAATCCAGCCTGCCCGTCTGCTGTTAGCCATCATAGAACGCAAAACGTCCACCACAATAGTGAAGGGAAGAGGGGAGAGGGAATCTCCTTGTCTAAGGCCCCGTTTGCACGAAAATGGGTGACCCGCTACCCCATTCACCATGATAGCAGTCCTGCTGGTGGTAAGACACATGTGGATCCATTTGATCCACCTATCCACAAACCCACTTTTGGCTAGCGCTTCTAGGAGACATTTCCATTCAACAGAGTCACAAGCCTTCTCGAAGTCCAGCTTCAGAAGGTAGCTCTTATCATTCGACATGTGGCAATGATGGATGGTTTCTTTAGCAGTGGCTATACAATCTTGAATACACCGTCCTTTAATAAACCCAGTTTGCTCACAACTAATGAGTCTATCCATCACCTTTCTCAGTCTGTTAGCGAGCGTCTTGGTGATAATCTTGACTGAGCAGGTAAGAAGGCTAATAGGGCGGAAGTCTTCCACCCGCAGGGAGTCTTCATTCTTAGGGACCAACACCACATCAGCATAATTAATTCTACCTAATTTAAGATTATGGTCCAAGAAATCGACGAACAATCTTACAAGGCCGTCTTTGATTTCCTCCCTAAAAACTAGCATTGGTATAAATACCCGAAACCTGGATCCGACCCGGACCCGGCATTGGACCAGAACCGACCCGACCTATCCGGATCGGGTGTGGGTCCTAAAATGGGACTCGTTGTACTTTCGAGTCCGGGTCTGGGTCCGCTCAAAAGAGACCCGACCCGGACCCGGAACCGTTAAAAAAACCAAAAAAATCAACATAAAAATAAATATTCTATCCTCAACCCTCCTCTCCTTCCTCCTCAAATCTAAACCTTCCTCTTCCAAACTCAAAACTCATGCCTTTTTCTTCTCTCATCTGTTCTAAATCCTCCACTCGCTGCCTTTGCTCGCCGCTCATACTCCCGCTCCTACCCAAACGGGTAGAAATATTTTAATAGGACCCGGTCCTCACGGGTCTGGGTCTGGGTCTAATTTTTGGACCCGTAGGGGTCCGGGTCCGGGTCTGGGTAGTGAAGGACCCGACCCGACCCGATACCAATGCTACCAAAAATATGGTAGAAGATGATTGGGAAACTATCCGGACTTGGAGCTTTCTCCTTTCCAAGTTGCATCACTGCCTCCCAAATATCTGCTTCCCTGAAGGGAGCTTCAAGGGCTCGTAGATCAAGATCCAAGTCATCTGTGGAATCATGCCAGAAGTCATGGACAAGAGGGACTCTGAACTTCACCTTCCATCCAAACAAATTCTTGAAGTGGGACTGGAATGCCACTCTGATATCTTCGTCTCTTTGTAACTTTCCAGAATCATTATGGATCGATAGAATGAGGTTAGACCTACGTCAGGCACTGGCAACACGATGGAAGAAGGCGGTATTTGCGTCTTCCTCTTTGAGCCACAAAATTCTGGGTCGCTGTTGCCATTTGAGTTCCTCTAATCTATACAGTTGAACAATGTCCTCTCTGAGTTGAAGTGACCTATTCTGCTCCCCTTGCAGTAGGTCTCTAGTTTCTTCAACCTTTTCAAGCGCCTCAATACCTTCCAGAAGGGAATCTTTTGCTCTCCAAATCAACGCAAATCTGGTCCGGTTCCATTTCCTGAGCTTGGACCTCAGTCTTCTAATTTTTTCACACCAGATTGTCGTTGCTTCTGTCCCTCTAGTAGGGCGGGCCTAGTTTTCGTTTACCATGTGATGGAAACCTTGTATTTCCACCCATGCTTTCTCGAACCTAAACTTGGGAGTTCTCCTTGGTTGTACTTCACCGGAAGATAGGATAAAAGGAACATGATCCGATGTAGGTTTAGGAAGAGACTTAGCCCAGGAGAGAGGAAACTTGGCCTCCCAATCAAAAGAGACCAAAACCCTGTCTAGTTTAGCCAAAATAGGTGTCTACTGTATGTTATACCAGGTGTATAATCTGTTAGTGATGGGGATGTCGACTAGATCGAGATCCGTTGTAACCCCTGGTTCCCGTATATAAGTATTTTCTGTGTATTTTCTGTATTTAAATTTTTTGTAAATTAGATTTCCGTTTTCAAATTCTTTTGTTAAAATGTATTGTTGGATCTCCTATTAAAGCCTATTTTTTTGTTATCAATAATTTATTTGTAACTATTTTCCATGATTTTTATACAAATCTTATTATTGATATTATTTCCTTGATTTCTATTATTGTTACTATTACTGTTATTATTATTACTATTATTATTTTTATCATTTTTCTCCTTATTATTATTGTTACTATCAGTATTATTTTGCTAGTGTTGTTATTTGCATTATTATTATTTTTATTGTTAAAATTACATTTTTTATAAATTATATTTTGTTATATAAACCTATCTTTTATTGGTTAATTATTTTTCTATTAGTCTTAAAACCCTATAACCCGTTTTTTCCCTAATACCCATTACTATACACCCAAACCCAATAACAAAGCCCTAACCCAATAAACCCATTCCCTATTTACACCTCCACCCGACCCGTTTTACCCTATTCTACTCTGCTGTTCACCCCAACCCTAATAACCACCTATACATAAACCCATATATTCCTACCCCTATCCTATATACCCAGCCATTTCATCTCCCCCATCCTCCCGAGCTTTTCCAACTCCCACCCTCTCCCTCTCCGCCGTGCCCAGTGTCGCGTCGCCTGTGCTTCCCCTCCTTCGTCGACAAGCCATTCGCCTGTCTCCCCTCGTCGCCTGCAGCGTTGCGGCCCCGACCTTCGGTACCGCCATTGACAGCCGTCCCCCCTGTGTGCTTCTTCGTCGACTGCAGTGCAACAACCCCCTATCGGCAATTCCCCCTGCAGCACCTGTCCCTCTGTGTGCTCCTCCCGAGCGCCGCCTGCACCGATCATCCCCCGATGCGCAGCATCCCCTGTCTCAGCCCCAAGCTTTCCCCTACGCTGCTCGACCCCACAGCCAGTCCCCCCTTCGTCGCCCCGCGACAGCCCTGTGCCCTGCTCCTTGTTCGACTGCAGCCTCCGCTGGTGCTTCCTCCCCGCAGCAGCAGCCGCCGGCCACTCCCTGGTCGACGACGCGGCCAGATTGCCGCCAGCAAGCAGCCAAGCCAGTGCACCGCTGATGGTTACTATTTGTGTTGGGTTTTGATTATGTTGATGTGAGCATCGATCGCAGTGATCATCTTGATCATCATGATCATGTCCCCTTGGTTTTGATCCTGGCCGTCCGTTGATCTGATTTTGATCATCACCATCATCTTGATGATCACCTTGATGTGGGCCACCCGATCTCCTCCCGATCTGATCTGATCCGATCATCTTGATCTTGGTCTTTGATCTCAGCCGTCTAATTGTGTTCATGATCATCGCCTTCATCTCATTCGTGATCGTTGGTGTTGTGTTCGTGCCTGGGAATCTGTTCCCGTTATTCTCGCTTTTTGCTTCGTTCTCTTCGTCGTCTCTTAGGCAAGTAATTTGTATTCTTTTCTTTGTGTAATACAAGTACTAAATACTGCCTGTAGTGTAGTTGGGTTCTAGAGACAATTTGTGTGTGAAACCCCTTATTGATATTGTCTCTATTGTGTTGATTCGATCATAGTTGCCTCACGACATACGTGACATGAAATAACCTAGGGTTGACCATTTCTTGTTGTTTATATGCGTGTTGTTCATATGATATCTTGTGCTCGTTGGTGTTATTCGTAGTAGACTTGTTGTGGACTTGTAAAATACCCTATACCATATTGCTTGGACATCTAGTACACTATATTTCATATTTGGTTATGATTTGGATGAGTTTTATGTGAACTAGTTGGTTTTGTGCATGAAGATATTTTCTGTTTTGCTGGATTTCCCGTTTTGATCAGTATTTTAGACCCTGTTAAGGTCAGTATTTGAAAATATTTTGTGAACATGATTTTTAGATAATTCTGTCTATTTTCTAACCCTTTTGACGGATCTCAGTTTCGATTTACGAGTTGTGAGTTATGTCTATTTTATTACAGAGGTGTAAAGAGGTTTCCAGATTTTGTTTTCTATGAATTCTAAAGAGTAAACTATTTTTATTGTGATGTTAAGAGTATTATTTTGATCCAATATTTTTCACAGTATAACTTGACTTGGTTGGGATTAATCCTAAATTTTTATGGATTTATTTGATGAGTTTTACAAACCGTTCTATGTTTCCAAACAATTAATATACATGCAGAATTTTCATACTGTTCAGTAAAGAACCTGATTTTCGACTTAATTCTACTTACTTTTTGTAAAATATTTGTGAATATGAAAATTAGCCTACTGTATCTATTTTATCACCCTTTGGACGGATTTCAATTTCGATTTATGGTTTGTGAGATATTACTGTTTTTGTACTATAGTGTTTGTGATTCCAGATTTATAAAACCGTCGTGTCTTGTTTTTTTTCTGATTTTATTTGAATACTCTATTTCTGTTGGAAAATTATGAAACATGATTTTATGTTACTACAAATATAGGGCAATACCCCAAATTTTTCGTGGATTTAATTAATGAGTTTTCATATTGTTTTCCAGTTTGTGAATACAAAATACTGATTTCTGACTGAACACGTTTTCTGGATTCAAACCTGTTTTGAGTTATGATGTTGTGAAATACTATATGACTTATATATGCTTGCTAGATTCATCAATGAGTCTATTTTTTAGATCTTCTGACGGATCTAGATTTGCATGTCCGTGGCAACGGGAATCCCAGATTTAGTGCAGTACTGTCTTGCTGTCCTGAACTAGAATTCTCGTTGTCCTAATCTTTTATGTGTTGTCTTTCACCTGTGCATGCTTATTTTTCAACCTAAACTTATTACTTGTTTATACCATGTTATTCTTGGCCTGTTCGTGAAACATACATGCTTGTTTGACACTAATAATAAATAACCAAGCCTGGGTTTAAAGGAAAAGATCTAATAGTGGAAACTACAGAAACGTCTACTCAGAAGAGGATCTATGAATCCTACTTGATACTTGGCTTGATACTTGATACTTGAGGCTTGATATTTCACTTGAGGCTTGATACTTGATACTTGGCTTGATACTCCACTCTTGAGACTTGTTACTTGATACTTGAGGCTTTATACCTGATACTTGATTTCTTGAGGCTTGTCCCTGAGTACACTGCCCTATATGATCCACTATAAAGTCTAAAACGAAACTGTGTTGACTGTAGCAACCATGCAGTAAAAAGATAGATGCATGAAGTGCTACCTAGATAGTAATAAATACAAGACTTGAACATGATCACTTGACATTTGCTACATGATACTTGCTACTTGTACTTGATTCGTGACGCGTGCTACTTGATACTTGTTGCGAGATTACATGATACTTGGTTACTTGACACTTGATACATGCTACTTACACATGTTCATCTTGCCATGCTAGTATTGTATTTTGTTATCATGCATATTCTTTATTATTAGTTAGCTTTTTCCATGTACTTGTATCGTGCACTACAAGCAGCCCGTAACCTACATTGACGGGAGTTTGTTTTCTTTTTCCTCTTCCTGCAATTTATTGAATTACAGATTTTGGAGAACAGGTGCCAGATGGTGTTGGTGATATGAGATATTAGTGCTGGATTTTGCTATTATTATTTCTTGTTGTTTATTGTGAACAATTGTACTTGATTACTTGAATTTATTTGTATTTGGGCAATGTGACCCAGGATATTTGACTTATTCAGATCTAGATTATTTGAGATTAATATATTTTGTTTCAAGTATTCTTGTTGGTTTTGACTTATATATGCATGCTTGGTTGATTCTTTTACTTCCGACTATGATTATTCTTGCGAGATGTTATAAAGATTCCGAACAGTTTATGGATGATGAAAATCATTCGCTGGGCTTAGTCACGTATCCGTATTCCGTATTCTCTTTTGGGAAGCGGGGCGTGACATCCGCAATAACCGCATTAAACGCTTCCCTATCGGCATCACTGGAGCCTCTGCCTCTGTGTTCGGAGGCAAACCTGGTGATGTTAAAATCTCCCCCCACAACCAAGGGGTGCGGCTAGCGATCTTGAATCGCTCGTAATTCAGTCCAGTAAGCCATCCTGGAGGGGGCAGTGTTTGGTCCATACACCACCGTGATTGTGTGGGTCCACATATCGGCTCTACGTTGGAGCAGGATTGATAACGAGAATTTCCCATGGAACTCATCTAGGCAATTAAAAATATCTGAATTAAAACCTATGGAGATACCCCAAGAGGCACTAATAGAAGGGCAGGATTTTCCATTCAGAAATTCGATTCCCCCTAGTCTACTGAGCCTAGCAGTATGAGCCAATTTGGTCTCCTGCAGACCCACGATGTTGAATTCAGATTTGGCTACGACATCCCTAACCATTTCCCGCTTACCCCGCCTACCTAGGCCTCTAACGTTCCAGAGAAGAGTATCCATTAACTACAACCAAGTTCGGGGCCATGACTCGATTTGGAGACCTGAGTTCGAGATAAGACTAACTCTATTTCTCTCCCATCCCCTAATCGTATTAAGGAGAAAGGGGTTCCGATCAGTATCGCCAACCGCTAGACCACATGTTTTGTCTAGACTGAAAATCTCAGAATTAGACATGAAATTAAAAAATAGAGGATAGAAAGGAACGCGTACCTCCATCGCTAGTCTTAGAAGATTTGGCGGCTACAACAATCTCAAGGTATCTCTTAGCAACTTTCTGTACTCTAAAACCTTTGTCGCAACGAGAAGAGATAGGGGCAGTCGGTTGCGATGGAGGGAAAGTGGAAAGGACGTAGTCTGGGGAAATATCCAGGGAATCATCAGCGATCTCCTCTGAATTCATAGACTCCTCTTCAGAGTAGACATAATCATATTCAAGTTTTATTCTAGCTTCTCGATCGTCCTCATACATCTCCAAACAAATATGGCTCCCAAAATCAGAATTGGACTCCCCAGTAGCTTCACAAGAGACACGAGCAGCATCAGAGTTTGAGTTAATTTTGGAGGGGCTTGGAATCGTGGACCAATTCAAATTATGCAACAAAACCTTCGTGGGTTTTGCTGAGGAGCAACCCAAAGAGTCGATGGGCCCTTCTTTGGGCCCAACTGCAGCCTGCAGCTCCTTAGTCCCCTCTTTGGGACGTGTCGCCCAAATAGTGGCGAGCGTTTTGGTCGAGGAGAGAAGTGGAGAAACCAAGGGTTGAAGGGCAAATATCGAAGCAATTCCACTTTTGAGCTCTGTTCTCTTCCCCAAAACTCAAACCCTAGTTTCTTGTTCATCTTCCACAAAAGCATTCCTTTTCTCCTTCAGATCCACCTCCCTTGCTTTGAGCGACTCTCCGCTCGTCTTCTTCCCCAAAATGGCAACCCCTTGCTTTTTTCTCCTGCCCCAAAGCCTCCATCTTTTCCCCTGTTGGCAAACTAGTTTGTCTATTGGACAACTTGGAGGCCATACCACTTTCAGCATTGGTTCGTTCTAACCCATCAACCTGCTCCACTCGCAGTGCCTCTTCACAATCTACTAGGAGTTGACTTCCTTTTTAGCTCTCTTTTTGCCCAACTCTTCAGGGGAAGTAACTGGGTCTGTCGAATCTGCTAAATTTGACTCTGGTTGCATATCCACTTTTTGCATTCCATCCTGGCTGTTGGGGGTTTTGATCAATCTTCTATTTTGACCGTCGATAGTCGGTGGAGTTTTTTTAGGTTCAAAGCTCGCCGTCGCAGGGCCCCGGCGCTCCTCCATCCCCCTTGCAACCCTGACGAGTTCTCGGTGCTCACGCTCGATTTTGTGAGCCCCTTCAACAGTGAGTCCCACTCCGGCGAGACCACTTGCTTGTATGAGCAAGGGGGAAGGGGGTGAAACATTCATAATTGCCGTCTAAGACTCCGCTCACTTGTCAAGAACAAATCAGATGAGGTAAGATTCCTCAAATGAGAATACTGTTGCAAAACGAGGTGTTAGGGTGATATCGGGGTTTCGGATCAAGACCCTAGCAGATACAAGCTACGAACGACGAATCGTCTTGTTGTCGATCTCTTCGATGGTTCCAAATTCCGAAGTGATCTCTTGCAGCGCTTTTTTTTTCCAGAAGTGCAAAGGCACATTATGTATCCAAATCCAGAACCTCTCGTCTTTAGGCAGCTCTGCTCCAAACCTAGGAGACCAAGGGGAGAATTCCACCTTAAAGTGGCCAAAATCCACTGTGCCCAAGTCGGAGACCTCAATCATCTTCTTCAGCGATGGAAAAGAAACAAGGAATTGTAAGTGGCACATCTTCTTCACTACCCAGTCCCTATGAGCCCTCATCGACCACTTATGGTTCAGAGCATGAAGAAAGTGATTCTCTGACGGACTCCCTAACATGACTTTAGCAATGGCGCACCATTGGCGTAGCCATTTCTCTTCCTATTTGATGATCTCTAGGCTATTTGCAAACCGGATGAGTGTGGGATTATCAGGTGACTTGCCTCTTCTAACAGGTCTATCATCATCGTTGTTAGAGGTTGTAATGTTTGTGCAAACGTACGAAATATGCCCCCGTTTCATTCATTTGAGGCATCAGACCACTTTCGTGCAGTCCTTCCGATAATCCTCAAAATCACCACAGTGGAAACAAGGCACCGGTTTGTGTTTCCCTTTCCGTTGCTTCTTTTTGTATTCTAGTTGAGAGAGGGGGAGATATTGAGTCTCTTCTTTGTTTTGCTGGTAACTTCAACCCACTATACAGTCTCGATCAAATCCCCATTAGCATTTGGAGCAAACTCCACTCTAGTCTCGCTTTGTGGACCCCCTTCTTGGGCCTGCTTGACGATGGACTTAAGTGGAGATTTAGCATCCTATTGAGGTGGTGGAGGTGACTAGGGCAAGTTGTGTGTTGGTTATTGTAACACTCCGAATTCCATTTAATGTAATTCGTAGTACAACAGGATCTTTTACTTCAATTCGTACAATTTTACAAGGAAATTAAAACTTTTCTTTTATAACAATGTTTGTTACAGTATTACACAACGGAAATTTAAATAAAAATACTACATGAAAAACAACTCTAATATCAACAACTTTGATCATAAATATAATCTTTATCATCAACCGTCTTTAAGTCCTTGCTAATCCAATCAAGCCCTGCACTAAAAATCTGTGGGCACGTCAGTTGCTTAAAACGGAAGAAATATTATAAACAACGATCCTCACTATGCTGTAATATAACGATTCTTTAATACTTTAACAGACACAAACTTGAATGTATATAAAAGTATAAAGAGAGTGACTATCCTAATCATGTCAGTGTATGCAATGAATTAATACCTAATGCAGATGTTTACGCTAGGATGACACTAATGCATACTTGTTCGGATTTTATGCATCTCATACTACATAGGTCCGAGGGCAAGCACCTACGTACTCCACATTGTAAGGTTAGATCCATCACCATGCAGCCTACTACGATGACTACTACAAAATTTAGACACCTTGCAAATATTGGCTCTCACCCTTGGAATACTGGAGACCAATCCCTCTCCGAAGATCATTCTGTGGCCCTTACGTCCATCGTCCCATAATACTGGGGATCGTTTCACTCTGCAGGTCATTCTGGAGCCCTCATTGCACAAGCATCCCATGAGCGTCGCTCTCGTCCTAGAATACTGGAGATCATTCCCACTCCGTGGATCATTCTGTGGCCCTTACGTCCATCGTCCCGGAATACTGGAGACCGTCTCTCTCCAAGGATCATTTTGGAGTCCATAACTCACGTTTGCTCTAGTTTCATCATGTCACCAACGAGTGCCTGTCCTTATATTTGAAACATGAATGAATAATACTACCTAGAGCTAGCTTACCCTACTACCGGTCTTAAACCATTTACCGAGAACGATAGCCCATACTGACCCTTTCTAAAAAATCAATTATTCATCTTCAATATTTGCCGGTACCTGGGTCTCACTAAGCCTCTAGAATTAATATCCTTTCATGTTCAACAACTTGAGGTACTCATACCCTTATTATTCATGTTCATGTATTAATATTTCATTCAAATTATCATTTATTCTTATTTATTCATCCATAAGTACAATCCCAACCTATTCATTTTCACAATACACTTTTCATATTCATCAAAACTTTCTCAGTACAAGTTAATTAAGATTAAAACATACTCTCTTAAAAATTCATCATTTGAAAATTCACCTCATCATTTTCCTTTGATTTATTTTGAATCAATCTTAACATATCTAATCATATATATATATATATATATATTCTTGAGTTCGCATCTCATCTAAGTATGAATATAATCTTTATTTTCCCAAAAATATAACTTAAAATAGTGAGAAATATGCTCAAGCACTTCATCTAAGTATCATTTGTAAAACAGTAAATTCAAAGTCAGAAAACTGCATTCCATGCTATTTGTAAAAATCATAGAAAATCATATGCTTCACAAAACTTTGTGTTCTTTATATCGAAATAAAGGTATACAAGTATAGTACAATTTCTTAGTTAAAAGTTTCCCTTAATATACTGTATCTATAACTGAATTCTTCAAAATATATAGTATGTCGAAATATTGAAATACTGTCAATTTATACAGTCTTGAAAAATTCATTATAAATTCAGTTCTTTGTGATAATTTGATTTCTTATACTTTTCAGAAAGGTTAACGAGTCTACTACAATTTTTTAGTTTTGAATTCCTCAAATTATTTCATTTGTAATGCTAAATTGATAAAAAACCGAAATGTGTACAGATTTTCAGCAAGCAGTCAACTACTAACCAGTTCTGAGTTTATATGTTATTAAAATAGTAAACGACCTCCAAATCTTATGAAATTTTAAAGGGATGTTCCGACACATACAAGATGCTCCAAAAAAAAGTTTTTGTTCTAGATTCCAATTATTTTATTAAATACGATTTTCTGATGTGCAAACAAAATTCAAAACAGTAACTTTTCTTGGCATGATTAGCAACTTTGAGTACAAATTTATATCCAATTCATATAATGTATTACCATGCACCCAAACAACATCATTTCAACTTACATACATAACAATCTTTTAATTAGCATGCATTTCATTTAAATATCATCATTACAAATTAACCACTACTCATATGTATAAACAATTTTAAATATCAATTTTCCTACATATGCATGATACTATATTTCAGAAAGTTCATGAAGTCACCCACCTTAATTTAAGTAAGAAAATGAACTCCTGGTAGATGGCTCCTAGCTCCAAGAATGGGACTCCCTTTTCCTCCTAGCAAGCCTTCCTTTCTCCAAGCAAGAACTCAAATAACTTTTTTTTTTTCCTTATCTTTTCTTTCGTTTTCTCTCTTTCTTTTCTTATCTTTCTTATCTTTTGTTTCTTTTTTTTTATTCTGGTGCATTTGTTCATGAATTAGGAGGAGATATTTATAGGGCTAAATGGGTGCATGAAGAGACACCCACTAACCTAAATAAATACCCATTAATAAAATTAATCACCCACTCACCATTACTACACAAACCCCCACCTCTTCTCATTCCTTCATGAATTGGCCAACCCTTGGATTTTCCACATGTGCACACTCTCTCATTCATTTGTTTAATTATTTGTTTATAGCCTAAATGTATATACTTGTTTCATGACAAGTGTAGGATTTAAAAGTGTTTATTTAAAGTAGAATAAATTAATGAGCTTCTTCATTTTAATGAATTTCTAGTGGGCTTGAAAAGAGACTTTAGGCCTATGGATTATAAATCAAAATAATAACTTAGATAAAAATGAGAATATATATCGTTCTTAGGAAATTCTTTTTGGATTAAAATTGCTTGAAATTTGCACGTGCAATGACGTATAAAATATTAAAAATTATTTTGGGAGGAAAACAGTCAAAATACAAAATACGTTGAACAATAATGTTACGTATATTTCACGTAACGGAAAATATACGTAATCGACATGTGTATTGAAAGCACGTGTAATGTAATTAAAACACATATATTAAAATAAATGTATATGTTGGCTTAAAATAGAATGAAAAATGAGTTTTGAGATGGAGGAAATGTATAAATAGTCAAAATACAAAATACATATGATATTTATATTAAAAGATGCTACGGATGTTACCTGTAACGGTACAAATAAATGTGCGTAAAAGACGAGAGGCAAAATTGTCATTTCCCAATTTTGCGCGGTGTTACACTCTCCCCCCCTTAGAACAGTTCTGTCCTCAGAACTTACTAGGGTGAAAGTTGTATTTTGTGCACACCAATAAAAATATCATTATTGTATTTAGATAACTACAAATATTAGAAAAAATATATGTAGTATAAAAATATGTAATGTGTTAAAACAAGGTAAACTTATATAAGAAAACTATGAGTATAAAAATTTACAAGAACGGAGCAAGAAAACTAGGAAAATAGCATAAGAAAAGAAATGTGACCATACCTGATAGGTTAGATTGAGAGAAATTTTCATACAAAATAATATTAGGTAAAGTATTAGATGAAAAGGAAAAATATAAATTAAGTCATTAATTGTATAATAATTTGGAAAACATCGCAATTGGGAAGAATAAATAGAAACATAGTCAATGGATAATTTATTAATAGACTTAGTAATCAAAATTTATCAAAGTAATAAGCGAGAGAATGATTAAAATCACAAACTGGACTAATATTATGAGATAAAATTGAACTAGCAATTCAAGAGAAAAAATTTGAAAAATGTATGAGCATGAAATTTAGTTAAGATTATAGACAATATAAAAATAATTCTGTATAATAAGTTAATATTATAAAATAATTTGTATAGTAAATTCAATAATTACTTATACGTTTTAAAAATAAACAAAAGTGAGGGTTATTAAAGTAGAAAAATCCATTTTTGTTGTGGGTTCGCCTCGTTGGTGTCCAAATGTAGGTTTGTCAAGTTGTAGAATTGCCTCTACGATATCTGATTGCAGTTTGCCTTATGAAATTCGGTTGCAGACCTTTCCTCCCCGACATCCATTTGCAGTTTGCCTCCATTGATGTCTAGTTGCAGATTTATCCTCTCGACATCAGGTTGCAACAAAACGGGAGATGGGAAGATATAATCTTCCATCTGTACTTGGATATTGGGTGTTTAATAAAGTATGAAAATAGAAGTTACGTTTTTGAAATTGGTGATATGAAAACAGAAGTAAAAGTTGAGATAGTAAGAGTAGAAAATTACAACGATAAAATATTCAAATAAAATGATAGATTTAGAATATAAGCTATACACAAAAATAGTAGGAAGAGGATTTATAATGTGTGGAAGTATGCCATAACTATAAAAGTAAAACATTACAAAAAGAAATATACTGAAATGAATAAGACGATGTAAAATAGTGGAAAATTATAGTATCGTGAAATCAAAGTATTTGTAAAGTGAATGTAAACATACAAAATTAAAATTCAAAAATCTAATAGAAATAGTAACAAGGAAAATGATAGACTTAATAATGATTTAATAACTAGTAGTTCAAAACTTAATAGAATACGAAAGAGTAATAGGTAATGTGAAAGCGCATAAAAGAAAAATCAGAAAGAAAACGAGTAAGTCAAACTTAAAAGATTAAGATTAAGGGTTCTAATTGAAATAATAAATATCAAAGTGAATTAATAGTATAAGAAAAATATTTTTTTTTGAATGAATAAGTATTACGATGAAATCCACGAAGATAAATTTTAGAGAGGGAAGTGTGTCCACGTATAAAGTATCATGAATATAGGTTCAAACCCATTACACTTCCGCGTGCCACTCTGATACCAAGGGAAAACATGCTCGCATACAATATCACATCAATTGTATACGAGGGGAGTATCATGAGTGCAAGCTCCATAAATTCATCATGCATGACTCCAACCATCCAATAGGAAAAGGGAGGAGAAAACATCAGTGTATAGAGCAACACAAATATCAATCACTTATATTTAAATCTCTATAAGCTGAACTTGCACTCTAATGTCCACCCTAATGTGTCGTCCTTGTAATTTTTTACTACTTATTGAAGTTTGCTCGGATACCACTTGGAACACTCTGAATTCTATTTACATGTAATTTGTAGTACAACGGGATCTTTTACTTCAATTCGTACAATTTTACAAGAAAATTAAAACTTTTCTTTTATAATAATGTTTGTTACAGAATTACACAGCGGAAGTTTAAATAAAAATACAACATGAAAAACAACTCTAATATCAGCAGCTTTGATCATGAATATAATCTTTATCATCAACCGTATTTAAGTCCATGCCAATCCAATCAAGCCCTGCACTGAAAAACTGTGGGCACGTCAGTTGCTTACAGCCGACGAAATATTATAAACGGCGATCCTCACTATACCGTAATATAACGATTCTTTAATACTTTAACAAACACAAACTTGAATACATATAAAAGTGTAAAGAGAGTGACTATCCTAATCATGTCAGTGTATGCAATGACTTAATACCTAATGCAGATGTTTACGCTAGGATGACACTAATGCATACTTGTTCGGATTCTATGTATCCCATACTACATAGGTCCAAGGGAAAGCACCTACGTACTCCACATTGTAGGGTTAGATCCCTCGCCATGCATTCTACTATGATGACTACTACAAGATACCTTGAAAGTATTGGATCTTGCCCTTGGAATACTAGAGACCAATTCCTTTCTGTGGATCATTCTGTGGCCCTTACGTCCATTGTCCCGAAATACTGGGGATCGTCTTTCTCCGCAGGTCATTCTGGAGCCTCATTGCACAAGCATCACATGAGCGTTGCTCTCGTCCTGGAATACTGGAGATCATTCCCACTCCGTGTATCATTTGTGGCGCTTACGTCCATCATCCCGGAATACTGGGGACCGTCTCTCTCCAAGGACCATCCTGGAGTCCATAACTCACGTTTGCTCTAGTTTCATCATGTCACCAACTATTGCCTGTCCTTATGTTTGAAACATGAATGAATAATACTACCTAGAGCTAGCTTACCCTACTACCGGTCTTAAACCATACACCGAGAACGATAGCCCATACTGGCCCTTCTAAAAAAATCAATTATTCATTTTCAATATTTGCCGGTACCTAGGTCTTACTAAGCCTCTAGAATCAATATCTTTTCATGTTCAACAACTTGAGGCACTCATACCCTTATTATTCATGTTCATGTATTTATTTTTCATTCAAATTCTCATTTATTCTTATTTATTCATCTATAAGTACAATCCCAACCTACTCAATTTCACAATACACTTTTCATATTCATCAAAACTTTATCAATACAAGTTAATTAAGATTAAAACATAATCTCTTAAAAATTCATCATTTGAAAATTCACCTCATCATTTTCCTTTGATTTATTTTGAATCAATCTTAACATATTTAATCATATATATATATTTCTCTTGAGTTCGCATCTCATCAAAATATGAATATAATCTTTATTTTCCCAAAAATATAACTTAAAACAGTGAGAAATATTCTCAAGCACTTCATCTAAGTATCATTTGTAAAACAGTAAATTCAAAGTCAGAAAACTGCATTCCATGCTATTTGTAAAAATCATAGAAAATCATATGCTTCACAAAACCTTGCGTTCTTTATATCAAAATAAAGGTATACAAGTCTAGTACAATTTCTAAGTTAAAAGTTTCCTTAATATACTGTATCTATAACTAAATTCTTCAAAATATATAGTATGTCGAAATATTGAAATACTGTCAATTTATACAGTCTTGAAAAATTCATTATAAATTCAGTTCTTTGTGAAAATTTGATTTCTTAAACTTTTCAGAAAGATTAACGAGTCTACTACAATTTCTTAGTTCTGAATTTCTCAAATTATTTCATTTGCGAAGCTAAATTGATAAAAAAGCGAATTGTGTACAGATTTTCAACAAGCAGTCAACTACTAATCAGTTCTGAGTTTAGATTTTATTTAAATAGTAAACGACCTCCAAATCTTATGAAATTTTAAAGAAATGTTCCTGACACATACAAGATGCTCCCAAAAAAGTTTTTGTTCTAGATTCCAACTATTTTATTAAATACGATTTTCTGATGTGCAAACAAAATTCAAAACAGTAACTTTTCTTGGCATGAATTAGCAACTTTGAGTACAAATTTATATCCAATTCATATAATGTATTACCATGCACCCAAACAACATCATTTCAACTTACATACATAACAATCTTTTAATTAGCATGCATTTCATTTAAATATCAACATCACAAATTAACCACTACTCATATGTATAAACAATTTTAAATATCAATTTTCCTACATATGCATGATACTATATTTTAAAAAGTTCAAGAAGTCATCCACCTTAATTTAAGAAAGAAAATGAACTCCTATTAGATGGCTCCTAGCTCCAAGAATGGGACTCCCTTCTCCTCCTAGCAAGCCTTCCTTCCTCCAAGCAAGAACTCAAATAACTCTTTTTTTTTCTTATCTTTTCTTTCTTTTTCTCTCTTTCTTTTCTTATCTTTCTTATCTTTTGTTTCTTTTCTTTTTGATTCTTGGTGCATTTGTTCATGAATTAGGAGGAGATATTTAGAGGGCTAAATGGGTGCATGAAGAGACACCCACCACCCAAAATAAATACTCATTAACAAAATTAATCACCTACTCACCATTACTACACAAACCCCCACCTCTTCTCATTCCTTCATGAATTTGCCAACCGTTGGATTTTCTACATTTGCACACTCTCTCATTCATTTGTTTAATTATTTGTTTATAGCCTAAATGTATATACTTGTTACATGACAAGTGTAGGATTTAAACGTGTTTATTTAAAGTAGAATAAATTAATGAGTTTCTTCTTTTTAATGAATTTCTAGTGGGCTTGAAAAGAGACTTTAGGCCTATGCATTAAAAATCAAAATAATAACATAGATAAAAATGAGAATAGATATCATTCTTAGGAAATTCTTTTTGGATTAAAATTGCTTGCAATTTGCACATGCAATGCACATATAAAATATTAAAAATTAATCTGGGAGAAAAAAGTCAAAATACAAAATACGTAGAACAATAATGTTGTGTATATTTCACGTGATAATAAATATACGTAATCGACACGTGTATTGAAAGCACGTTCAATGTACGTAAAACACAGAGATTAAAATAAATGTATATGTTGGAATAAAATAGAATGAAAAATGAGTTTGGACATGGCAGAAATGTATAAATAGTCAAAATAAAAAATACGTAAAATATTTAAATTAAAAGATGCTACGAATGTTACCAGTAACGGTACAAATATATGTGCGTAACACATGAGGGACAAAATTTTCATTACTTAATTTTGCGCCGTGTTACAATTATTGGGAGTTGGGGTGGTGTTCGGAGGTAGGGGGATGGGTTTGGGAGGGAGTTGATGATCAGGAAGGTTGGGGGGGGGGGGGGTGGCTCTTTGCAGGGAGTGGTTGGGAAAGCAGGATTTTCAAGTTGTGGGAATGCTGTGGAAGGTGTGGATGACGCTGGTGATGAGTTGAGGGATGGATTTGATGGCGAACATCCCTATTTTGTTGAGTCTGTTGTTTATGCATACTTTGGCCTTGGTACCTCTGGTCATTCCTCTCTCTGTGGGAGCGGCGAAGGTCTTTGGGGGGGGGGGGTCTCTCTTATGCTCGAAAGAGCTAGTAGGAGGGCTCCCTCTATGGGCCCATCCTCTGCGGGTGGCGATGTGGGGCGATGATGCTGATATCTCTCCCTAACCGACGTTGATGCACACTATGGTGTGTATGTATGGGGATTGATGGTGTCTGAGCCTCTTATTGTCCTCATCAAGAGGGTTGGCTAGGTGGTTTCGGTGGGGGTAGCACCAGGGTTGGGGAGTGAAGGGGGTGGAGGAAGTAGCAGAGGTATTGGGGGTGGCTACACAGAGAAACAGGGATGGGGGAGGGGGATCCTCAGTGGTAGTCGGAGGATGTGGTAGACCCACTCGTTGGGCCCTGCAGCCACTCATCTCAAGTTCCGACCGCACCATGGATGCCTGTTCTCCTAGCTTGGTTTAGGATGTTGGGAAATAGGTGCAAGTAAAAGAAAGTGTGAAGAAAAGAACGCACACCAGGGAGAAGAGGCAGGAGGAGGGAGTGCAGCTTAGGGAGAGGAGGGGTAGGCTGGTGTAGCTCCAGTGCTGGGGTTCAGGTGGGAGGGGAGGGAAATCAAGTGCATTCTTAGCTACTTTCTTCATAGTTTATTGTACTGGAAACAATTGCCGAAGAGGATTACTCCCACAAGTTGTCTAGTAGTGGAAGGTCTTTCAAATGGAAGTCAAAATGCGTTGCAAATGGAATCGATCCATTGCTGATATTGCAAGAGGTCACGTCATATCAACAAAGACATTTGGAAATTGCAAAAGCAGAAGAGCGTCAACAATGGCAGTACTACAGCAAATGTGGTTTACTCTTCTGAATCAGGTGATTTGTGTCTTCTTATTTCAAATTATGTAGAAGTGGATTCTGGTTGGTTTCTTGACTCAGGAGTTCTACTCATATGCTCCAAGAAGGAGTTGTTTTCTACTTATAAGTCTACTACAAGGCGTTGTGTGAGAACGGAAACTGAGCATATTTGTTAAGTAGTGGGTGAGGGGACAGTAGAGTTGGAGATGCCATGTGGAAACAATTACACTCTACGGGAAGTCTTGCTTATTCCTCTGTTGAAACGAGATCTGATTTCCTTGGGAAATCTTGAAGCACGTGGCTGTAGGAACACAGCAACAGGTGAAGTTCTGTCTATTTTTCATAGTCATCGTAAGGTGATTATAGGTATGAGAGATGTTGGGCCAAGCCAACGAAATCTTTACAAGCTTCGAGGGATCCGAAATACCTGTGCAGGTGTTGTTTCTATTCCCGATATCCCCGCAAGTTCATCTAGTTTGCCACAACTAGCATCATCAAAGCGAGACCACAACATTCGAATATCGTCGAGAGTTGGAGAGTGCCTCGGGGTAGGTGGAGGTCGTGCGGAGGTTGGCAACTCCGTGTTAAGGCCTACTAAGGTGTGCCCTTCAATGGGGTACACTGAACGGTGAGATTGAGTAGAATATTTGTTCAACTAGCTGAAAAAACTATCGTTCCATGTATGTTCGCAAGTGGAGATTAGTAGAGTTCAGAGATGATGAATCACATCATGTTGATGGAACTCGTATGTAATCCAAGGTTGAGATTGTTAGGATTATGTCTTGCATACTCGTTCTTCAATTAGAAGAAGAGACGATGAAGAATGGAGGTCGAAGCGTCGAGCAGAGATCAGTAGAAAACAGAGCAGCAATGTAAGCATGAACAGAGGCATGTACAATCGAATGTACACCTCTCGGGTCTGGGCGCTATTGAGGTGTGGTCGATCGCACTTGGGTGCATTCGACCTTCTGTGGTTGCAACAATGTTTTGGGCCTAGGTCTTGAAGACCCCTTTCGGCCTAATCTTCAACTCCCACTCAGATCGTATGGCTCCTATTCAGTACATTCTTCTATAAGATATATCGGACGACTGAAATATCAAGACTAACTTAGGTTTCTCTCTATTTTTCTTATATTTATTGTAATGGCCTCCAATATGAAAGGTCAAGTACTTCATTGATATTATTCTCCATTGCAAGTGAGGCTTGAAAGATAGTTTCTGATGAGTGAGTTTAATTTCTTATATTGAGTGAATTTGTAACTCCTTGTAATATAATCTAGTTGAATATTATATCTCCCAACATTTCCCTCCGGATTAAGCGAAAGCTAACCGAGATAAATTCATCGTGTGTTTGTGTTGGATTGGTGGATCTATTTGTTTGGTTGTTCGATTGATTCGTCTCATCTACCTCGCCATTCACATTTCTCCAATTAGTTCCGCTACGCCATCGGTGTTCGACGAAATTTACTAATAAGAGTTGTAGTGAGATTCCTCTCCCTGTCACAACACCCCAACAAAGTGGTATCAGAGCTTCAGGTTGCTTAGTCTCTTGGTGAAGATAACAGGTCACAATCTTTTGAAGATCAAGCAGTTCGATGGAAAGATCAACTTCAATCTTTTAAAAATGTAGACATGTATGATGTCCTAGTTCAAGAACGACTACAGTTAGCCGTCTAGAAGAAGAAAAAGTCATCTGATATGAATGAGGATGTTTGAGATGATATTTGTGAAAGAGCTGTAAGTCTAATCAGACTATCATTGGCAAACGAGGTCAAGTACAAGTTTCTTGAAGAAACTAAAGCAACAAGTTTGTGGGAAACTCATAACTGACTACTCTGGTTCGTCGTTACTAGATGAGAAGAATTGGAAGAGCAAGTTGTTAGGTTTCAAGAGCAATCACAGATTACACAACGAAAAAAAAAAATATATCGAAAGCTAGCCATGGATCCATGCAAAAACAATAAATCGAGTTTAGGAGTTATACCTTAAAGATGGATTTGGAGTCTCCAAAATATGCCAATCAAAGCACTGCAAAGGTTGCGGTGTCTTTACTGTATCCACACGAACGGATCAAATCAAGCTCACCCTCATGCTGCGGTACCAGCCTTGGGAATGAGATATTCCTTACGATCTCTCTCTCACAATTTCTGTGACGGATAGGGTTTTCTCATGTATCTTTTGCATAGAAATATATCGTATATATAGGTGCAGAAAATCAACCCTAAGAGAATGGTGAGGCAGTTGGGCTCACAATCTGACCTGGGTCAGATTCGTGTGTGATCCTTCTAACTTTAGTTGGCCCATTTAATCTAATTAATTACCCAACCATGTCAGGAGCCCAAGTCTTACTAGGATACCCAATTAAATTCATCTCATGAATTTAAATCCCAATTTTGATCAATTCTAAGTGTGTGACCATGTAGATTTCCATTATGTTGACAGTAATACTAAAATCATATTCTTGTGTTACAAACAGTGAACGGTATCTAGTAATACATCACTGCTACTCAAGTAACAGGAATGCCAGTGATTTGACATAACCTATCCGTAACCAATGCTACAATGTAGTCTAGTCCCTTTGCAATACCCTGAATTTTTATTTGATGAGAATTGTTGATTTTACGTGTTGTGCACGTACAAATTTTGTATGTATATTTTCTTACAAAATTATCTCTTATAACATGAACAAATAAACATTTTTCTTTCTCTTTATTTTCTAAAAGCCCATTTTAAAAGCCTAAGATTGTTCTTCTAATTTAAGCCCACCCTAATTAATTAAAAAATTTATTTTGACCCATGAGCCTAAAGCCCACTATTTTTGAAGCCCACAAATTAGTTAATCTTTTAATTGTCACAACTTGTCATGTAGATACAATTAGTAGACAATTAATTAATTAATTTTGGCACAACTTAATAATGGGGGTACTAGAAAGGGCACGTGCACACACTAGAGTGTGCATTGCACACCCTTCTAGGGGTGGCCGGATTGTGGAGAGAGAGAGAGGGAGAGTGGGATGAAGTTGAGGGGTGGTTATGTGATCATGGAAGTTACTACAACTTCTCAATTCATCTTGTTCCTTAATCTCTAACTCCTTGATTAAATCCTAGCCATCTATTCCCATCCTAAAAGTGTATAAATACCCTTATATTTCTTCTCATTAGTACATTACATAATTCATTAAGAGAGAAAAGATAAAGAGCAAAAGATTGAGAGACATTAGTGAGCAAAAGATTAGAGTGTGCAAAGTTGTGTGTGTTCCATCTTGGAGGCCGGCCCATCATCAAGCACAAGGAGGAGGCTCGGGTTGCACCAAGGAGCAAGGAAGAGGAGCATCTTGCAACACAATCTAGGAGGAGAAGACTACTTTCTTGCATTCTAGGAGACTCTAGGAGCTTTTCATTTCGTTTTCTCCAATAGGTGGGTGTTTCTCATGCTTCTAAATATAGATGCCATGCTAGGAATGTTTTCATGAAATTATTAAAGGATGACTAGTTGAAATTGAACTCATGTTTGCTTAATTGGAGATGAGATGATAATTTAGAGGAGAATTGTTAAAATGATTGTTAGTTGATTTCTTGTGAATTAAAATGCTAGAAAATATCATTGTTGCTATGCTAGATGTTTAAGAATCTTGTTGTGTGAAGAAATCTATGTTCTTGAGACAAATTGAATGCTTGCATGCGAAATTAATTCGGTTAATTTAAAGTAACTCTATTGTAGCAAATATGGAAAATTTTGTGTCCTAAATTAAAGTGAATGGTTGATAAAGGAAAGCATGAAGAAATAAAATATTTTGTAGGAATCCCTATTTCAAATTGTGTGCAAATGTGACTTTTACTAAATGTTGGAATTAATTGTTTGAATTGAAACAACTTTATTGTAGGAAGATGAAAACTTGTGTTCTAAAATATTATTTTGGGGAAACCTTGATTTTAAATAATATGAAAATTGTGATCTTATTTTCAATATCAAAAATATATTCATTATAACCTGGTGCAATCGACAGTTGACCGGATTAGAGTCGACAATCGACTGTCAAGTAATAGATTTCGGACTTTTTGTTACGGAACAGTCGACCGACTATTGTAATAGTCGACTTCCCTAGTTATTTGTTTTGAGTTTTTAAAACCTTTATAGAACAGTCGACCGATTATGGTATAACAGTCGACTGCCCTGATCATCTTATTTTCGATATTTTAAATCATCGCGGAACAGCCGACTGGCCATGTTTTAACAGTCGACTGCCCTGAAGTTTCAAATAATATCTGTATTTGTGAGATAATTTCTATGACCTGTGGCCTAGTATAAATGAGAATTTGAGACTACTTTTGCAAGAAGGAACTTATTTTAATTATTAACCTAAATTGTGTTTTTTTTATAAAGAAAATTAAATGGATTGTTTTAATAAATTTAAAATGAGATTTTGGTAATGAGAAATTTGAAAAGTGTGAATTGTGAAACTAAGTGAAATTGTGAACTATGGAATTTGTATGGATTAAAATAAAGATTAGGATAATTTGTGGAAATATGAACTAGTGAATGTGACATGTTAGAAGAATTGCATTTTAATTATTTACGCATGATATTTTACTTGAAAAATTGAAATTAGACGACATGATGAGTTATGAAGAGCATTATGAATATGAATACAAGAATACTATGAATATGAAATGTGAATTGTGATTAATAATGAGAAAAAGACTTTATGAGGATGAAAACTCAATGTTGTAATTATGAGTTGAAATGAAGAACTAGGGTGTAGCTAAGCCTCATACCGGTAATGGAAAAAAATGTTGACACGATATTTGAAATGAAAAGACCAAGATTTGGGTCATGTGAAATGAATGAATAAGACTGGTATAGTGAGAGTGCTAACCCTAAGGGATTGATTTTGTTCATGATTCAATTAAACTAAGGATTAGATACATAGTGAAGATGTGACGAAAGTAAGAGAAAAATATTGAGTATGAGGGCCATTGGATTGGCAGCGTGAGAGTATTCACAGGATGTCCCATGATGCGTCATGATAGAGCGTGGATACTGCTCCAGAGTACCGTCCCGGTGGCGACGCTCGTGGGGTGTTTGGTGACTGCGGGTGGTGTCATGTCTATGGTAGGAGCTGAATTATCACAAGATGCCTGCATGATGAGTCATGTGTCAGTGCGTTGGGATTCCCTCCAGGGTGCCTAGACATGAGTTCGTAGCTCATAGAACATCTAGGATACTTACCGTAGTTACAGTAGTAGATTAAGTCATGGTGAGGGATTGAACCCTACAAGATGAAGAATGGTTAAGGGCTTGCCCTCGAATCTATGTAGTATGGGCTGCATAGACTCTGAACAAGTGCGCTTTAGTTTCATATAACATAAATAATTGCATTAAGGACTAAGTGCACTTTCACAACACGACATCAATAGGATAGTCCCTTTAGCTTTGTTTGTGAACAAGTTTATGGTTTGTTAAGTATTGAGAATCGTTATACTATTTTTGACATAGAGAGGATGGCCGTGTATAATATTTCGTCAGTTGAATGAACTAACGCGCCCACAGTTTTACATGCAGGGTAAAGATGCTTGACAAATTGAAGTATACATGGTGCTCAAAGATTGATTTAAATGTTGTTTCATATAATTACTGTAAAATTGCTTCCACTGTAATAATGTAAAGATATAATGTAACTCTGATGTAAGAAATGTTTCAATTTCCTTGTAGAATTGTACGAAAGAAGTGTAAAAATCCTGTGGAACTTCGAATTCAGTTGTATTTTAGAATTCGAGGTGTTACACCCTTTGTCTAGATACCTTAATTGAACACAAGGCATAGAGCGTGTCACCCTTGTATAGTTCAATCTTTTGTTTCTTGATGTCTGAGTAGACTTACTAAAACAAATGAGCTTAATATCGTATATTGACTCATTTAAGCGCAACCATGCATTTTACTGTCTCACTCAATCAAGGGGCCCGTAGATATCGCTCCTGTTATGTTGGAGGGACAAATCCTATCTAAGTCACTCATATCCCTCTGCATGGTTTGTAGTATATCCAATATTCGACTTTATAATCACCTTATTACAGACAACGTTTGATGACATTAAAACATGCGACTTCTCATGTAGGAAACTGTAGTGACTTCAAGTCAAAGGACTACGTACACGATGGTCACTATGAGAGCCGCTTATGACACTCACGTAACGATCCATTCAGCGTTCTCATGGTGGGTCAGTCCAATACATTATTACTATAATATGTACTCAGGTGAAGACTTGATATCTCATAGTCAGGTCCCGTGAGAATGGTCATCAGTCTACGCACACAGTAGTCTCTATGTATTATCGTTGTCCTAATACACAATAATACTTGACCAGTGACATTTAAGAATAGTAATATGATTTCAGTCAATAGGATCTCACAATCAAGTCATGCACTTGATATCTCATGACATTAAACTTACTATTCTAAGTACTTTATTATGTTCATTTAATTGACAATAAATAAAATGCCTCGATAGAAAATAAATATCATGATGCAATGTAAACTAGTAATGTCAATACATAATTGGCCTCTAAGGCATACACCAATAATCTCCCACTTGCACTAGAGCCAATCAAACATACATCTAATGCCTATAGACCTAGTGTGACCTTCATGCTTTCGTTGTGCAAGAGGCTTTGTCAGTGGGTCAACGATGTTATCATTTGTCGGTACTCTGTATATCTTCACATCTCCTCTATCGATGATCTCTCGAATGAGACGAAAGTGCCTAAGTTTATGTTTGGATTGCTGGTGAGATCTAGGCTCCTTAGCTTGTGTAATGGCGTCATTGTTATCACAATGGTCCACTGGTGTAACGCCCCGAATCCCAAATACAACTGAATTCAAGAGTTCTACAGGATCTTTACACTTTATCTAGTACAATTTTACAAGGAATTTAAAACTTTTCACTTTACATCAGAGTTTACATGAAACTTTACATTGCACAGCAGAAGTAAATTTACAACATTTAAATAATGTACAACAACTTTGCATAATCTTTAAACCTCTATTCCTCTTTAACCTTTATCATGTCATTACCCTGCATACAAAACTGTGGGTACGTCAGTTTATTCAACCGACGAACATTATACACGGCCATCCTCTCTATGCCGGAAATAGTATAACTCATTTTTCATATTTAACAAACACAAACTTGTCACATATCAAACTAAAGGGACTACCCTATTGATGTCGTGTTGTGATTGTGCACTTAGTCCTTAATACAGTAATTTATATTACATGACACTAATGGGCACTTGTTCGGATTCTATGCATCTCATACTAAATAGGTCCGAGGGCAAGCCTCTTAATCGTTCTTCATCTTTGTAGGGTTCAATCCCTCGTCATGACTTAATCTACTACTGTAACTACGGCGAGTATCCTAGATGATCTATGAGTACAAACACGTGTACAGGACCCTAGAGGGGAATCCCACGCCATGTCTTGACTCATCAAGCATGCATTCTGTGGCAATTCAGCCTCCTCCCTGAAAACGATCCTCTTGCAGTCACCAAATATCCCACAAGCGTTGCTAAAGTCCGATCATTACTGAGTTGTGCCCACGCCATGTCTTGACTCATCAAGCATGCATTCTGTGGCTCACAAACCCGCACCGTAAACTCTAACTCTCATACTTGTGTTTTTCTCTCACTTTCATCACGTCTTCACTATGTACTAATCCTTAGTTTTTATTAGATACATGAACAAAATCAAAGCTCTAGAGTTACTCTCTCCACTAAACCGGACTTATTCATTCATTCAAACATGACCAACCTTGGTCTTTCATTTCAAATTTCATTTCATTTCTTTCCAAATGCCGGGGGAGACTTAGCTACTCCTTTATTTCAATTCCAATTCATAATTTCCAAGATTGAGCATTTCCAACTCATAAGTTCATTTTCATAATCATAAGAGATTTTTTTTTTTTTTCAGTAACATGATCTCTAATTTATTCATAAGTCCATAGCCATACATGGAATTCAATTATTCCTTACGTGTTTCATCAACATCATTTCCATATTAAAAATCACAACACTAATTTATATAGCAAAAATTGAGCATTCACATTTCGTAATTTTCACACTATTCTCCAATGAGAATAAATTACATCACATCACTTCATATAATTCCTTTCTTTGCTATATTGTTTTTCTAACACTTCATTCCAAGTTCTTTTGCAAATTAAAACTTCACAAAAATATAAAATGTAGAACCATAGTCTTATTTATACATTTATTCTCAAAACATACTCTACTTCATGCAAATAATACTCAAATTATTTTTCACAAGTCCCACATAATTTTAGAATAATAAACATATTTTTTTCATAATTTTTCCATCATCAAAAATCCAAAAAAATGTTTTTTCCCCTCAATTTAAATACTGGCCGAGCCCAGTATTCGAACCCACAACCAGAGAGAAGCAAGCCGAAAGCACAGGCCACTAGGCCACTTGCGCCAGCGGTATAGAAAAGCGCTGAGAGCATTAAATGCTCTCGACTGCAGTTCATTTTATATATTTTTTTTAAAACACGAAATAAAATATGCGATGCTACTGGGAATCGAACCATCGACCCGCCCAATACTGTAGCGAATAAGAGCATCCCGACCACGTGAGCTATACGCTCAGGTTGTCATAGTTACAACTTGAAGTTTATTTAAATCGATCCTCCCTGTTTATTAAAACATTTCGATGTTCAACAAGCTCTCATTTCATTTTACTTTTATAAAATTTGCTATAAATTTCCAGATTGACTAATACCATCATAAATTATACTCCAGTATATAGAAATTAATTTTTTAATAATTAATGCATATTTTTCATGTAATTGACTCGAATTATAAACTACCACTACCACGTTTCTTCTTTTTCGACATTTCTTAACGAATTTAACATTACTAATCTCCTTATTAGCAACCTTCATATTATTTCTCTGTTTTTTTAATCATTTCCCAAACATACAATCTACATCTTAATTCATTCATTTCAACATTATCACAAAGGTCCATTTAACCACATCAAGTAACATTGTCAATCTACTAACTTTTGTATATAATCCTTGATGTAGATAATGAAATTTTTCTTCAAGCAATCCATGGCTACAATCTATTCGTACACAACTTAATTTTTAATAATGGAACCACATACACTTGCATATTCACATTTCAATCAATCAATAGGTCATTTTTCTAATTAAAGTGTACTCTTCTTAATCTTTTCATGCATCATTCTTTCAATTCACATCTAGCATGTTTCCTAATTAGAAATACGGAAAATTTACCCACCTTAATTTGGAGAGAAATACAACTAGCAACCTCCTAAACGAATGTCCCTGCCACGAGAGCGGTCCTCCTCCTAGATGCGTGCACCCGAGCCTTCCACAAGCCAGACCCGAGAGCTCCTAGTGTCGGCCTTCCTCCTTGCTTGATGTAAGCACAATCCTCCCACACAATCTCAATCTTTTAACTCACTTAATAAACTACTAGATAATGTATTTTGAACTATAGGTTTGGAGGAAATAATAAGCAGAAGAATAACTAGGCTAGGGGGGGGTATTTATACTAAAAATCTAGGAAAATGGAAGGCTAGGATTAACTTAGGAGTTAGGATTAAAAGGCTAGGATTCAAAGAGGAGTTACAATAACCAACCATGATCAAGTAACCACCACCCATGACTCCACTTGAATTTTCCCTTTTCCCTCCAAAGCTCCAACCGGCCACACAAGTGTGCTTTTGCACGTGTACGTGCAATGCACGTGCATGCAACTTGGTCTCCATTTAAAAATTGTACATTATATTTTATAAAAAATCTTTAAAATGTATTCTACATTACAAGTTGTATTTAAAAATAAAATAGCTCATGGGCTTTAGTTTTTGGGCCAAAACAATAATTATAAAAAGATAACAATTAAATTAGATTTGGGCTTTTAAAAAGAAAGGCTTTTGTCTATTTGAAAAAAAAGGGCTTTATACAAAAATAATTAAAGAGCACATATATAAATATCTATACTCATCATAATGAAAAATAATTATCAAAATATTGCACGTGCACGCTACGTGCAAAATAAAATAATTTTCATTAAATGAAAATCGGGGCATTACAACTGGGTCCACAATGATAGGAACTATGCGAAGTTCAGTGATAAACTTTCTGATCCAAACGACCTCCTTTGCTGCATTGGAGTCAACAATATACTCAGCCTCTATGGTGGAATCGATTACTGTCTCTTGCTTCAAACTTTTCAAGCTTACAACTCTACCATTTAGGCAAAACACGAAACTCATTGATATTTGGAGTCTTCCTTATCAGACTGGATGCTAGTGTCAGTGTAACCCTTTACAGCAAGCTCTTCCTTGGTTCCATATACCAAGAACGAATCCTTAGTCCTTTTTAAGTACTTAAAGATGTTCTTGACAACAGTCTACTGACTCTCATCAGGATTTGACTAGTACCTTCTTGTCATGCTCAAAGCATATGAGACATCTGGATGAGTACATAACATGACATACATGATAGATCCAATTGCATGCATATGGAATCTTAGTCATGTGGTCTCTCATCTTGAGTGGAAGGACATTGAGCCTTAGACAGGCTTACACCATACAACATAGGGAGAAATCCTTTCTTGGACTCTTACATATTGAAGCGTTTCAATACTTTGTCTATGTATGTACTCTGACTCAGGCCAAGCAGTCTTCTTGATCTATCTCTATAGATCTTGATACCTAATACATAGATATCTTCACCCAAGTCCTTCATGGAAAAGCATTTTCCTAGCTAAGTCTTTACAGACTGTAAGGTAGGGATGTCATTCCCAATGAGTAGTATGTCATCTACATACAATACCAGAAATACAACTGTGCTCCCGCTAACCTTCTTATATACATAAGGTTCATCTTCGTTCTTGATGTAACGTCCCGAATTCCAAACAGGTAATTCGTTGCACAGCAGGATCTTTTACTTCAACTTCATACAAATTTACAAGGAATTTAAAACCTTTTCATTTACAACATTGTTCTTTACAATAACACAACGGAGATGAATAAGTACAATACAACAAATAATAATGGAAGCTCTTCAGTATTATGTCAAACCATCATAGTGACTTCAAGTCCATGCCAAATTCAATCCTGCAACTAGAAAACTGTGGACACATCAGTTGCATACAACTGACGTAATGCTATAATACAGCGATCTCACAATCTTAATAATCACAAACTTGAATGCAAAAAATATAGAAGTGACTATCCTAATTATGTCAGTGTATGATATGACCTAAAGGCTAATGCAGGCATTCACACTACGATGACAGTAATGCATACTTGTTCGGATTCTATGCATCTCATACTACATAGGTCTGAGAGTAAGCCCTTAACGTACTCCACAATATAGGGTTTAATCCCTTGCTATGCAACCTACTACCATGACTACTACAAGATTTAGACACTCTGCAAGTATTGGTTCATGCCCCGGAATATTGGAGATCAATCCCACTTCGCGGATCATCCTGGGGCCTATTTCATCCCTCGTCCCGGAATACTGGGGATTGTTTCACTCCGCGAGTCATCCTGGAACCCTCATTGCACAAATATCCCATGAGCGTCCTTTCGTCCTGGAATAATGGAGATTAATCCCATTCCGCGGATCATTCTAGGGACCCATTTCATCTCTCATCCCGGAATACTAAGGATTTTCTTGCTCCGTGGATCATCCTGGAGTCCTCATACTCACATTTGCTCTTGTTTCATCATATCTCCAACTAGTGTCTGTCCTTAAGTTTAAATTGTAGTTATTAAGACCTACAACGAGCTTACCCACCAGACTTAAACCAAAACACCGATAATGTTTGCCTACATTGGCTACTTCTGAAAGAGAAACTTAACCCACACTGGCTACTTCTCAAATTTCATACATCATAACCTGCCGGTATTTTGGGTCCTGCTCACTCTAGAACAACAAACCATCTTAATAAAGAGATCACATAGGTCACATCTAACCTGATCATACACATCTCATTCATTATTCATTCTTTCTTCTTTATCTATTCTCTTTATGTTTATCATCTCAATATAAATAAACATTTATAACAGTGCGATTGATCAATTTTTTGTAGACAAACACTAAGTTAACATTTTTGATTCATCACTTAACAATATTCAACAACTAATTAATTGATAAACCTTTTACAAAACATCGCATGATTAATATTTCAAATCCTTGCTTTATCTCGTAATTTCACGTATAGTACCCTCTGCATGAGTTCCTAAAATTGTATTCCATTCCCAAAATTTTAAATCATTTTAACATAAACAAGCACCCTCAAATTTAGAGTAGAAACTAGATTCATCTAGTACATTGTCTAATGTAACTTTTAAATCTCCAAAATACATCTTAAAACAGTGTAGAATTATTTCCAAATGTTCTAATAATATTCTAAAAAAAATTCCACGACTTCCTCCCACTTTTAAAAACATAAAAAGCGCCCCCCCCCCCCCCCCCCCCCCCGAAAAAAAAGAAAAAATAATTATAATAAAAATAAAAATGTGTACACTCGGGATCGAACCCATGCACACAGCAAACCCAAACCACAACCCAAAGTGCACCCAACAACCAACTTGCCAACTCACTGTTGGTGTAAAACTCTAATGACAATTTCCTTATATATTTTCGCTTACTGTTTGATACTTTCTCAGAGTTATCAAAAAAGAAAAAACCCCACTGGAGCTCGAACCCGCAACCACATGTCGTCGTACATAGCACCCACACCCACACGCTAAGACCAAGCTATCAAGCATACACAACTAATTATATTACTATCATAAATCTTCTAAATCGACTATCTGTTTCTAAATTTCATTAAAATTTTGATCTATCATTATCTTCGCATTATTATTATTTTATCATTTCTAGAGAATAAGTTCCTTCAACAATAGTGTATTAGTCCGAAAATAAATCGTCTAACAATCTATTCACAAAAGTATAAGGAAATTATTACTCAACTTGCATGAATTGTTCATAGTTCTACAACTTGAACTATATAAATTATTGTTTCTTGTACAACTAAATTTTTGGGGAGTTTTTACATTACTACATTGTATATAGAGGAATTTAATTCCATGAGTTTATTTTATAAATTCTCCACTAGATAAGCATTCTATAAAACTCCTATTAATTCAATTACCTACTACATGACTGTAATTAAGCATGTACTAATAAATTTTGCCAGAGATGTTACTTTGCATACACATGCCAATTTTATTATCCATCTACATATTTCTAGCATGCACAATTACTAATATTTTAGAAAACAATGAAAACCCCACACATTCACATACTAACTATGACAAACAGTGCACAATTAAAATTCTAGAAAACTTCTACACTTATACACACCAATTAAATTAGCATCTACAAATGTAACGTACCGAATTCCCAAACACGGTAATTCGTAGCACAAAATGATCTTTTACTTCAAATTCATACAATTTTACAAGGAATTTAAAACTTTTTATGCAACATTGATCCATTACATCAACGCAGTGGAATTTAAATAAATACAACATGATAAATACAACTTTAACATCAACACTAAAAATCTGAAAGTAATCTTTAGCATCGATTCTTCTTTATGTCTTTTTGCCAATCCCAGTCATGCACTGGAAAACTGTGGGCACGTCAATTGCATACAACTGACGCAATGCTATAAACATCGATTCTCGCTATGTCATAAAATAGCGACTCTCTTACTTTAGCAAACACAAACTTGAATGCATTACAAAGTGTGACTATTCTAAACATGTCAGTATATGATATGCCTTAGATGCCTAATGCAGATTTACTGTAACCCCTGTTTTTCATTTTCTGTTTTTTTGGGATATATTTTTTATTTGAGTATTTATTCATCTTGTATTCTCCAACTCTTTTTGAATCATGTATTTGATCTTCATTATCAATATATTCATCTATTTGATTTGTCACCTTTTATTTGATCTCCTTGATTCATTTGTCTACATATTAATTCATCTCTGGTTGATCGAGCTATTATTTTTTATCCTTAGTAATTAATTGTTCATGTCCTATTTTATTTATCTATTTTGTTCCTATCTCATTATTGGATCATTCTATATTTATTGGATCCTATTAATACCCTATTTCTATTTCTTGTGGATCTTTAAACCCTACAACCCATTTAACTAAATCCTTCTTATTGGGTTTAACACCCAATACCCGTAACCTAATAACACCCAACCCGTTACCCCCTAAAAACTCTAATAACCAACTCCTATTTAACCCCTACTATTTTACCCTATTCATATACTAAACCCTAGCAGCTACCCCATCTATCCTTTCCTCTCCATCCGAGATCCCCCTTCCGCTCATCTCACCCACTACCCTTCCTCCAATCTGCCGCGACCTCCCCCTGTGATGTGCCCCACAATGCCGCGAAGAAGCAGCCTGCAGTTGCGACTCCCTTCTCGCTGTCCTCTCCCTCCACTCTCCGACGATCCCCTTCCAACTCCTGCAATGCCGCCCAGTGAACCCAGTCCCCGACACGCCTCCACGGCACTGTGCTGTGCTCTCCCCGACGCCAGCACCCCCGTCATCTTCTCCATCGAGCCACCTCCTCACCCCGCTCCCTATACTCCTGCAACATCCTCGTCCCCATCACCCTACCTCGCCGACCCTCCTCTATTTCTCCCCCAAAAATAGAGCAGTCGACCCCAACTCCTCGTCTGCCACCTCCATCATCCTCCCCCCGTTCGCGTCGACCTCCTGTCCTCGCCTCGACCCTGCCTCCTCTTCCACCTTCGACTGTCACCACTATCACTGAAACTCAACCTTTTTGCCATCCTTCTCAATCGCCATCCTCATCAACAGAGCACCCGCCGCCGCCTGCCTCGCGCCGCCCTTGCCGGTGCTGCCTTGTGTGTCGCCTCCTACCGTCGACCGCCATGGACTGCCCCTAGCTACTGCCACTCCTCCCCTGTTTTTCTCTCCCCTGTGTGATCACACAATATGCCACTTTGAACCCCAACCATCCGATCGTCATGATCATGATCATCATGTCCCCTTGGTTTTGATCATGGTCGTATGATCGTTGTTGATCATCATCATCATCATCATCATCATCATCATCAAGCAGTTTCTAGCCGTCCGATCTGATATGATCTTGATCATCATCAGATCTGATCGTGATCTCTTGATCTGGACCATTCCGATCAATTTTGATCATCTTGATGTTCATCAACATTGAGATCTGTGCCTGATCGTGATCATCTCATCCAGATCCGTGTGTTGTGTTCGTGCCCGGGAATCCGTTCCCATTATTCTCATTCTTGCTTCGTTTCCGTCGTCATCTCCAGACAAGTAACTTGTATTCTTTAGGTTGTATAATACAAGTACTAAATACTGCCTGTAGTGTAGTTGCTTCAAGATCAATTTTCATGAAATTCCTCGTTGATCTTGTCTCTAGTTGTTGATCTACCCATAGTTGTCTCATACACACACGATATGAAATAACTTAGAAATAATTAATTCTTAATGTATACATGCATGTTGTTCGTATGATGTCGTATGCTTGATTATGTTAGTCATAGTATAACTTGTTGTGGACTTGCTAAACACCCTATACCATGTTTCTTGGACATCTAGTATACCCTATTTCATGTTTTGTTATGATTTAGATGTGTTTCATATGATCTAGTTGATTTTATGCATGAAGAATATTTCTGTCTTTTCTATTATCCCATTTTTGTTCAATATTTTAGGCCATATTAAGGTCAGTAAATAAAGATTATTTGTGAATATGAATTATAGATAATTTTTTCTACTTTCCATAAGTTCTGACAGACCTCAGTTTCAATTTGTGAGTTGCAAGTTATTTCTGTTTTACTACAGATGTGTAGGAAATTCCAGATTCTGTTTTTATATGGATTCTGTATGGTTATTTATTTTTATATTGATATTAAAGATAATATTTCGATCCAATATTTTGCTGAGTACAACTGGAATTGATTGGGATTAACCCCAAATTTTTGTGGATTTAATTGATGACTTTTACAAACTATTCTATACTTACAGAATTTTCATGCTGTTCAGTAAAGGAACCTTAATTTCAACCTGATTCTATTTACTGTTTATAAAAACTTTGTGAATATGAAATATAGCCTAGTGTATATATTTTATTACCCCTTTGACACATCTGGATTTTGATTTATATTTTATAATCTATTGTTGTTTTAGTACTGCTGTGTTTATGATTCCAAATTTACAAACTTGCTGTATCTTACTGTTTTCTGATTTTATTTGACTATACTATCTATGTTGGAAAATTATGAAACTTTATTTTCTGATACTAGATATACTAGAGAATACCCGAGATTTTTCTTGGATTTAATCAGTAAGTTTTTGTGCCGTTTTCCTGTTCTTGAATACAAACTTCTGATTTCTGGCTGAACATGTTTTCTGGATACAATTCTGTTTTGAGTCCTATTTTTTGAAACACCATATGACTTATATATATTTCTTGGATTCGACCGAGAGTCTATTTTTCAGATTTTCTGACGGATCCAGATTTGCATGTCTGTGGCAACAGGAATCCCAGATTTGGTGCAGTACTGTCTTACTATCCTGAACTAGAATTTTCGTTGTCCTACCCTGTTATGTGTTGTCTATCACCTGTGCATGTTTATCTTCTGACCTAAACCAATTACTTGTTCATGAAATGTTATTCTTGCCCTGTTTTGTGCTCGTATATACCTGTTTAATAATAATAACAAAGAACCAAGCCAGGGTTAAGGGAAATACCATAGTAGGGGACAATATAGGTATGTGTACTCAGAAGGGGGCCCATGTTTCCCATTTTTATGTTTGATTCATATTGATACATGAACCTGTTGCACTTTATATTTGATTCATGAATCCGTTGGTTCGTGTACCTGTTACCTGTTGATTCATGAACCTGTTGATACATGAACCCGTTGGTTCGTGTACCTATTTACTATTTGATTCATGAACCTGTTCCTGTTACCTGTTACATGATGCCTGAGTACACGGCCCTATAGAAATCCATCACTAGGCCTAAACATAATTTGCATGTATGTAGCAACCATGTGGTAAAAGTTTGAGACGCATGAAGTGCTATATAGATAGAACTAAAATACAAGACTTGACATGACATAATACCTGTTACATGCTTACCTAATACATGATCACCTGTACATGCTACTTGACACCTGTTACATGGTTACCTGCTTGCATGATATTTGACACGTGTTACATATTTACTTGCTCGCATGATACCTGTTACCTGTTATATGTTATATACACCTGGTATCTCACCACATTACTTGATTCTGTTCATGATTCATGCTAGTTGTTGTATTTTGTTGCTATGTCTATTCCATGCTATGTTTGCTTCCGCTGTTACTCTATTCCTGTTTATCTTTCCTATACTTGTTGCCTGTACTACAAGCGGCCCGTAACTTGCATTGACGGGCATTTTGTCTCTTTTTCCTTTTCATGCAAATTGTTAAATTGTGGATTATGGTGATCAGCTGCCCGATGGAGTAGGTGATCTAAGATTCTAGTTGGCTGGAGCTCTTTCTATATCTATTTATTTCTTGTTGCTTATCCTGAATAATTCTACTTGGCTACATGGATTATTTTTGAATTGGACTTTGTAGCCCAGACTTGTGTTTTGTTCCAGACATGATTATTTAAAATTCAGTATTCTTATTTCTTTTCAAGTAATCTTGTTGACTATATTAATTCATTTATGCATGTGTGGTTGACTATTTCTCTTGTATATCTCTTGTTTATACTTGTGCTTGTTGTAAAGATCCTAACAGCTTATGGATGATGAAAATCATTCGCTGGACTTAGTCGCGTATCGGTATTCCGTATTCCTTTTTGGGAAGTGGGGCATGACATTTACACTACGATACAGTAATGCATACTTGTTCGGATTCTATGCATCCCATTCTACATAGGTCCGAGGGCAAGCCCTTATCGTACTCTTCAATATAGGGTTTAATCCCTCGCTATGAATTACTACTACAGTGACTGCTGTATGTTTTAGATATTCTGTGAGTATCTAGTACCACCCCGATAATTCTTGAGTATCGCACTCCCACTTCAAGTGAATTTGGACACACTGCCTCATACCCAGTAATTCTGGAGGTAAATACCCACACCGCAAGCTATGACCCCGATAATTCTTGAGAGTCGTTCTCCCACCGCAAGTAGTTTTCGGCCATCACACCTAACACCCCGATAATTGTACAGACGAAACCCACACCGTGCTGTCATCGCTACCTCATCACACAAATACCCCATGAGCGTCGCCTTGATCCCAGTAATTCTGAAGGATATCCCCCACCGCGAGCCTCAACCCCGGTAATTTTGGAGACACCTCCCACCGCACTATCTAGGCCCCCACTCGTTTTTGTCCATACTTCATCACATCTCCCCTTTGTGCCTAACTTAGGTTTTAGTTTTTAGAAAATCATCATAACCTAGAGCTAGCTTACCCTACCAGACTTAAATCAACACGAGAGAAAGTCAGCCCAAACTAGCTACTTCTCAGGAGATCCTTAACCCACACTGGTTAGTTCTCAAATTCTCATTAATCACGAATGCCGGTTACCAAGGGTCTCACCTAGCCTCTAGATTCCAACAACCATCTCACTCTAGAGATCAAAATAGGTTATATCCAAGCTCAACATAAATATTTCAACTTTCAATCATCAATTTTCTTTATTCATGAAGTATTTAACTTTCATAACTCATTCAATAATAATTTCCAAATCGAATTTCTCATAAATAACTTGTAATTAATCACTCAAACCAATCACTTCCAAAGTTTTCCCAAAGCTCGAATCTTCAAAATTAATCACCTTCAAACATTTATAGCTCTTTTCACATTAATCTATATTTCAATCAAAACTCATTTATCTATTTTAAATTTCAAAATTCTGTAAAATTATTCCCAGAGTTTCTTTATTTCCAATTCAAACTTTACTTTCGTTTAAAATCAACTTTTAATATCTTCAACCATATACGTTTAAAATTTGAACTCCAACCCAATGATTAAACAGAACATGCCCTTTAGATTCTAAAAATATCTTTAGAATAGTGTAAAAATATTCCAAATTATTCTAATATTTTTTTATGATTTTTTCATGAATTTTCCCATTTAAGAAAATACTCAGAATAAAAAAAAAGTGTTTCAAACTCAATTGCCGCTGCCCTGGCTCGAACCACCGCCAACAGACAGCAAGCCAAACGCCCAACCACAGAGCCAACTCAGTTCTCAGTTATAAAATGCTCTGATTCTTTAAATACTCAAATATTCCTTCATTTCACCTTTAAATTTTTTTTAATTAATATCAAAGCCCACCCCAGCTCGATCCCGTGACATCAGAGACCCCCCCTCCCCCCAGCCACATGGCAGCACGTAGGCGCAGCACGCACACGCTAGCCACAAAAGCCAAACTCCGATTATGATAATATAGGAGTTAGGAATTTTAAGAACCCACTCTCGGTTCATTCCTTCCTTTAAAATATAAACACTCAAATTGATTTCTCTTAATTGTATCAAATTCATTTGCTCATATAACACATCTCAAAAATTTCAGTAACCAATTCTTACTGAATTCATTGATCATAAGGTGACTCTATACACAACCATGTAAATAGCAATTCCCTTAGAACTTTCGTTTAAAATTTGCCTTATATAAAAATTATCAATACTACTCCACATGCACACATATATATGTTTTATTTAACATGATGGGGGAAAATTTCTCCAAAAAATTATATTCTACTCAAATCAAACACAACTCAAATTTCATTTGTAACTCATTTACCAAATTTACTCATATTAAATTATAATTTTGCATGGTATCACATATGAGAATTAACCCAACTTGAAATTTAACTACACATAAATTCTACATTATAATTCTCTATTTAACATACATTTTTTCACATCCATCAATTTCTAGATTTCTAGATATCCATGCAATATGCATCACACAAAAGCATTAGAAACAAAACAATTTATTCACATCTAAAATTCTAATATGAATCTCCAAAACATGCATTTAAAACACCATTAGAAAGTAAGTAGAGACACCCACCTATTAGAGAGTGTACTAGTATCAATCCCCATCACAAAAGCTTCCAAAAATTTACAAAATCACCCAAGCAATCCTTCACCGAAAAGAGCACAAACACCCGAGCACCCTCCGTTTGGTTTCTTGATTTTTTGATTAATTAATTTGTGTATTGAATGGTTTAAGATGTAGGGTAATTATAGGGGTTAATTAGGTGGTTTAAATAACTAATTGTCCACCTCATTACCCACTAACCCACTCTCTCTCACCCCACTCACCAAGTCAGCCGAACCCCTCTCTTTGGAGTGTGCACATGCATGTGTGCACGTGCACATGCTTTGTGTACACTCACCCATTTAATAATTTGTTTTTATTGAATAAAATTTGGGTATTCTACATGACAAGTTGTGTAGGTTTTTATTTAAATAGTTTTTGTGGGCTTTAAAAATAATTTTAGGCCCATGGGTTTTATATAAATAAATAAATAATAAAAAGTGTAATAAATAAAATGAGAAGAAAAATGTGCATTACTTCTTAGAAAATTTTAGAGACAACAATGCATACAAAAATTGTACGTGCAATGCACGTGCAAAAATATTAGAATTAATTTGAGAGAACGGAAAACAGTCAAAATATAAAATATGTAGAATATGTATATTAACAATATTACGAATATTTCACATAACGAAAAATATACGTAGTCGACATGTGTATCGAAAACACGTGCCATACACGTAAAAACAGAAAGATAAAAATTAATATTTGAGTTGGCTCACAATAGGATAAAAATGAGTTTTGAGAAGACGAAAAATGTACAAATAGTTGAAATACAGAAATACGTAGGAAAGTACGTTACGACTATTACTCGTAACAGTACTAAATACACGTGTGTAACACACGTGGAGCAAATTGTCATAACTCAATTTTGCGGGGTGTTACAACACATATCATGACTAATCAAGCACAATCTACTGAAATTTAGAAGAAAATGAGAACACCCACCTTTTTCGTGATGCAATTAGCAAGTAGCAACTCCTAGAAATAATCCCCCAAGCCTCCCAAAAATTCCCAGGTCCAAAAATGAATTAGTGCATAGGATTTGTAACAAAATGAAATGAAATGAAAAACTCCTCTTCAAAGGGCCAGAGCTCCAATGAACAGAGTATAGGGTTTATAAAAAAATGGAAATGAAAAATTTCTTAATTCTTGGCCCGGATGGAAATAATGGGAGAAAGAGAGTGGGGCATGAACTTATTTATAACTACCCATAACCCTTAATTAACTCCCCACTAATCCACTGACTCAACTTAATTAACCCCCTCCTCATTTCCAATGTGGCCGGTCACTCAAGGGTGGGAAAGCATGTGCACATGCACATTATGTGTGTGCACGCTTCTACTTACAATTATTAGGAGTTCTTATTTAAATTAAATGCATAGGTTACATGTTGTAATATGTACTAGTTTTAAAAGAAAATGCACAAATAAAAATAAACATACACACTTCATAAAATTTTATTTTGAAAAAGAATACAACACGTGTGCTGCAAACACATGCGTCATACGTATCCAATAAATATTCAAATACGAAATAGATTTGAGCAATAGAGAAATGTTTATAAACAATCGAAATACAACATACGTAAAAATATTCATATTGATAATGTTACAGATATTTCTCGTAACGGTAAAATTTACGTAATCGACACATGCATTGAAAGCACGTGCATTGCGCATAAAAACACAAAGATTAAAATTAATATTTAAGTTGGCTCAGAATAAGATAAAAAAATAAATTTTGAGAAGACAGAAAAGTATATTAATAATCGAAATACAAAATACATTGGATATTTATATTAAAATATGTTACGGATATTACCCGTAACGGTACAAAATATATGCACGTAACACACGTGGAGCAAAATTGTCATAACTCAATTTTGCGGGGTGTTACACTTGATGAAACCAAACTCTTTGATTGCATCATCGAAACAAAGATTCCAACTTCTAGAAGCTTGCTTTAATCCATAATAGATTGTTATAGCTTGCACACATTTCCAACATCCTTTGGAGTGACAAAACCATCAGGTTGTGTTATGTATATATCCTCAAGAATATTTCCATTTAGGAAAGCCATTTTGACATCCATCTGCCATATTTTATAATCTTGAAATGCTGTAATAGCAAGCAAGATCCAAATAGATTCAAGCATGGCAACTGGGGGAAAAGTCTCATCATAGTCTACACCATGAACTTGCTTGAAACCTTTAGCCACCAATCACGCCTTAAAGGTATGCACATTACCATCCATGTCAGTTTGCTTTTTGAAAACCCATTTGCACCCAATATGTTTTACCCCTTCAGGTGGGTATACCAAGCTCAGATCTTATGGGCTTAAGCCATTTATCAGAGTATGGGCCTTTTACAGTTTCCCCATAAGTCATAGGCTCATCTTGATCCATTAGCAATACATCACCATGTTGAGTCACGAGAAATCCATATCTCTCGGATTGATGAGATATCCTACTAGACTTACGTAGGCCTTGTGCTACTTGAGCAGGTTGTTCCACAATGATTTGTGGAGCCTGCTCTCTTTCCACCATTGGTTCACTGCTTCTTTGCAAAGTTTGAATTTCTTCAAGTTCTATCGTTCTCCTACTGGTTCTTTTGGAGACGAATTCTCTCTCTAGGAACACAGCAGTCTGTGCGACAAATACTTTGCCTTCAGTGGGATTATAGAAATAGTATCCATTGGTTTCCTTGGGATATCTTACAAATAAGCACTTATCAGATTTGGGACCAAGTTTATTAGAGACTTGGCGCCTTACATTTGCTTCACAACCCCAAATTTTTATAAATATACACTAGGACGCCTCCCAGTCCATATCTCATATGGTGTCTCTTGAACCGTTTTAAATGGAACACGATTAAGTGTGAAAGTAGCTGTTAATAGAGCATGGCCCCAGAAGGTGCTTGGAAGATCTGCATGACTCATCATGGATCTGACCATGTCTAACAAGATCCGGTTTCTCCTCCGCGAGACACCATTCCGTTGCGGTGTTCCAAGGGGAGTGAGTTCAGATATTATCCCACATTTTTTATATGGGCATCAAAATCTTAGCTTAAGTACTCACCACCCCGATCTGATCGAAGGGCTTTAATACTTTTACCAAGTTAGTTTCGTACCTCGTTCTTAAATTCTTTGAACTTTTCAAATGAATCTGATTTGTGTTTCATCAGATACACAAATTCATATCTATTGACATAATCAGTAAATATAATGAAGTACTGAAAACCTCCTGTGGTCAATGTGTTGATAGGTCCGTAGACATTACTATGTTTGAGACATAAAAGATCACTAGCCCTTTCACATTTTTCCAGTCAATGGAGCCTTAGTCATCTTGCCCAACAAACATGGTTCACATATCTCATATGATTAAAAAATCAAACGAGTCAAAGAATCCGTCTTTATGGAGTTTGGATATGCAATTCTCATTTATGTGGCCCAAACGACAATGCCAGAGGTAAGTTGGATTCGTATCATTTGATTTGAACCTCTTAGTATTTATATTATAGATGGGAATTTCGAGGTCGAGAATATACATTCCATTACTCAGTTGTGCACTACCATAAAAGATATCATTCAAATAAATAAAACAACTTTTGTCCTTTATTATAAATGAAAAATCCTTGTCCAAACAAGAAATAGAAATAATATTCCTACTAATAGAAAACAAAAAATAACAGTTCTCTAGCTCAAAGATAAGCACAGTGAGTAATAATATATGACAAGTCCCTACAGCTAAAGCAACAACTTTTAGTCCATTTCCAACTCGTACGTCAACTTCACCCTTAGTCAATGGTCTACTTCTTTTGAGATCCTGCACATTTACACAAATGTAAGATCCACATCAAGTATCTAATATCCAAGATGCAGAAGTAGATAAATTGACTTATATAACAAAAATATATGTAGTGGAAGTCTCACTTTCCTTCTTCTTCTTAAGCACCTCCAGGTACTTATGGAAGTTCTTCCAATGTCCGGTCTCACCATAGTGGAAGAATGTGCCCTCCTTGGCCACCCCACCCATAGGTTTCAAGGCAGAAGTGCTGGGCTTGAAATTGCCAAGGATTATTCTCAGATTCCTGTACATGTCTAGGAAATTTTTCCTAGACAATTTGTCATTCTCAAGGACATATCACAATGATAGGTTGTTTGATGTTTTGGATGCCATGGTAATCTATCAACAAAAATATGCAGAGTAAATATCATTTCATTGAAATATTTAACAGAAATATGCAAAGTAAGAAATATTTAACCATCAACAGAAAAATGCAGAGTATGTATCATGACATTGAAATATTTAATAAGGACTTTCATTAAATATACCTTATGCTATTTTATTCAAATCAACGACCCTCATCATTGACTCAGAAAATCCCATCGTAACAAAATCCCTCCTCATTACCTAGTTTTGAGTCAGCTTTGGCTGATCACCCAAAATTCAGTTATTTAGGTAAGGAACACTTCCCAATTATATCATATGCAACTCTTGGATAGCTGGGTGAATAACAATTTTTCTTATCTATCTCATAGATTAAGCCCAACTTTATGTCTCTAAATCTTCAATCCTATTGAAATAGCATAGTTAAGTCAGACCCAATGGTTGGCAGTTTAATATTACTTTTATCCCATCGCATTTCACCAGGATAGATAAAGACACCCCGCTTTGGCAGGCCTACACTTAATCGATCATAGTCTAGACGAGTGCCACACATTGGAAGACATCTTATTATGACTTAATATTTACTTTAAGGGATTTTATTATTTTATTATTTTATCTCATCAGCTATTATCCATTAGCATGCAACAAAAAAAAAATGCATCTCATACAACATAAAAGCATAAAATACATGGTTGTGGCCCCTAAAGCACTTATACTCCCAAGCCAATGAGAGTATCAACAATCAAACATAGCTATTATAGAGCCTTCTCCAAGCAGCTTCCTAGTTAAGTCCTTGTATGGTTGCCAATTCCTTACCTCTATAGTGAGATTACATTTACATATAAAGAAAGAATATACAATTGGAGTGTAGGGAGAAATGATTACATTCAGAATGTAGAGAGAAAGACACGACATGCAGACCGTATTTAAATTACAATGAGAATGTAGAGAGAGACACGGCACGTAGGCCGTATTAAAATACCTAAATATATACCATACATCACAAAATATAAACCATGCATCACAGAACTAAGCCACAACCATGCACCATATATCACATAACATAATAAACGAAGAATATGTTCATATGATTTTATTTAGTTTATTTAAAAAGGATTGGTTTTGGGGGCATCTGTGTTAACAACCAACACATAAACGAATCATTATATTGCAACTGTTGCAAAAACTTATATCATATATGAATCATTCTTCCAAAAGTGCAAACATATCATGAATAATCACATATTATACATATCCGAATTATGGTTTTGATAGTTGCTATGTTACCACTGTTACGTTTCGAGGGGAATCACAGATTACACATCAGAAAAGAAAACACAAAATATCAAAACCTAGCCATGGATCCATACGAAAACCATAAATCGTGTTTAGGAGTTATACCTTAAAGATGGATCTGGAGTCTCCAAAATATAACAATCACAGCACTGCAAAGGTTGCGGTGCCTCTACTTTATCCACACGAACGGATCAAATCACGCTCTCCCTCACGCCACGGTGCTAGCTATGGGTACGGGATGTTCCTCACGATCTATCTCAATCTCACAATTTCTGTGACGGCTATGATTTTTTCCTATATCTTTTCCATAGAAATATATCGTATATATAGGTGCATAAAATCAACCCTAAGAGAAAGGTGAGGCAGGTTGGGCTCACAATCTGACATGGGTGAGATTCGTGTGTGGCCCTTCTATTTTTAGTTGGCCCATTTAATCTAATTAATTACCCAACCATGTCAGGAATCCAAGTCTTACTAGGATACAAATTTAAATTAATTTCATGAATTTAAATCCCAATTTCGATCCATTCTAAGTGTAATGCCCCGAATACCAAAATACTATAATCCGTAGCATAACAGGATCTTCACTTCATTTCGTACAATTTTACAAGGAATTTTGAAACTTTATTGCATCAAGTTCTTTTACAATAATGCAGCAAAAAAATAAATGAATTACAACATGATATACATGACTAATTAAACATCAACAACTTTTAACAGGAAGTAATCTTTAGCATCAATCATCTTTACGTCTTCTTGCAAAACCAAAGCCTGCATTGAATACTGTGAGCACGTCTATTACATACAACTGACGCAATACTATACACGGCCATCCTCGTTATGCCATAACATAGCGACTCACTTATTTTAACAACCACAATCTTGAATGTAAAACAAAGAGTGAAAAGTGACTATTCTAAACATGTCAGTGTATGCAAATGCCTTAATACCTAATGCAGGTGTTTACGCTAAAATGACACTAATGCATACTTGTTCGGATTCTATACATCCCATGCTACATTGGTCCGAGGGCAAGCACCTACGTACTCCACATTAAAGGGTTGAATCCCTCGCCATGAAAAATTACCCGGTAATAAAACAAGTTTTGGACGTCCCACGAGTACGGATTCCAGCCCTGGAGTCCACCGTCAAGCTTATACAGAAATCTTCGTCGTGTGAACTTTCTGCAAGTGTCCCTCTAGCTCTGGTATACGGATATACACTGGAGCACGGCCTACCATTCGTCCGACCATTCATGATCCTGGAGTCCATTGTCAAACCAATTATAGTCCCGGATTTAATTAAGGCTCGGCTCCATCGCAAGCAACCACAGTCCCGGATTCCACCGTCAAACTAGGTTTATAGTCCCGGAGTCTACCGTCAGACTATATAGAGGCCACCCACTTACGTTTGCCCTAGTTTACTACATCTTCACTTAGTGCCTTATTCTTAAATTTAAAACATGAACAAATCACACCACCTAGAGTCAGCTTCCCCTCTTACCGGACTTAAACAAAAATACCCAGATAGCCTATATAGCCCAATCTCAAATCAATTAATTATTTTTCATCACTTGCTAGTACTTGGGTCTCACTAAACTTCTAGAATCACATCTTTTCATGTTCCAATCATGGGTAATCATACCCTTCAATATTCATGTATTAAATTAACTTCATTCACATTTTAACCGATTCTTTCATTCTTTATTCTTGTATTTGTCATTCAAAAATAACAATCTCGAGTTATGGTTTCCTACAACACTATTTTCTTTCATGTTCATCTAACTTCCAACCAAAGTTAAACATCAACTCTTTGAGGTACATCATTCGAAATTTATTATTCAGAAAAGTCCATCACTTTCTTTTGACCACAAATCAATTCTTATCCCCTTAATTATACACATTGTATACCAAATAAAATCTATCACGATAATATAACTCTTAATCTTCAAAAAAATTATTTTAAACTTTGAGAAATATTCTTATTATCCTCATAATATTTTCATAATTATTTATAAAATTTTCGGGACTTTAAACTCCCCCAAAAAAGGACATCAAAATTTCAAAAGCAGCTCAGTGAGGATCGAACTTGAGACCTCTAACCAAAGCCCAATGCCACGTGGCAGCCATAGGCGCAACGCCCACCCGCTAGCCACTGGGGCCAAATGCTCAGTTGTCATAGAAAGGTGTTATAATTCTTAAGTAATTATACCCCCAATATCTGATTGTTTAAAAAAAAGAGTTCTCTCACAACTGGCAGCCCGAGGACTTGAACCCACACCAACAGAGAGGCGACCATTCGCCTACCTACTGAGCCAAGATCAGATTCACGACTACTATAGGGTTTCATTCATTAAGTAATTACCCTTCGACCATTCTCATTTTTCACATTTTCAACTATTTCGACTTACCATTTTCTTCTCAAAATTTATATTATAAGAAAAATATTTCTAAGCTCCAGAATTTCTCTCTTACTGGAATTAATTATATTTAAGGGGATTTATACCCATTTTCACACATATTCCTTTTCTAAAGTGTGTAAACATGAAATTGATTTAGAACGACTATTTCTTTTCTTCAAAATAATAATATAAATTTGGATTTATGTACTACCCAAAAATTAATAACTTTAATGATTTTATCTTCTTTAAGAAGATTTTAACTGCATTTAATTATCCCTTTCCTCATTCTAATGTATCATTCAAATCATGTACTTTATTTTAACACACAATGCATCTCATAATTCCCTACAAATAGCAAATTTCATCATTTCAACATGCATCACAATTTCATTAGTAAGAATCATTAGACTAGGCTAAAATTTACCACATAACACCTAATCATGATTTCTAAACTAATTAGAAAACAAGCAAGACACCCACCTCTTTTGTTGCACAAATGGAAAATCTCCTAAAGGAAAGCTCCTAGCTCCACTCCAAAGGCCTAGCACTTCTCCTCCTAGAAAAAGCAACTCCAACCCTCCAAGGTGAAGATACCGAAATCTCTCTAGCTCTCTTTCTTTTATCTCTTTTGATTCTTTAGAATAGGTGCAAATGACATACAATGGGGGGGGGGGGGGGTATATAGGAAATTTGTGTGGCTAGAATTAAGTCCACTTCTCACTTAACTACCCATGAACTCACCCCACTCCCCACTCTCCCATTTTACTCCAAAGGCCGACCAAACTTTTCCCTCCAAATGCACACAGTGCACGTGCATCTCATGTGCACACCTCTCATTTATTTTATATTTTGTTAATTTGTTAATAGCTATTAGTTTGTTACACGACAAGTGATAAAAGTGTACAAATTAAATGTAGGTTTTCTTGGTGGGCTTCTCTTTGGGCTCTTATTATTAATTTTTTATTTATTTTATTTCTAATGGATCTAAATTAGTCTTTTAGGCCTATGTGCTTCTAATTTAGAGAATAGAAAAAATAAATGAGACAAAAGAGAATAAAAGAAACTTATGCACATTTTAGGAAAATTTATAACGAAAAATTGAGATGAAATTGCACATGCGTTTCACGTGCAAAAATGAAAAATGTATTTTTATTTTAAAAATTACTACGGGATGTTACAACACTCCCTCCTAAGAATAATTCCGTCCTCGAAACAACATTTAAGGAGTGAGAAAACAAAGAAAGAAAAAAAATTACAAATTTTTAATTTAAAAGCTCAGAGTGATCTGTAATCATTTTCTCCTCTGATTCCCAAGTGGCCTCCTCAACTAGTTGGTTCCTCCATACGAATTTGACCATAGGTATAATCTTATTTCTCAAGACCTTCTCCCGACGATCCACAATCTCAACTAGACGCTCAGTGTAGCTCAAATCCAACTGCAGACCTTCTGGCACTTCGGGAAAATGATGACTCGGATCGGGAATATAGCCTCGTAACATAGACACATGGAAAACATTGTGTACTTGGGCTCACTCTTCTGGTAGTTCTAACCGATAAGTCGTCTTCCCAATTCTCTTCAATATCTTATAAGGACCTATGTATCTCGAGGCTAATTTCCCTCCTCTTCCAAACCGAATCACTCCCTTGGTTGGAGACACCTTCACAAAGATAAAATCACCTTCCTTAAACTCCAGATCTCTCCTCCGGTTGTCGACATAAATTTTCTGCCTGCTTTGTGCGTCGACTAACCTCTTCCTGATCAGCTCGATCTTTTCTGAGGACTTTTGCACAATCTCCGGCCTATACATCTGCCGTTCCCCCACTTCATACCAACAAACTTCCTTCCATATAGAGCCTCATTTGTTGCCATACCGATACTTGCCAGCAAACTGTTATTGTAGGCGAATTCTACTAAAGCCAAATGCCTCTCCAAACCGCCGCCAAAGTCCAACACGCAACACCTTAGCATATCTTCCAGTATCCGGTTGACTCTCTCAGTCTGCCCATCAGTCTGACGATGGAAGGCAGTACTTAAATCAGTCTTCGTCCCCAAAGCTGCCTGAAGACTTCTCTAGAAATGCAAAGTGAATCGTGTATCTCGGTTGGATACATTGGATAAGGGAACTCCATGTAGCCTCACGATCTCCTCAACATACAACTCAGCTAGCTTCTCCATAGACCAAGTGAGCTTCATCACCAAAAAGGAAGCTGATTTGGTGAGTCAGCCCACTATCACCCAAATTGCATCGTTGCCTTTGGAACTCCTGGGCAATCCTGTGATGAAGTTCATGCTGATATTATCCCACTTCCACTCTGTAATGGGCAATGGCTGCAACAAACCCTCGAGTTTCTGATTTTCGACCCTTATCTGTTGATAGACTACACATCTGGCAACAAACTCAGCCGCATCCCGCTTCATCCCTGACCACCAGAAACACTACTTGATGTCCTTGTACATCTTGGTACTCCTCAGATGTACGGATAACAAAGTGGCGTGTGCTTCCTGTAGAATACTCTCCTTCAGTTCTGATTGATTCGGCACACACAACTGCTCCCCAAACCACAATACTTCATCACTCACCTGGAATTCTGTTAACTTGTCAGCGCCAACCAGCTCTTTCATCCCCTAAATCTTCGGATCGGTTCTCTGACTGTTAATAATTCTTTCCCTTAATGTGGGTTGAATTCTTAACTAGGCTAAGGACGCCCCCAATCCTTGCAGCACCACCTCAATTTCAGCTCGATCGAGTTCCTCTGCCAACTTCTCCTGAGTTGTGATCAAACGAGACAGACTGCTCTTTCTGCCGAGTGCATCAGCCACCACATTGGCTTTGCCTGGATGGTACTTTATTTCGAGTCGGATATCCTCCAACACTTCCAACCATCTTCGCTGCCTCAGATTCAGATCCTTCTACTGGTAGATGTACTTCAGACTTGTGTGATCCATGTACATGTTAACTTTTCCCCGTACATATAGTGTCTCCACTGCTTTAGTGTAAAGATGATTGTTGCCAACTCTAGATTGTGGGTTGGATAATTCTTCTCATGCGGTCACAGATGTCTAGACCCATAAGCTATTACCTTCTCCTCTTGCATCAGTACGCAGCCCAGTCCGCAATGGGAAGCATCGCTGTAGACATCATAGTCGACTCCTGCCCTTAGTAAAGCCAGAATAGGAGCGATAGTCAACCTCTCATTTAACTCCTGAAAGCTAGACTCACACTATTCTGACTATTTAAAACTCACATTCTTCCTTGTAAGCCCCATGAGTGGCACGGCTATCTGGGCGTAGCCCTGAATAAACATTCTGTAGTAGCCAGTTAAACCCAAGAAGCTTTTGATTTCTTTCACTGCAGCGGCCTTGGCAAATCTTTCATTGCCTCAATCTTTTGTGAATCAGTGGCCACTCCCTCCTTAGAAAAGATGTGACCCAGGAAGGTAACTTCGGTTTTCCAGAAGTCACACTTAGATAACTTTGCATATAGCTTCTGCTCCTATAACTTCTTCAGTACCTTTACTAGGTGACCAGCATGTTCTTCTTCTGTCTTGGAGTAGACCAATATGTCGTCAATGAACACAACGACGAAAGAATCGATGAATGGTTGCAAGACCCTGTTCATCATGTCCATGAAGATATCAGGTATGTTGGTTACTCCAAACAGCATGACTAAGAACTCGTAGTGACCATGTCGAGTCCTAAACGCCATCGTCTTGTGTACATCCTCTTCCTTTACTCGGACCTGGTGATAACCCGACCGTAGATCTATTTTAGAAAAAACAGCTGCTCCTTGTAGACGGACAAATAGATCATTGATTCGAGGAATCAGATATTTATTCTGCACTGTCACCTTGTTCAATTTTCTGTAATCAATGTACATCCTCATCGATCCATCCTTCTTCTTTACCAAAAGAACTGGTGCTCCCCAAGGTGACGCACTCGGCCTGATGAATCCTTTGCCCAACAGCTCTTCAATTTGCTTCTTGATTTCATCTCGTGTCACTGGTGACATTCTGTACGGTGCCTTGAAAATGGGTGCACTCCCCGGCTGAACGGAGATGCTGAACTCTACATCCTGCTGAGGTGGAAGACCGGGTAGGTCTTCTAGAAACACTGTTGGAAAATTTTGGACTACTGAATCTGTTTCACTTCTTTAGGAACCTACTGCTTAGTCAAAGCTGATACCCACTGTTTGCACTTCCTCTTCCCTTAAAATATAACCACTGGTCCTCCTGGTGCTTTTACCACTACCTCCTTACTCTTGCACTCAATTGTGGCACTATAGATTGACATCCAGTCTGTGTCAATAATGTTGTCGACCCCCAAAATCTCCAACTCAATGAGGTCGATGCCAAAGATTCTGCCTCCGAATTCAAGATCACACCCTTCATAATATCGGTCGGTAGTCAATACTTCTCCTGAAAGGGTAGCTACAGATAAAACTTTGCCAGGAAATTTTTTTGGTTCGACTCCCAATCATTTTGCAAATGAAGGTGACACAAATGTATGAGATGATCCCGTATCAAATAAAACTGATGCTTTTATTCAATTTATCTAAATTTCTCATGTTACATAAAGAGTACCCTCATTACATAACGCTTATTACATAAACTGAAAATATCAATAGAGGAACCTAATTAGTTTCTTCCATACCCGTGATGACGTTGTCTGCATCATCTGCATCGGCTTCAGTCAGAGCGAACACTCGTCCCGGCCGGTATGGTTTCTGCCCTGGATCGAGGTGCTTCTGACTTGGCCCTCCCCGCTGGAACTGAGGGCAATCTGGCTTGATATGGCCCTCCTTGCCACAATGGAAACAAGTCTTGGCCCTTTGCGGCTTTATGCACCTAGTAGCAATGTGGCCCGTCTCTCCACATCTGTAGCAGGTATGTACCCTTCCAGTCACTACAACAACATTGGCTCCGGTGGGTTTGAACCTCTGAGCTGGGGGCTGTCCCCTGAAATTTCTCGGTGTTGCAGGTCTCTTACTAGTGTTCTAGGTGTTCTTCCTATTCTGTGTCGCATAGTACTGTTCCATGTCGGCCTCAATTGCTGCGGCTCTCAAGACCAACTTCTTAAACCTTCTGATACCGAGGGGTATCATTCGGGACCTCGGGCTTGGCCTCAAACCATGCTCGAACTTCCGTGCCTTCTTGGCTTTGTCAAGAACCATATCTAGCGCATATCTGGAAAGCTGATTGAATTTTGTCTCATACTCTTGCACCGTCATGCCTCCCTGTTGCAATCCCAAGAACTCCATGGCTTTCTTTTCCTGAACATCCATGGGGAAGTAGTGGCTGCGGAATTCACCCAAGAACTCCTCCCAGGTGATCTGCACATTGCCCAAGGTCCTCTTCAGTGATTGCCACCAGACTCCTGCGTCTTTCTCCAGCTAGATGGTGGCTAGTTTCACCTTACTCGCCTCGGGAGTCTCCAGAATTTAAAGATCGTCTCAATCTACCTGATCTAGTCGTCTGCTGCATCTGGATTGGCCTAGCCCTCGAACACAACCGGCTTCATTCGTTTGAACGACTCCACCAGTCTGATTGCTTCTGGAACCTGTACTGCTAGCCCCAGCCTAGTGTTCCTGGTGACATTTGCAGCGAAAGCATTCAAGGTTTGGTACACTCGAGCAAGTTCAGTTTCCAGGTCGAGTCCATTGTTCCCACCGCTGTGTCCTTCGCCATTTCGGTTCCTTCGTCCGGCCATTTATGGGTCATAAAACTTGTCATTAATCACCATAATAGCATAACTTTACATCCTTCTTTCAACAAAATTTTATCCATTTTCAAAGTTAAACTTTTTACATTCAGAAAGAAAACTTGTCCAAAACATCTAGTACATCACTTCAACATAAAAAACAGCCTAGATCCTACGGTGCCTTTTGGCTTCTCTGAGCTCTCCCCGTAGTTCCTTGATCTCTTACTTCATCTCTTCGAACATCTGATGACGTTCCTGCTTGTCCCAACGAGTTATGTTTTCCAGTTGGGTGAAGTGTCGGGCATTCACATGCCGGAGCTTCTCAAGTTCCCACACTTGGTAACTCGGTTCTTGGATGCACTCCCGGTCTTCCGCCCTGCTGTGTTTTTATGTGGTTTACTCTCCACTTCTCGGTATCCAACTCCCTCCGAAGAGAGGCAACACCGCTGTCTTAGTGATTTCAAATGGGTTCTTCGTCTGAAGATTCTTCTGGGAAATCAAGTGGAGGTGGAGTAATCTCCCTCGATTCAGGTAGTTCCTCCTCTATTTCTTCTAGGTCTTCTCCCTCTATGGGTTCTTCTTCTTCCTCTATTTCTTCTTCAAAAGGAACAAACCATTCCACCATATCCACTGGGTCATGATGATTAGCCATCTTATAGGGAAAAGGAGGAGAAACATCAGTGTATAGAGCAACACAAATATAAACTACTTACATTTAAGTCTCTATAAGCTGAACTCAGACTTTAATGTTCACCCTAATGTTTCGTCCTTGTAAATTTGTACTACTCATTGAAGCATGGCTCTAATACCACTCTGTAACACCCCGAAAACCAAAATACGGTAATCCTTAGCTCAACATGATCTTCACTTCATTTCGTACAATTTTACAAGGAACTTTGAAACTTTATTACAACAAGTTCTTTTACAACAACGCAGTGGAAAAATAAATGAATTACAACATGATATACATGAACAATTAAACATCAGCAACTTTTAACAGGAAGTAATCTTTAGCATCAATCATCTTTATGTCTCCTTGTAAAACCAAAGCCTGCATTGAATATCGTGGGCACGTTTGTTACATACAACTGACAGATTACTATACACGGCCATCCTCACTATGCCATAATATAGCGACTCACTTATTTTAAAAACCACAATCTTGAATGTAAAATAAAGACTGAAAAGTGACTATCCTAAACAAGTCAGTGTATGCAAATGCCTTAATGCCTAATGCAGGTGTTTATGCTAAAATGACACTAATGCATACATGCTCAGATTCTATGCATCTCATACTACATAGGTCCAAGGGCAAGCACCTACGTACTCCACATTAAAGGGTTGAATACCTCGCCATTAAAAACTACCCGGTAATAAAACAAGTTTTGGACGTCCCACGAGTACGGATTCCAGTCCTGGAGTCCACCGTCAAGCTTATACGGAAATCCTCGTCGTGCGAACTTCCCGCAAGTGTCCCTCTAGCCCCGATATATGCATATACACTAGAGAAAGGCCTACCATTCGTCCGACCATTCATGATCATGGAGTCCACCATCAAACCAATCATAGTCCTGGATTTAATTAAGGCTCGCTTCCATCGCAAGAAACCACAGTCCCGTAGTCCACCATCAAACTGGGTCTATAGTCCCGGAGTCCTCCGTCACACTATATAGAGACCACCCACTTACGTTTGCCCGAGTTTACTACATTTTCACTTAGTGCCTAACTCTTATGTTTAAAACATGAATAAATTACACCACCTAGAGTCAGCTTCCCCTCTTACCGGACATAAACAAAAATACCGAGATAGCCCATATTGCCCAATCTCAAATCAATTAATTCTTTTTCATCAATTGCCGGTACTTGGGTCTCACTAAACTTCTAGAATCACATCTTTCATGTTCCAATCATGGTTACTCATACCCTTCAATTTTCATGTATTAAATTCACTTCATTCACATTTTAATCGATTCTTTCATTCTTTATTCTTGTATTTGTCATTCATAAATAACAATCTCGAGCTATGGTTTCCCAAAACACTATTTTCTTTCATGTTCATCTAACTTCCAACCCAAAATTAAACATCAACTCTTTGAGGTACATCATTCGAAATTTATTATTCAAAAAATCCATCACTTTCCTTTTTACCACAAATCAATTCTTATCCCCTTAATTATACACATTTTATATCAAAACATATCTATCACGAGAATATAACTCTTAATCTTCAAAATTATTATTTTAAATAGTGAGAATATTCGTATTATCCTCATAATATTATCATAATTATTTATAAAATTTTCGGGACTTTAAACTCCCCAAAAAAAGGACATCAAAATTTCAAAAGGAGCTCGGTGAGGCTCGAACCCGAGACCTCAAACCAAAGCCCAGCGCCCCGTGGCAGCCATAGGCGCAACGCCCACCCACTAGCCACTGGGACCAAATGCTCAGTTGTCATAGAAAGGTGTTATAATTCTTAAGTAATTAAACCCCCAATTTTGATTGTTTTAAAAAAAGAGTTTTCTCTAACAACTGGCAGACCGATGACTCAAACCCGCACCAATAGAGAGGCGACCATTCGCCTACCCACTGAGCCAAGCTCAGATTCACGACTACTATAGGGTTTCATTCATTAAGTAATTACCCTTCGACCATTCTCATTTTTCACATTTTCAACTATTTCGAATTTCCATTTTTGTAACACCCAGAATTCCATTTACATGTAATTCGTAGTACAACAGAATCCTTTACTTCAATTCGTACAATTTTACAAGGAAATTAAAACTTTTCTTTTATTACACAACAATGTTTATTACAGAGTTACACAGCGGAAGTTAAAATAAAATACAACATGAAATACAACTCTAATAACATAAGCTTTAATCATGAATATAATCTTTATCATCAACCTTCTTTAAGTCCTTGCCAATCCAATCAAGCCCTATACTGAAAATCTGTGGGCACGTCAGTTGCTTACAACCGATGCAATGTTATAATTCGTGATCCTCTCTATGTTATATTATGACAAAATCTCTTACTTTAACAAACACAAACTTGAATGCGTACAAAAATGTAAAGAGTGACTATCCTAAACATGCCAGTGTATGATATGACTTAATGCCTAATGCAGATATTATACTACAATGACACTAATGCATACTTGTTCGGATTTTATGCATCACACTACATAGGTCTGAGGGCAAGCACCTACGTACTCAACATTAAAGGGTTTTATCCCTCGCCATGAAAACTACCCAGTAATAAAACAAAGTTTAGACATTCCATGAGTACGGATTCCAGTCCCGGAGATCCACCGTCCGACTATACAGAATCCTCATCGTGCGAACATCCCGCAAGTATCCCTCTATCCCCTGGTATACGCATATACACTGGAGTACGACCTACTATCCGCCCGAATAATCATGATCCCAGAACCCACCGCCTGATCAATCATAATCCCGGATTTAATTAAGGCTCGCCTCCATCGCATGCAACCACAGTCCCGGAATCCACTGCCCGACTATATAGAGGCCCTCCACTCACGTTTGCCCAATTTTACTACATCTTCACTTAGTGTCTAATTCTTAAGTTTGAACATGAATAAATTATACTACCTAGAGCTAGTTTATCCTCCTACCGGTCTTACACAAAAATAGCGAGAACGACAGTCCATATTGACTACTTCTTAAAAATCAATTATTCATTTTCATTACATTTGCTGGTACCTGGGTATCATTAAGCCTCTAGAATCAACATCTTTCCATGTTCAACAATTTGGGGTACTCATATCCCTATAACTCAAGTTCATGTATTCATAATTCGTTCGAATTCTTTCATTCATTCTTATTTATTTATCAATAAGTACAATCTCAACCTATTTATTTTCACAATACACTTTTCATATTCATCAAAACCTTCTCAATACAACTTTATTAAGATTAAAACATAATTTCTTAAAATTCAGCATTGAAAACTCATCTCATCATTTTTCTTTGATTTATTTTAAACCAATTCCTAACGTCATTAACCATATATATATATTTTTCTTGAGTTTACATCTCATATAAGCATGAATATGATCTTTATTTTACCAAAATATAACTTAAAACAATGAGAATACATTTTCAATCACCTCATTTAAGTATCATTTACAAAACAGTAAATTCAAAGTCAGAAACTGCATTTCATGCTATTTGTAAAAATCAGAGAAAATCATATGCTTCACGAAACTTTGCATTATCTATATCATAATAAATGTAATGCCCCGATTTTTCATTTATGAAAAATTATTTCATTTTGTACGTAGTGTGCACGTGCAATATTTTTGGTTGAATTAAATGTTATGATTATTTTCATTATGATGAGTATAGATTTTTTAAATATGTGCTTGTAATTATTTTTATAAAGCCTTCTTTCAATTAGACAAAAAAGCATTTTCTTTTTAAAAGCCCAAAGTTAATTTAATTTATTATTTTTATAATAATTACTTTGGCCCATAAACTAAAGACCATGAGTCAATTTATTTTTAAATACAACTTGTCATGTAGGATACAATTTGGAGATTATTTTTATACAAAATAAAATGTACAAATTTTGGAGACCAAGTTGCATGCACGTGCATTGCACGTACACGTGCAATATGCACATTCCTATGCGTGGCCGGGATTGGTTCTTTTGGAGGGAAACCAAAATTTGAGTGGGATCATGGTATGGTGGTTACCTGATTATGGGTGGTTAGTATAACTCCTCCTTAAATCTTAGCCATTTGTTCTTAACTCCTACTTCAATCTTAGCCATCCATTCGCCTTGATTTTTAGTATAAATACCCCCTCCCCCCCCCCCCCCCCCCCATGGCTAGTTATTCTTGTACTAATTAATTCCTCCAAATCTATAGTCTACAATACAATTATTTAGTAGTTAGTAAGTGAGTAAAAGATTGAGAAGTTGTGTGGGATTTGTGCTTGCATCATCCAAGAAGAGGGAGGCCGGCTTTCAAAGAGGGGCTCACGGTTTGGCATTGGGGAGTGCTCGGGTGTGGCTTGTGCGCGCGCGTACAAGGAGGAGGAGCATTCGTTTGCAAGGACATTCGTTTAGGGGGTCGCAAATTGTACTTTTCTTCAATAAGGTGGGTAAATTTTCTATATTTCTAAGTAGGAATACATGCTAGATTGGAATGGAAAAATGATGCATGAAAAAGATTAATAAGAGTACACATTTAATTGGATATTTGAGCTATAAATTAAGTGGAATGTGGGTGTGCAATTGTATGTGATTTGATTAGTAAAAATCTAAGTTTTGTGTGAATTAATTATAACCATGGATTGTTAAAGAAAGTTTCGTTATCTACATCACAAATTATATACACAAAGTTAGTGGATTTGACAATGCAACATCATGTGATTAAATGGATCTTTGTGTTATATGGAAATAAATGAATTAAGATATAGATTTGTATGTGTGGTAAAAGATTAAAAATAGAAAATTAATGTGTAGTTTGCTAATAAAGAGATTAGTGGCGTTAATTGTTGAGAAATGTCGAAAAAGAAGAAATGTGGTAGTGATAGTTCACAATTCAAATTGATAGTATGAAAAATATGTTTTGATTATTGAAAAAATTATTTTTATTGTACTGGAATATAACTTATGATGATATTAGTCAATGTGGAATTCTATAGTAATTTTTATAAAAACGAAATGAAATGAGAACTTGTTGAATATCGAATTGTTTTAATAACAAGGAGAATTGTATTAAAAAGAATTTGAGTTGTACGTTGACAACCTGAGCACGTAGCTCAAGTAGTCAGAGCGCGCGGTTGGGTTCTCACAAGTCACTGGTTCGACTCTTGAGAATACCATCTTTTATGTGCGTTTTCCTTTAAATCCAATCAGTTCCGAACCGAGAGTATTTAACTCTCTGGTTCTCTTTTATACCGCTGAGCACAAGTGACCACATGGTCAGAGTGTGCAGTTGGGTTTCCTGTGGTGCTGGGTTCGAATCTTGGCTTCGGCAAGATTTAAAACCTTATTTTTTTGAGTGTTTTAGTGATCGAAAAATTATGAGAAAAATATGATTATTCTTCTAAAAATATGTAGGACTTATGAAAAATAATTTGGAAATTATTTGCATGAAATAAAACATGATTTGAGAATAAAATGTGTAAATAGAACTATGGTTCTATATTTATATTTTTGTGAAATTATATCTTGCAAAAAGAAATTGAAATGAAGGATTAGAAGATTAATATAGTAAAAGAAAGAAATTTTATTGTGTGATGGATGTGAATTATTCTTATTTGAGAATAGTGTGAAAAATATGAAATGTAAATATTCGTTAGTGATGTGAATTTCAATGTGAAATTAATAATTGATGAAGTATGTAAATTCCATGTATGATTATGGACTATTGAATAATTCACAGATCATGCTACTGAAAAAGAAATCTGTTTGATTATGAATATGAATTTATGAGTTAGAAATGCTGAATTTAGAAATTGTGAATTGGAATTGAAACAAAAGAGTAGCTAAGTCTCCCCCGGCATTTGGAAAAAAACGAAATGAAATATTGAAATGAAAGACCAAGGTTGGTCATGTTTGAATAAATGAATAAGTCCGGTTTAGTGGAGAGGCTAACTCTAGAGCTTTGATTTTGTTTGTGATTCTAATAAAAATTAAGAATAGTGCATAGTGAAGACGTGATGAAAGTGAGAGAAAACACGAGTATGAGAACTAGAGTTTACGGTGCGGGTGTGTGAGCCACAGAATGCATGCTTGATGAGTCAAGACATGGCGTGGGCACAACTCAGTAATGATCGGACTTTAGCCACGCTTGTGGGATGTTTGGTGACAGCAAGAGGATCGTGTGCCATGAAGGAGTCTGAATTGCCATAGAATGCATGCTTGACGAGTCAAGACATGGCGTGGGGTTCCCCTCCAGGTTTTCTGTACACGTGCTTGTACTCATAGATCATCTAGGATACTCACCGTAGTTACAGTAGTAGATTAAGTCATGAAGGGATTGAACCCTACAAAGATGAAGAACGAATAAGAGGATTGCCCTCGGACCTATGTAGTATGGGATGCATAGAATCCGAACAAGTGCGCATTATTGTCATATAACATAAATAATTACATTAAGGACTAAGCGCACAATCACAACACGACATCAATAGGGTAGTCCCTTTAGTTTGACATGTGACAATTTTGTGTTTGCTAAATATGGAAAATAAGTTATACTATTTCCGGCATAGAGAGGATGACTGTTTATAATGTTCGTCGGTTGAATAAACTGACGTACCCACAGTCTTATATACAGGTAAATGACATGATAAAGATTAAAGAGGAACAGATGCTTAAAGATTATTCAATGTTGTTGTACATTTATTTAATTATTGTAAATTTTACATCCGCTGTGCAATGTAAAGTGAAATATTTTATGTAAACTCTGATGTAAAGTGAAAAGTTCAAATTTCCTTGTAAAATTGTACTATATGAAGTGGAAAGATCCTGTAGAACATCTCGAATTCAGTTGTATTTGGGATTCGAGGCGTTACAGAGTGGTATCAGAGCCACGCTTCCACACTTGTAAAAATTTATAAGGAACGACACCCTAGAAATGGACATTAGAGTGTGTGTTTGAGTATAGAGATTTAAATGTAAGTGACTTACATTTGTGTTGCTCTATGACTTATGCTTCTTCCTCTCTATTTCTAAGATGGCTGATCACTTCGACCCTGCTGGAGACGACGACTGGCATATCATTGAGGAAGATTATTATCCTGGACAAGCAGATTCCGAGGAAGAGTACTATCCAGGGCAAGCAGATTCTGACGGAGAAGAATGGCCTGAATCCCGAGAGATCACCCCACCTCCGGATTCATCTGATGACTCTTCTGACGAAGAAGAAGAACCCGTTCCAAATGGTCTTGTGACATCTCTTCAGAGGCAAGTAGAAACACTGCGAGAGAGAGTCGGATTATTGGAGGCTCAGCTGGCAAAGCGAAAGGACGATTTTTCTGTTCTCAGTCATCGTGTATGGGAACTCGAGAAGAGGAAGAATATGACAGATGTGCTGAAGGATGAAGTTGATGAACTACGGGGAGAACTTTGAGAAGCGAAGAGGAACCGTAGGAGTTAGACTGTTGTAGCTTCTACTATCTTTCATTCTGATGTCAAGAAATGTTTTTCAATTCAAATGTATAAAGTTTGGAATTCAATGAAATAGAAATATTGACTTGAAAGATCATGTTTCATACTTCGAATTTGATGGACCTTTTACATCAGAATATGGAATGAAAGCTGTTGTGTTGTTCGATACTGGATCCTCTCATACTTTTGTGTCTCCTAAATTTGCTAAAGTGTTGGGAGTTGAACCGAAGATTTTTCTAGGCAAGATCTTAGCAGTAGCTACTCCATCAGGAGAAACTTTAACCACTGATCGGTACTATGCTGATTGTGAGATTGTGATTGGAGATAGAATCTTTGGGATTGATCTGATCGAGCTGACTATCTAGGGAGTCGATGTTATCATTGGCATTGATTGGATGTCGGTGTACAGTGCAAGCATCGAGTGTAAGACCCAGACGGTAACAGTGAAGGCTCCAGGTGGACCTGAAGTCACTTTTCAAGAGAAGAAGAAGTGTTCTAGGCTGGTGGCAGCTATCTGCAAGGAAGAGACTCCTGTGGAAGTGCAAGGGATTCCTGTGGTTCGGGACTATCCGACTGTGTTCTTGGATGATTTTCCTGGGTTATCCCCACATCGTGATGTAGAGTTCGGCATCACCCTTCAACCAGGGAGTGCACCCATTTCTAAGGCACCGTATAGGATGGCTCCAGTGGAACAGGATGAGGTGAAACGGCAGATTGAGGAACTGTTGGAGAAAGGCTTTATTCAACCTAGTGCGTCACCTTGGGGAGCACCAGTGCTTTTGGTAAAGAAGAAGGATGGATCGATGAGAATGTGTATCGATTACCGGGAGCTGAATAAAGTCACTGTTCAGAATAAGTATCCTATTCCCCGAATTGATGACTTGTTCGATAGTCTACAAGGAGCAGCTGTTTTCTCCAAAATAGATCTTCGATCAGGATATCACCAAGTTCGAGTGAAAGCTGAAGATGTGCACAAAACTGCATTTAGAACTCGACATGGGCATTACGAATTCTTAGTTATGCCATTTGGAGTGACGAATGCACCCGCAATCTTCATGGATTTGATGAACAGAGTTCTGAGGCCGTTCATTGATTCTTTCGTCGTGGTGTTCATCGACGATATCCTCGTGTACTCCAAGTCAGAGGAGGAGCACACCGAGCATCTGGCAGCAGTTTTGAAGAAGCTGGAAGAGCAGAAGTTGTATGCCAAGTTATCCAAGTGTGATTTTTGGAAATCTGAAGTGGCATTCCTAGGTCACATCCTTTCTAAGGAGGAAGTGGCAACTGACCCTCAAAATAGAGGCAGTGAGAGATTGGGCTAGGCCTACTACAGTGAAGGAAGTCAGAAGTTTTCTTGGAATGACTGGATACTACAGGAGATTCATTCAAGGTTATGCTCAGATAGCCGTGCCGCTTGCTGGACTGACCAAGAAGAATGTGAACTTCAAGTGGACTGAGCAATATGAGGCAAGCTTTCAGGAGTTGAAAGAGAAACTGACTACTGCACCTATTTTGGCTTTGCCGAGCAGGTATTGAAGTTGTCTTGCAAGGATTGGGAGCATCTTTAGCTCAGCTGAGGCTTCAGCCTACTTTGAATGCAAGGATCATTGCAAGTCAGGAGGTTGATGCTGATATTTTGGAGATGAAGGAGCAGGTTGGTGCTGGCAGGTTGCCCGGATTTCAAATCAGGGATGGAGTGCTGTGGTTCGGAGATAGACTGTGTGTTCCAAATCAGGCGAACCTGAAAGAGAGAATTCTTCAGGAGGCGCATGCTACTCTTTTGTCGGTACATCCTGGGAGTACTAAGATGTACAAAGACATCAAACAACATTTCTAGTGGTCAGGTTTGAAGCGGGATGTGGCTGAATTTGTGGCGAAGTGTGAGGTTTGTCAGCAAGTCAAAGCCGAAAATTAGAGACCCGGAGGTCTATTACAGCCGTTACCTTTTCCGGAATGGAAGTGGGATAACATCCGTATGGATTTCAATACGGGATTGCCTAAGAGTTCTAAAGGCAATGATGCGATTTGGGTTATAGTCGATCGACTAACCAAGTCCGCTCACTTTTTGGCGATAAAACTCACTGCTTCGATGGACAAGTTAGCTGAGTTGTATGTCGGCGAGATCGTCCGGCTTCATGGTGTTCCGTCAACTATTGTGTCTGATCGAGATGCGCGGTTTACTTCACATTTCTGGAGGAGTCTTCAGACATCTTTGGGTACCAAGGCAGATTTCAGCACTGCTTTTCATCCGCAAACCGATGGGCAGACCGAGAAAGTCAACCATATTCTTGAGGATATGCTTCGGTGTTGTATACTAGACTTTGGAGGCAGTTGGGAAAGGCATTTACCTTTGGTAGAGTTTGCCTACAACAACAGTTTTCATACTAGCATTGGGATGGCGCCGTACGAAGCTTTGTATGGTAGGAAGTGCAGGACGCCTGTTTGTTGGTTTGAAAATGGGGAGCGTCAGTTGTTTGGTCCTGAGCTTGTGCAGCAAACTTCTGAGAAGATTGATCTGATCAGGAAAAGGATGGTAGAAGCTCAGAGCAGGCAGAAAAGCTATGCAGACAACCGGAGAAGGGACCTTGAGTTTGAGGTTGGTGACTTCGTCTTTCTGAAAGTATCACCCAGTAAAGGTGTGGTTCGATTTGGCAAAGGCGGGAAATTAGCCCCGAGGTTTATAGGCCCGTACAAGATATTGAAAAGGATCGGAAAGACTGCTTACCAGCTTGAATTACCGGAAGAGTTATCTCAGGTGCACAATGTCTTTCATGTGTCTATGCTGAGAGGTTATATTCCAGATCCGAGTCATCATTTGCCTGAAGTGCCGGAAGGTTTGCAGTTGGATCTGAATTACATCGAGTCTCCTGTCAAGATTGTTGATCGTCGAGAGAAAGTCTTGAGGAATAAGACGTTACCGATAGTCAAGGTAGTCTGGAGAAACCACTTGGTTGAAGAGGCTACTTGGGAGTCTGAGGAGAGGATGTTAAAGGACTATCCTGAGCTTTTTGCTTGATTGTATCTTTGTATCTTTTTGTTCTTGTTGTGAGTGTTTGTTTTCTCGCTCTTGACTGTAGTTCCGGGGACGGAACTATTCTAAGTAGGGAGTATTGTAATGCCCCGATTTTTTATTTATAAAAAATTATTTCATTTTGTACGTAGTGTGCACGTGCAATATTTTTGGTTGAATTAAATGTTATGATTATTTTCATTATGATGAGTATAGATTTTTTAAATATGTGCTTGTAATTATTTTTATAAAGCCTTCTTTCAATTAGACAAAAAAGTCTTTTCTTTTTAAAAGCCCAAAGTTAATTTAATTTATTATTTTTATAATAATTACTTTGGCCCATAAACTAAAGACCATGAGTCAATTTATTTTTAAATACAACTTGTCATGTAGGATACAATTTGGAGATTATTTTTATACAAAATAAAATGTACAAATTTTGGAGACCAAGTTGCATGCACGTGCATTGCACGTACACGTGCAATATGCACATTCCTATGCGTGGCCGGGATTGGTTCTTTTGGAGGGAAACCAAAATTTGAGTGGGATCATGGTATGGTGGTTACCTGATTATGGGTGGTTAGTATAACTCCTCCTTAAATCTTAGCCATTTGTTCTTAACTCCTACTTCAATCTTAGCCATCCATTCGCCTTGATTTTTAGTATAAATACCCCCTCCCCCCCCCCCCCCCCTGGCTAGTTATTCTTGTACTAATTAATTCCTCCAAATCTATTGTCTAAAATACAATTATCTAGTAGTTAGAAAGTGAGTAAAAGATTGAGAAGTTGTGTGGGATTTGTGCTTGCATCATCCAAGAAGAGGGAGGCCGTCTTTCAAAGAGGGGCTCACGGTTTGGCATTGGGGAGTGCTCGGGTGTGGCTTGTGCGCGCGCGTACAAGGAGGAGGAGCATTCGTTTGCAAGGACATTCGTTTAGGGGGTCGCAAATTGTACTTTTCTTCAATAAGGTGGGTAAATTTTCTATATTTCTAAGTAGGAATACATGCTAGATTGGAATGGAAAAATGATGCATGAAAAAGATTAATAAGAGTACACATTTAATTGGATATTTGAGCTATAAATTAAGTGGAATGTGGGTGTGCAATTGTATGTGATTTGATTAGTAAAAATCTAAGTTTTGTGTGAATTAATTATAACCATGGATTGTTAAAGAAAGTTTCGTTATCTACATCACAAATTATATACACAAAATTAGTAGATTTGACAATGCAACATCATGTGATTAAATGGATCTTTGTGTTATATGGAAATAAATGAATTAAGATATAGATTTGTATGTGTGGTAAAAGATTAAAAATAGAAAATTAATGTGTTGTTTGCTAATAAAGAGATTAGTGGCGTTAATTGTTGAGAAATGTCGAAAAAGAAGAAATGTGGTAGTGATAGTTCACAATTCAAATTGATTGTATGAAAAATATGTTTTGATTATTGAAAAAATTATTTTTATTGTACTGGAATATAACTTATGATGATATTAGTCAATGTGGAATTCTACAGTAATTTTTATAAAAACGAAATAAAATGAGAACTTGTTGAATATCAAATTGTTTTAATAACAGAGAGAATTGTATTAAAAAGAATTTGAGTTGTACTTTGACAACCTGAGCACGTAGCTCAAGTAGTCAGAGCGCGCGGTTGGGTTCTCACAAGTCACTGGTTCGACTCTTGAGAATACCATCTTTTATGTGCGTTTTCCTTTAAATCCAATCAGTTCCGAACCGAGAGTATTTAACTCTCTGGTTCTCTTTTATACCGCTGAGCACAAGTGACCACATGGTCAGAGTGTGCAGTTGGGTTTCCTGTGGTGCTGGGTTCGAATCTTGGCTTCGGCAAGATTTAAAAACTTATTTTTTTGAGTGTTTTAGTGATCGAAAAATTATGAGAAAAATATGATTATTCTTCAAAAAATATGTAGGACTTATGAAAAATAATTTGGGAATTATTTGCATGAAATAAAACATGATTTGAGAATAAAATGTATAAATAAAACTATGGTTCTATATTTATATTTTTGTGAAATTATATCTTGCAAAAAGAAATTGAAATGAAGGATTAGAAGATTAATATAGTACAAGAAAGAAATTTTATTGTGTGATGGATGTGAATTATTCTCATTTGAGAATAGTGTGAAAAATATGAAATGTAAATATTCGTTAGTGATGTGAATTTCAATGTGAAATTAATAATTGATGAAGTATGTAAATTCCATGTATGATTATGGACTATTGAATAATTCAGAGATCATGCTACTGAAAAAGAAATCTGTTTCATTATGAATATGAATTTATGAGTTAGAAATGCTGAATTTAGAAATTGTGAATTGGAATTGAAACAAAAGAGTAGCTAAGTCTCCCCCGGCATTTGGAAAAAAACGAAATGAAATATTGAAATGAAAGACCAAGGTTGGTCATGTTTGAATAAACGAATAAGTCCGGTTTAGTGGAGAGGCTAACTCTAGAGCTTTGATTTTGTTCGTGATTCTAATAAAAATTAAGAATAGTGCATAGTGAAGACGTGATGAAAGTGAGAGAAAACACGAGTATGAGAACTAGAGTTTACGGTGCGGGTGCGTGAGCCACAGAATGCATGCTTGATGAGTCAAGACATGGCGTGGGCACAACTCAGTAATGATCGGACTTTAGCCACGCTTGTGGGATGTTTGGTGACAGTAAGAGGATCGTGTGCCATGAAGGAGGCTGAATTGCCACAGAATGCATGCTTGACGAGTCAAGACATGGCGTGGGGTTCCCCTCCAGGTTTTCTGTACACGTGCTTGTACTCATAGATCATCTAGGATACTCACCGTAGTTACAGTAGTAGATTAAGTCATGACGAGGGATTGAACCCTACAAAGATGAAGAACGAATAAGAGGCTTGCCCTCGGACCTATGTAGTATGGGATGCATAGAATCCGAACAAGTGCGCATTATTGTCATATAACATAAATAATTATATTAAGGACTAAGCGCACAATCACAACACGACATCAATAGGGTAGTCCCTTTAGTTTGACATGTGACAAGTTTGTGTTTGCTAAATATGGAAAATAAGCTATACTATTTCCGGCATAGAGAGGATGGCTGTTTATAATGTTCGTCGGTTGAATAAACTGACGTACCCACAGTCTTATATACAGGTAAATGACATGATAAAGATTAAAGAGGAACAGATGCTTAAAGATTATTCAATGTTGTTGTACATTTATTTAATTGTTGTAAATTTTACATCCGCTGTGCAATGTAAAGTGAAATGTTTTATGTAAACTCTGATGTAAAGTGAAAAGTTCAAATTTCCTTGTAAAATTGTACTAAATGAAGTGGAAAGATCCTGTAGAACATCTCGAATTCAGTTGTATTTGGGATTCGGGGCGTTACAGAGTGGTATCAGAGCCACGCTTCCACACTTGTACAAATTTATAAGGAACGACACCCTAGAAATGGACATTAGAGTGTGTGTTTGAGTATAGAGATTTAAATGTAAGTGACTTACATTTGTGTTGCTCTATGACTTATGCTTCTTCCTCTCTATTTTTAAGATGGCTGATCACTTCGACCCTGCTGGAGACGACGACTGGCATATCATTGAGGAAGATTATTATCCTGGACAAGCAGATTCCGAGGAAGAGTACTATCCAGGGCAAGCAGATTCTGACGGAGAAGAATGGCCTGAATCCCGAGAGATCACCCCACCTCCGGATTCATCTGATGACTCTTCTGACGAAGAAGAAGAACCAGTTCCAAATGGTCTTGTGACATCTCTTCAGAGGCAAGTAGAAACACTGCAAGAGAGAGGTCGGATTATTGGAGGCTCAGCTGGCAAAGCGAAAGGACGATTTTTCTGTTCTCAGTCATCGTGTATGAGAACTCGAGAAGAGGAAGAATATGACAGATGTGCTGAAGGATGATGTTGATGAACTACGGGGAGAACTTCGAGAAGCGAAGAGGAACCGTAGGAGTTAGACTGTTGTAGCTTCTACTATCTTTCATTCTGATGTCAAGAAATGTTTTCCACTACTAGATCTTTTCCTTAACCCCGACTTGATTATGTATCATTATTATTAAAGCAGGTGTATATGTGCACAAACGGGGTGAGAAAAATATGGCAAGGAATAAGGAACAACTCATGTTGGGTAGATGACATACACAGGTGACTGGCAACTCATAATAGATTAGGACAACGAAACTTTCAATTCTGGACAGCAACACAATACTGCACCAAAACCAAGATTCCCGTTGCCACAAGAATGCAAATCTGGATCTGTCAGAAAATCTAGAAAATAGACTCTCGGCCGAATCCATCACATATATATAAGTCATATTATAACCACAGAAACAGGGCTCAAAACAGAATTATGTACAGAAATCATGTTCAGCCAGAAATCATAGAGTTGCATTCATAAGCATGAAAATTGCATGAAAACTTACTGATTAAATCCAAGAAAAATCTAGGGTATTCCCTACCATGTCTAGTATCAGCAAATAAAATTTCATAGTATTCAAACTCAGATAGTATAGGCAAATAAAATCAGAAAACAGCAAGATACAGCAAGTTTGTAAATCTGGAACTTTAGACACAGCAGTACCCAAACAACGATAGATTACAAAGTATAACTAGAAATCCAAATCCGTCAAAATGGTTGTACAATAGATACATCAGGCTACATTTTATATTTACAATATTTTTACCAACAGCAACTAGAATCAGGTTGAAAACACGGTTATTTACTGAACAGAGTGCAGTCCTGAAAATATAATAGTTTGTTAACAAGTATAGAATAGTTTATAAATGTAATCAAATAAATGTACAAAAATTTGGGGTTAATCCCAGTCAAGTCTATTCATATCCTGCAAAATATTAGATCCAAATTTTATCTTTAACATCAGTATTCAAATAAATAACTATACAGAATTCACATAAAACAGAATCTGGAATTTTCTACACATCTGTAGTAAAACGGCCATAACTCATACCTCACAAATCGAAACTGCGATCTGTCAAAAATTATGGAAAGTAGACAGTGGGTGTACAATTTATATTCACAAATTTATTTCAATGAACTTAACTGGGTCTAAAATACTGAAACAAAACGGGGCAGCAGCAAAAAAAAATTACTTCTGATGCATTAAATCAAATAGTTCATATGCAGCAAATCCAATTTATAAAAAAATACAAGACATGGTGTACTAGATATCCAAAACAACATGGTATGGGTGTTTAACAAGTCTACCATAAGATACTACAACTAACACATCAAGCATGCAATAAATATACAACACATCATGGATCACGAAACAACATACATACATGCATCAAGAATCTAATCAGATCTAAATTATTTCATGTCGTGTGTGTAACAAATGATGACTACGAATGGATCAACAAATAGAGTCAAGATCTAACAAGGGTTTTTCCATGAGAATGAATCTAGAAAAAAAAGTGACACTACATGTAGTATTTAGTACTTGTATATACAACAAAAATTAATACAAGTTACTTGCCTTAGGGACGACGATGAATCCGATGAAATAATGTGTAACTACCGTTTCCATTATTTTCATTTTTCCCCCTTTTGTAATATTTTTATTTGTAATTGGATAAAATACCATATTTTCTTTCTTTCTTGATTATTTTAATTAAGATTTCGTTCATGAAATTATTCGTTCTTGTTGATTGAGCTATTCTTGTTGATCCTAATTTCTTTTATTAATTGTGGGTATTTTTATTTGAACCCTATTGATTTATATCTATCTCTTATTGAACCCTAAAACCCAATTCATTTGTTCTTAACCCAAAACCGCTATTATTGGATCCTAAATCACTAACCCAATACCCTAATTGTACCCTATAAATATAACTCTATTGCAAACCCTAAAAATTACAAAATTTGAAACCCTAGCCACGTATTCTCTCTTTCCCCTTTCTCTCCCCTCGTCGTTTCTCTCTCCCCGTTCGAATTCCCGCCCAAATCTACTGCCCATCTCCGATCTCCATCTCCGACGACCCCCGTCATCGCAACCTCATCGTCGCCTTACTCCTGTCGCCCAGCGCCGCCACAGCACCTCCCCCTCTCATCGCTGTCACCGTCTCTGTTTCCTGCTCAAATAGAGCACAGCCGACAGAGCGTCGCCCTACCCTGCAATGCTGCCCCGACGCTCCTGTTCCCATCGCTGCCGCCACCTGCGTCGCCGATGACCCTTGCCCTCTTGCCGTGGGGCACTGTGCTGCTGCCGTTGCTATCTCTTTGTACTTAGTTTTTTCTTTGGATATGTTTTGCGCATGTATTGCACGTGCTATCTTGTGGATTCGTGTGTCCGTGAGTTCGTTGCTTCGGGATCCTTATCCTGTTATTCTTGATATTCGTTTTCACCATTAATAAGGCAAGTCATTGTCCTCTTAAATTGTTAATTGTATCAAATTCAAGTTTTGTTGAAATCCTTGCAAGTAGATCCCTTCGTTTATCGTATTATACATTGTTCATCTCTTTTGTTGGGTATATTGAGGGTTTACACGAGCTAACCCTAATTTACTTGACATCGTGATACTTTTGACTCCAAAGATTGAATCTTTCATGTGTGCATATAGAATTGATAATAGGATTGTTCATATAATTGTCACACAAATATTTTATTGTAGAGAGAATTGTTATGATGTATGTTGTTTGATCGATTGATGGTTGATTGATTATAAATTGATACATGTATGTGTTCTAAATCCTATTTACCATGTTTTATACCCTTCATGCTGATTGAGAAGTTTATCGACTAGTAGAATTGATAATTAACTTATTTCATGAAAACTACCCAAAACCTGAATGTTGCTTGCTGGCTGTATATTGACTGCTATTTTCAACCCAGTAAACAATCTTAAAATGAATTACTTTCTGAATAAGAGTTGTAGCCTTTTCTTTCTAGTTTACAGAATATCTTTAATTTTTGAATTCCGAGTTGTGTAGCGAATGTTATGCCCATTTTACTACAGCTGTGTTTTTAATTCCAGATTCTCAGATTATTGTACATTCCATGTTTAAATAGTAAAAAGGCTGATCAAATGATAAAATTTTGCTCTGATAATTTCCATATTGTTAGTAATCATGTTTAAGAGTCTAAAAATTTTTTTAATGAATTTAATATTTATTTTTTGTTGTATCTAAAATTTTAACAACATGATATCGAGATTCTGCCTGAACATGAAATCTGTAAAGAACAATGTGATTGACCTAGCTACTTTTATCAGATTTTGAACTTTAAATATGCGTTGGAACTCTATGGAATTCTATTTTCTAGAATTTCTTACGGATTCAATTTTTGAGTTCTAAAACAGCGGGAAACTACATTTTTGTATAGACTACTCTTATTGTCCAGAATTTCACTTTTCAGTTTCTTAAATTAATTAATCCTATATCATTGTATTGCATGAATCAAAGTGTGTATGTTGTATTGCATGAATCAAAGTGTGTTTGTTGTATTGCATGATCCTAGTGTCCTATTGTCATCATTCTAATTGTCCTAATTCATGTTACCATTTTATTGTTCCTCTATTGTTACTATTATTCACCCAATATCTCAAATTGCATATTGTATTGTCGCATTAATAAAATAATTAACAAGTTGGAGTTTAAGGGATTGACTTGAGTAGTGAATAATATAGTGACTGTGTCGGCCAGTGTTTATCGATTGATTGTGGAGCGCTGACTACGGCACCCCAATCTCTCCTATATTACATCAATGAATTGTATCAATGAATCGTATCAATGTACGTATCAATGAATCAGTGATTTATCGTAATGTATCGTGCAACAATATTGTATCGTATCAGTAATTATCGTACCGACACATGATCTATAGAATTCACCAGTCATTCTAAACAAAATTATTTGCATGCATCGAACCTGTAGTGTGGGATGCAGTAGTATGTGAATTAGTTAGGATTAAAATAATTAATAGACATAAGGATTGATACAACACCGACATTGCATATTGTACATCATTGTTCCTATTGATACCGTTGTTTAAGTGTTATTGATACCATTGAATATTTTCACTAAATATTGAATCATTGTTTATACCATTGCATCTTTTACCATGATATTGATTATTTCTATTGTCCCATGTTATTGACTCCTATTGATCCATCGAATTCATTGTTATATCGTTATTCCATTGTTCCTTGCTTTCTCTACTTGCTGTCCATGACTTGCTCTAAGAATAATTTTTCTCCTCTTTTTAGATGAAGTGTACACAGGTTATGAAGGAGAATTGCCTGCTGGAATTAGAGAACAAAGATTCTGAAGATTTAATGCTTTCTAATAGCTTATCGTTTTATTAAACTTAATGTATTGAGACCTATTATCTATTTGTGATTGGATTATTATTGTATTATACGTATGTCCCGGATTCTATTATTGTTTCCAGACATTGGTTTATTGTATTTGGATATTTTATATTGCTTCATTCCAAGTATTATTGTTCATAAGATTATTATTATTGCCTGCGCAATTGTTCTGTATTGATTATATTGTTGAGTTGATCGAATAAACAGCTTATGAGTGATGTTAGTCATTCGCTGGGCCAAGTCATATACTCGTATTCCGTATTTTTGGGAAGCGGGGCATGACAGAACGAGAATAACGGGATTGGATTCTCGGGCGACGAGCACGATTAGCACGGATCTCGATGATCAAGATGGTGATCAAGACGATGATGATCAAGCGTATCCGACGGTCGAGATCTCGCTCGGCCAAACTTGATCAAACGCAGCACACAAGAAAGGGCAGTCGGGGTTGAGTGTGTGCACTGCGAAGAGGACGACAGCGGACTGGGGCAGACAGGGGCAGCACGCTAGATAGGGACGGCGGTGCTGGCTATCGCTGTTGTCGCTAGTGCTGTCGCAGCTACTGGCTTCGAAAGGAGGAAGGAGAGGAGAGGCAGGGCTGTCCGATACAGGAAGGCAGCATCGGGATGAGGGCAGGCGGACGGTAGGGGGCCGGCGTTCGGAGGAAGGTCGGGAGTAAGGGGATGAGCGGAATTGCAGGGTAGGGATCAGGTAGAGTGGCTAGGGTTTTTATAAAAGTGACTAGGTTTGGATTAGGTGGCTTAAACAATGGCATATATATATATATATATATATATATATATATATATATATATATATATATATATATATATATATATATATATATATATATATATATATATATATATGGGAGATGAAATTAAGGTTTAGGTGGAGATAATCGGGTTAGGGTATTTGGGTTGTTGGGTATGAATAAGATCCAATAAGAGATAGGAACAACAATAATAATAGGGCATCAACAAAAAAAAAATAAAAAATAAATAAATCAACCGATCAACCAGAGATGAAATAATAGGCAGACAAATTGTTTCAAGAAGATCAAATCACATGCGAAAAAACAATAGGTGATTTAATATTGAGAATGAAGATCAAATATACGGTTCAGAAGGAACAGAAGAATACAATATGAATAATTACTCAGAAAAAGATAAATACATCCAAAATATAAGAAACGGGAAATCAGGGATTACAGTCACTCACATCCCTCTACATAATTTGTAGTATATCCAATATTCGAATTTATAATCACCTTATTACAGGCAACGTTTGACGATAATAAAATATATAACTTCTCTTGTAGGGAACCGTAGTGACTTCAAGTCAAAGGACTACATACACCATGGTCACTATGAGAACGGCTTATGATACTCACGTAATGATCCATGCAGCGTTCTCATGGTGGGTCAGTCCAGTACATTATTATTCTAATATGTACCGATGTGAAGACTTGATATCGCATATCCATGACCCATGAGAATAGTCATCATTCTACGCACATATTAGTCTCTATGTATTATCGTTGTCCTAATTCACAATAATACTTGACTAGGGACATTTAAGAATAGTGTTCTGATTTTAGTTATTATGATCTCACAGTCAAGTCATGCACTTGATATCCCATGACATTGAACTTAATATTCTAATGACTTTATTATGATCATTTAATTGACAATAAATAAAATGCCTCAATAGAAAATAAACCTCATGATGCAATATAAACTAGTAATATCAATACACAACTGACCTCTAGTGCATACACCACTAGAAGTTATTCTGTTTATCAATGAAGAAAGGTACCGATTTTCAAGATCACATCATAGAGTTCAACAAAGTATTATTTGAACTCAAGGCGATAACCGCTGTTGTGAGTGAAGAAGATAAATCTTTCAACTTGATAGTTCACTGCTAGGTTTGTACGAACTATTTATAACTACCATGCTACACGGTAAATCTGCCAAGGAGAGTATTACAGTAGATGATGTAATCAAAGCTTTGAAGGACAATCAACTTAGGAAGGAGACTCAGAGTTCATCGTCTACTCCCACAAGTTGTCTAGTAGTGGAAGGTTATTCAATTGGAAGTCAAAGTGCGTTGCAAAAGGAATCGATCCATTGCGGATATTGCAAGAGGTCAGGGCATATCAAGAAAGACTATTGAAAATTGCAGAAGCAAAAGGGCGTCAAGAATGGCAGTACTACAACAAATGTGGTTTACCCTTCTGAATCAGGTAATTTGTGTCATCTTGTTTGAAATTCTGTAGAAGTGGATTCTGGTTAGTTTCTTGACTCAGGAGTTCTACTCCTATTTGCTCGAAGAGGGAGTTGTTTTCTACTTATAAGTCTACAACAAGGCATTGTGTGAGAATGAAAAGTGAGAAGATTTGTGAAGTAGTAGGTGAGGGGACAGTTGAGTTGGAGATGCCAGGTGGAAACAGTTACTCTCTAAGGGAAGTCTTACATATTCCTCTATTAAAACGAAATCTGATTTCCTTGGGAACTCTTGAAGCACGTGGCTGTAGGTACACAACTACAGGTGGATTTTTGTCTATTTTTCATAGTCGTCGCAAGGTGATTATAGGTATGAGAGATGTTGGGCCAAGACAACTCAATCTTTACAAGTTTTGGGGATCCGAAATACTTGGCAGGTGTTGTTTCTATTCCCGATATCCCGACAAGTTTATTTAGTATGTCGCAACTAGCATCATCGAAGCGAGACCACGATGTTCGAATATCGTCGAGAGGTGGAGAGTGCCTCGAGGCAGGTGGAGGTCGTGTGGAGGATGGCAACTCCGTGTTAAGGCCTACTAAGGTGTGCCCTTCAAGGGGGTACACTGAACGGTGAGATTGAGTAGAATATTTGTTCAACTAGCTGAAGATACTATCGTTCCATGTATGTTCACAAGTGGAGATTAGTAGAGTTCAGAGATGATGAATCACATCATGTTGATAGCACTCGTAAGCAATCCAATATGGAGATTGTTAGGATTATGTCTTTCATACTCGTCGTTCAATTAGAAAAAGTGACGATGACGCACGTAGGTCGAAGCGTTGAGCAGAAAGAAGTAGACAACAAAGCAGCAAAGTAAGCATGAACAGAGGCTTGTACAATTGATTGTACACCTCTTGGGTCTGAGCACTACTGAGGTGCGGTTGACCGCACTTGGGTGCAGCCGACTTCCCATGGCTGCAACAATATTTTTGGCCTAGGTCTTGAAGACCATTTCGGCCCAATTTAACTCCTACTCAGATCATATGGCTCCTATTCAATACCTTCTTCTACAAGATATGTCAGGCGATAGAAATATCAAGACTAACTTAGGTTTCTCTCTATTCTTCTTCTATTTATTGTAATGGCCTCCAACAAGAGAGATCAAGTACTTCAATGATATCATTCTCCATTGCAAGTGAGGCTCGAGAGATATAGTGAGTAAGTTTAATTTATTGTATTGACTGAATTTGTATCTCCTTGTAATCTTCTCTAGTTGAATATTATATCTCCCTTTATTTTCCTCCGGATTAAGCGAAGGCTAACCGGGATAAATTCATCGTGTGTTTGTGTTGGATTGGTTGATCTATTTGTTTGGTTGTTCAACTGATTCATCTCATCTACCTCACCATTCTCATTGTGCTAATTAGTTCGAATAAATTCCCCAACGAGAGTTGTGGTGAGATTCTTTTCCCTATTACAACACCCCAATAGTACCTTCATGGGAAGAAAATTATACAAGGACAACAAACTTGTTAGGCAATCACAATCTACTCTACAATATTTTTGTATCTGCACCATGCAAAAGCAAGTTTTTAAGAGTCACTTTCCCCAATTAGGGTTGTAAATCAGACCGAATGGGACCAGACAACCATATGTTCAAGCTCTGAACAAAATTTTACTCGGACGGGCTTATGTCCGGCTCAGTCCAGGTCGTGCAAAATTTTTATAGTCCGGACTCGGTTCGGTAAAGCATCGGACCGCAATAATACTCGGACGGACGTATGTCCATCTCGAGCTCGGTAAAGTATCAGACCTAATAATTTTGTTCAAGTTCGGATCGTATAATAGTTCAGACGGTCCACGGTCAGGCTATTTCTTGAGCCGGAATCGAACGAACGACGGACCATCCTGTTCATTTTACACCCCTATCCACAATCTTTCTCTTTCCATTTTTGTTTTTGAGCTTTTTTTTTGCTAGAATTGTTTTTGAGCATTCGACTGTAGTTATCTATGCACGTGTTCTACTACTGATAATGTTAAAAATAACAGCAAATCAAGGTCATACGATTCCAACATAGATCTTAAAGCTTCTAAAGGTGGATTAACAGTAACGGGCCTCCCTAACAGGTAAGACCTTCTACAACCTCACTAACAAGACATGTGTTGCTTTCAATCTCATTAAAAGGACTGGGCCTACTGAGAGAGACACTCATCCCATTAGTGTTGTAAGTCAAGTCTCTTATCCTTACAAGGAAGTAACTAATTCTGTCTCTAGGGGGGGTGGGGGCGGTGAGGAAATCAATCTTCTAACCTTTTCTCAAGCCTATAAATTTCCTCCCCCCTCAGTCATTCAGGAGGTAATATGAAATCTCTCTCTCTACTCTCAAACTTTCTTCCTCTCTCTCTGGTTCTAACTTGAACGTCAGATGGTCTGTTGTCGAGGCCAACCCCGGTGTTTCATACCTTTTTATAGGACCATCAGAAGCATCAGCAACCGTCAGATCCTGATCCATGTGTTCTTTCCACGATCTGGATTCAATCTAGGGAGATTTAACCACTTTTCACAATGATGATCAAATGTCAGATCTTTAGTGATTTCCTTCAAATTATAAACTCACTATTTGTTTGCTCCCACACCAAAATAAGCAACAACATATTGGCATTGTTTGTGGGAAACTATACAGTCTACTTCACAGATCCGAACCTGCCATGAAAAACACTGAGTTTTCCCGTCATGCTACCAAAGGGAAGAGGGAGAGTAGCGACCTCAAGCCAAAAAGCCAACCCTCTTCGTCAACAAGCTCCTCATGTGGAGGACCCTATTCCTCCTCATCAACTGGATCAGCCCCAACAACCTAATCAACCTCCTCTCAACGGAGATGCACCGGGGGGCTTCTTACAAAGCCGTCATGGACAACTTTATGAAAATCACCCTTTATATGACCATGTCTAAGTCCATTATGTCATCAACCACTTGATTCTCCTCGCGAGGTCCCCGCAGAACAAGAGACCTCCGTCAAGTCATCAACTCCAAAAAATAGGGGTTCGACCTCCGGATCTACTTGAATGAGAGGCGTGCCCGAGGTAAGGCATCCTCTTCAGAACATCAGGAGAACCAGAGAAACAACTATCTTCGAAGGCAGAGATCAAGATGATCATCCTCTCATAAGGGGTACAGTGAAGAAAGAAACCTGACTCGTGAAAGTCGAAAGTTTCGTGAGAAGAACAAAGGGAAAGAGGGCCCTATCCCTAGGGCAGAACTTGAAAACTTCAAGTACGACATCCTCCAAGCCATTCGTGGTACTCATGATCAGGGTCGAAACTCGTGGGGGGCATCACTCTACTACTTCAAGAGAAGAAGAGTTCGGTGACTCAACTAGGTCCAAGAGAAGGGAAGACCAAGTCCTTTGCCTCCTCCAAGAAATGGAGGATCGCTTGGAGCAGATAAAGCATGAATGAAACCACTCAAGCTGGGCTTACCGCCCCAGTCGGCCTCCTTTCAATGAGTCCATCCTCAATACACCCATTCTTAAGAATTTTAAAGCTCCTCAGTTTGAATCTTACAATGGTGAATCTGATTTGGTCGATCATATTGAGATTTATAAAACTCTCATGATGATCTACAATGCCACCGATCCGCTCCTATATTGAACGTTCCCCGCAACCTTGAAGGGATCAGCAAGAGAGTGGTATTCTTGCCTTACTCCGGAATCGATATTCTCCTTCGACCAACTCAATGGACTCTTTATAGCGCACTTTGTCATCAGCCGCAAGGCTGAAAAAGTAAGTGCTTCTCTATTGGACATAAAACAAAGAGAGGGAAAGTTTTCGAAAGACTTTGTCAAGCGCTTCACAGCCGAGGCAATGTCCATTCCCTTCCTGGACCCATTAGTGGCAGCTGCCACCTTCTACCACAACGTAGCTCACAAAGACCAGATTACCTCCCTCACCAAGAAACCTCCACGAACTTTACCAAGCTCCTGGAGATGAGTGAGAAATACTTCTGAACCGAAGAAGTTCTTTATCCTCAAGGCCGAAAGGAATCCTCCTCCGGGAATAAACATAAAAATACAAGTGATAAAGGACTCATGAAGTCTCAGAAAGACCGCACAGCTCAATTCTACCCTCCTCCAGCACCACACTTTGACAAGTTCACTCTCCTTAATGCAATCGTATCAGCCATCCTGACAGAATAATCCCCCCCCAAAGATGACCACAACTAGCAAGTGAAATGACAGAAACAAGTGGTGCGCATTTCATAGAGACTATAAATACACCACCGACAGTTGTCGAGCCCTCAGATAAGAACTGGATGTCTGATTCACCAGGGAAAACTCTCCTAATTCGTCCATCAAAAGAACAATGCCGAAACCTTTCCGGCACGAAAGCAAATAAGCGTCAAGAGAAGTCCTCCGAATCCCAAGACTCAAAATGCATGGCCATTTTCCACTACATTCATGGAGGGCCGGTGGGGAGAGATTCCAACTCCTCCCGTAAAGCCTTCGTTAGGGATTTGAACTCAGTGCATAACATCCCGCCTGTCAAGAGCCTGGGGGCCCTGTGTCTTTTTCCGATAAAGATCTAGAAGGCGTCAGGACATCTCACTACGATGCATTGGTTATAAGCCTATGCAAGGCAAATCATGAGGTGCGACCCATCTTTGTAGACAATGGTAGTTCTGTGAACATTCTCTTCATGGACACTTTCGACGGTCTCAAGCTCTCCCGAGACCGACTCAAGCCAGTCGGCTATACACTCCACGGGTCCTCAGGTGTCTCCATTCAGTTTGATGGAATCTTATACTTGATGTGACAGCAGGAAAAGCCCCCGCTAATCGAACAGGGGCACTATAGTTTATGGTAGTCGATGTCAAAGTTGCGTACAACGCTATATTTAGCCATTCAGGACTGGCTGCTTTCCATGCAGCTGCCTCCGCATTCCACAAAAAAATAAAATTCCTCACAACAACAGGCGTAGGCCAAAAGCATGCTACACCGCCACAATGAGAGGCTCGGTTCTTCCACTCGATTCCATAGAACTCCCACCAGCAAGGAGTCACAATAACTCCAAGCCCATAAACTATCTTGAAGCTACTGTCCTAAACAATCATGCCAAGAGCTTCCAAACCTGTCAAGCCAATTCCCACCTGGTCCAAATTCGTCCTCGTCAGAATACAATAATAGACTTGAATCCTCTGCCTGCAGCCACTCCGCTCATTCAACGAAAAGAAGTAGTCCTGCCTTAAAGCATTGACGAACCTGAAGATCTCTCATTCTCTCTGCAAAAAAAGGAGAGGCTTGCTGCAAAACATGCAAATCCTGGTAAGGTCTACCAAGTTGTTCGCCTAACGGCTTATTAACTTGAAGACCCGGGGGGCAAGGAGATATCAATATTGATTTGGAATGTAGAACGCTTCATGAATTTCAACAAGGGCGTTTGACTCCCCCCTACTCTATATATTTTCAATATTTTCTAATAAAGACCGCTCCCCTTACCGATCATTGCATGTAATAAAGGTTAGCCACTAGAGCAGCCGCTTAATTTTATTTTTCTATCAAATTTAGTATTAATTTTTGAAAAAATTCTTGTGCAACTCTACGGATGCATACAATGTATTCAATGCCAAGCCTACTCCTAAAAACAACACAAAAAACTGATTAGAAGCCCCTTAAGACAAGTTTGGAGTCCATACCCATAGCTCGGAGTTGCTTTAGCAATTTGCAACAAAGCAAGTTCATAGCTCAACTCGCCATTTGACCTTCTCCTGCAACCGATCAAAAACTTTCAACAAAAAATTTGAAGTCCATACACATTGTAACGCCCCGAGCCCAGCTCAGCTGTGCACTCGGCTACATGTGCGCGCACATGCGAAAAATAAATCCTAACAACGGCTCAGCACAGGCTTGCCTCACAAAAGATGTTATAGCTTTAAGGTATCTGATGATCATGGGCTAGCTAATATATTCACTCATTATACCTAGTTAACTTCCGATGTGGGATAATACTTCACCACTCTCCCCACTTACCACCTCACATGTCTTTCACGTGAGTTCATTTCCTTCCTTCACGTGCAAAGCAAGTAGGCACACTCATGCAAAGCACAACTGGGCCCACCTCTACATGAGCAGCCACTTCTCATTTCTTTCTTCTTTTTGGCGCAACAATCCTCTATACATACATAGCCCATAATAATACCTTATAGACCCACTCTATTTATTTATTATATATCCTACTACTACTATTATTATTATTATTATTATTATTATTATTATTATATATATTCTTAAGAATACATGATACTATATACACCCCCCTTAAGAACTCAGTGTTCTCGCTGAGCCCGGGACATGCAACCTGATCCAGGATTGCCTTTCTAGGCGATGTGAAGTGGAGTACCCTGATTCTTCTAGCAGTACCGTGTACTGTCCTAGCTCGATTTCAGGTGTACCTCCATCCCACTACTACCCACGATCGGTGTCGAAAGCCGACACGGATACCATTTGTAATGCCTTGATTCCAACTCAGTTGCGCACGTGAAAACACCCACGCGCACACGTGAAAAAAAAAATCATAACAACGGCCCACCACAGGTTTGCCACACAAAAGGTGTTATAGCTTTCAGGTACCTAATGATCATGGGCTAACTAATATATTCACTCATTATACCTAGTTAACTTCTGATGTAGGATAATACTTCACCACTCTCCCCACTTACCACCTCACATGTCTTTCACGTGAGTTCCTTTCCTTCCTTCACGAGCAAAGCATGTAGGCACACTCATGCAATGCACAATCGGGCCCACCTCTACATGTGCAGCCATGTCTCATTTCTTTCTTCTTTTCGTTCCAACAATCCTCCATACACACATAGCCCATAATAATACCCTACAGACCCACTTTATTTGTAACGCCCCTACCCCAGCTCAGACAATCTATACAATTTATTAGACAAATTATTTATAGTATAGTACAACTGCCCATTACAGGTTGCCTCTCAAAAGGTGGTTAACCGAATTGGTGACTCTTGATCATAGGCTATATTATTTATTATTATATAATTTATTTGTATTCCCGATATGGGACTATTCAAATCACCTCTTCTCCTCTTCAATCTCGTGTACACACAGTACATGTACCCCTGGGCCCCATGTGACATGTCATCAAAGCAAGTAGGTTATACAGCCTCTTTCAACCGGGTGCCCCCCCCCCCTCCCTTCTCACTCATGCTGACGTCAGTGACAATAGCAACAGCCTTCACGCTTTGGCTGTTTCTTCACCGTGGGCCCCCCTTCTTCACTTTAATTACCATTTTGCCATCAACCTATATATATTATATCTTTAGAAATTATGGGGTGTTACATTATTTATTTATTATATATCCTATTACTATTATTATATATATATTCTTAAGAATACAGGGTATTACACCCATGGCACGGAGTTGCTCTAGAAACCTGCAATCAAAGCACATTCGGAGCTCAACTCGCCATTTGATCTGCTCCCGCAACCTGTTATAAACCCCTAAACAAAAAGTTTAGAATCCATAACCATGGCTCAGAGTTGCTTTAACAACATGCAATCAAGCAAGTTCAGAGTTCAACTCGTCATTCGATCTGTTCTTAAAACTTGCTAAAATCCTTAAAGACTGATTAGAGGTCCAAAATCGTGGATAGCAGTTGCTCTAGTAAACATGCAAACAAGAAAGTTTGGATCTCAACTCGCCACTTGAGGTGACTCTCACAATTCGTCGGAGGACTCATACAGCAATTTCAGAGTGCAACTCTCTCCTAGAGTTTCTCCTACAACTAGCTGAGTACGAAACAGGAAGTCTCGAGTCCAACTCCCTTCTAGAGTTGCTCCTACGACTAGTTGATCCCCATGATGATAAATCACAGGACAAGGTACCTGCATGTAAAAGATTTCTGATTTCATAAGCAACAAGTCTTGTTAGAACTATGGAATTACAATGAGCCTACATTTTAATCATCGCTTCAAAAGTCTTGCAAATACTGTACAACAAATTGTCCTACAAGTCGTCCTTTTAGCTACACGGTAGGAGGATGTTCTGCCTAAGAGGCACAAACCTCTTCACATGCCTCCTGCTAGCTAGCAGCTCCTCAGAGCCACCTAAACTCTTGACGATAAAATTTAAGACAAGTCTTTCTTAGGTGGGCAAGCTCCAAGTCTTTCATGAGTAACACCACATTCACCTGAGAAAGCTTCAACTCTGTCTCGCATGATGCGCTGCGCAAATAGACAAGTTCCAACTCTGTCAACCACAGTGTATTGCGAAGAGAGCAAGCTCGGCGTCCCGAGGACCTCATTCGATGTACACAACTGCTTGTCAGTAAACATATGAATGGAATTACTTCAGTGCTGAACAAACATAAATGAGTTATATACTAAGAAGACTCAGAACACCCATAACTCATTTGCTTCGTGCGCCACTCGAGTTTCTCCGTTAAACAACTCATTAACATCATACAACGAGTTTGGTGCCCCCACTCTCCTCTTGACCACCGTCAAACAATTTGTTGACTCCATACAACGTGTTTACTACCCCGCTCTTCGCTCGAGCTCCGTCAACAGCTCGTTATCTCCATACAACGAGTAAGCACGCACCCCGCTCTTTGCTCGAGCTCCGTTGACAACTCGTTAACTCCATACAATAAGTTTAATGCACCGCTTTTCGCTCGAGCTCTGTTAAACAACTCGTTAAATCCATACATCGAGTATAGTGCCTTTCTCTTCGCCCAAGCTCCGTCAAAACCTCATTAACTCCATAAAACGAGTTCAATGTCCTGCTCTTTGCTCGCACTCCATCAACAACTCGTTAAATCTATACAACGAGTTCAATGCCTTGCGGTTCACTTGAGCTCCGTCAATAACTTGTTAACTCCATAAAATGAGTTCAATGTCTTGCTCTTCCCACGAGCTTCATCAATGTTAACATCAAACAATGAGTTCGGTACCCAGCACTTTGCTCAAGCTCCATCGACAACTTGTTAACTTTATACAATGATTTTGATGCCTTGCTATCCGCTCGAGCTCCATCAATAACTCGTTAATTCCAAATAACTAGTTCAATGCCTTGCTCTTGACTCAAGCTCTGTCAACAACTCGTTAATCGCATACAATAAGTTAAATGCCATGCCCTTCGCTCGAGCTCTGTCAACAACTCGTTAATTCAAAACAACGAGTTCAATGCCTTGCATTTCTCTAGTGCTCCGTCAACAGCTTGTTAACTCCGTACAACGAGTTCAATGATGTGCTCTTCGCTTGAGCTCCGTTAATGACTTGTTAACTCTATACAACGAGTTCAGTGCCTTACTCATCGCTCGAGATCTGTCAACAACTCGTTAATTCCAAACAACTGTCTTGCACGAGCTCAAGCTCCATCAATAACTTATTAACTGCATACAACGAATTCAAGCCCTGCTCTTTCCTCGAGCTCCAACAACAACTCATTAACTGCATACAACGAGTTAATTACCCTACTCTTTGCTCAAGCTCCATCAACAAATTGTTAATTTGATAAGGAGTTTGATGTCTTGCTCTTCGCTCAAGCTCGGTCAACAACTTGTTAACTCCGTACAACGAGTTCAGTGTCGTGTTCTTTGCTTGAGCTCCTGTCAACAACTCGTTAACTCCGTACAACTAGTTTAATGACGTGCTCTTTGCTCAAGCTCCATCAATGACTCTTAAACTCCATACAACGAGTTCAACGCCTTGCTCATCGCTAGAGCTCTATCAATAACTCGTTAACTCCATACAATGAGTTTAATGCCTTGCTCTCCACTCGAACTCCGTCAATAACGAGTTCAATGCCTTGCTCCCAGCTCGAGCTCTATCAAAAACGAGTTTAATGCCTTGCTCTTCACTTGGGGTCAGTTAATAACTCGTTAACTCTACACAACGAGGTCAATGCCTTGCTCTTCGCTCGAGCTTTGTCAAAAACTTGTTAACTTTGTATAACGAGTTCAGTGCCCCGCTCTTCGCTCAAGCGCCCCTAGACAACTCATTAACTATATATAATGAGTTCATTGTTCAACTTCGTCATAGAGTTGTCTCCACAAAATTCCAAGTGCAAACAGCAAGCTCTATGTCCAACCCTGGGATAGAATTGCCTCTACAAACTTGTTGGGCACAAACAGCAAGTTCAAGGCCAACTTTGTCCTAGAGGTGCCTCTCCAAACTTGTTGGGTGCAAACAGCGAGTTCAACGTCAACTAAATCCTAGAGTTGCCTTTACAAACTTGCTGGGCATAGACAGAAAGTTCAAACATCCAACTCCATCCTAGATTTTCCTCTAAAAGCTTATTGGGAGAAAACAAAAAGTTTAACGTCAACTCCGTTCTAAAGTTGTTTCTACAAACTTGCTGGGAGCAAACAAAAAGTTCAATGCCAATTCTGTCCTAGAGTTATCTCTCCAAACTTGTTGGGCTCAAACAGCGAGTTCAACTCCAACTCCATCCTAGAGTTGCCTCTCCAAACTTGTTAGGCACAAACAGTGAGTTCAACATCAACTCCATCCTAGAGTTGCCTCTACAAACTTGTTGGGCGCAAAAAATAAGTTCAAGCATCTAACTCCATCCTAGAGTTGCCTCTACAAACTTGTTGGGAGCAAACAAGTTCAAGGTTAACTCAGTCCTAGAGTTGCCTCTACAAACTTGTTGGGCGCGAACTTCAAACATCCAAATCCATCCTAAGAGTTTTCTAAACGAACTTGCTCGGCGCAAACAGCTAGTTCAACGTTCAACTCTGTCCTAGAGTTGCCCCTACAAACTAGTTGGGATCAAACAGCAATTCCGGAGTCTGACTGCTTTCTAAAGTTTGCTCCTACAACAACTCTTCTAGTTCGGCCACACCACACAAGATCCAACGGCCAAAATACTAAGTGCTCAAGACAACAACGCTTGCCCTAAGTTGGATGACAAAGCACTTGGTTGACAAATCACTTGATCAAAGAAACGAGTGCTCGATGAAGCACTTGGTTGAACTAAATACTTTGTTGGCAAGGAGTTCTTCGCCATGAAGCTTGCTCGGTCAAGGAGTTGGTTGCCAAGAATCTGGGTTAGAAAGAGATTGGTCGATGAAGAACACTTGGTCGGCAGGAAGTTGGTCAACAAGGTGTTGGTTGACAAAGAGGAAGTTGGTCAATGAAGAATAACTTGGTCAGCTACGTATTTTTCAACGAAGAACAAGTTGGTCGACGAACCCTAGCTTGGTCAACGGAGTGTTGGCCACAGAGAAGATTGGTCGACGAGAAGTCGGTCGATGAAAACAAGGAGTTGGTCGACGGAAGCATGCATTGGTCGACCAAGAAAGAGCTTGTTCAAAGAAGTCTGGGTCAATGGGGCCACTTGGTCGACGAAGAAAAGCTCGGTCGGCAAGCTCTTAGTCAGGGAGGTGTAGGACGGCCAAAATGCAAAAGCCTGTTCGCCAATAACTCCAACAAGTAGCGACAAGGCTCATCGGCTTTGTCAATCCACTCCCATTCAAGAGGATGTTGGTTCCAATCCGGGCATCCCCACTTGCTAGTACATTTTTTCCCCAACCAACAACAAAAAATTGGCCGAACCCGGATCCACTTCGTTGGTTGCAGAATTCATCATCCGAGCAAGGGGTTCTCTCGCATCGCTTCTCGGCCCTTCATTCTCCTTGGCACGTGAATACGCATGTAATCGGGGCTCCCGATTGCGCCACGTCGCCACCAAATTTTGTTGGTCCAAGTTATTCAGCAGGTGAGCCCATCACATGATTGACGTCCCAGATCTCGCAATGTCATCACATCATCCTGGCTCCTCATTCCACTCAACGGGTGAGCACAGGCACGATGGACGATCCAGATTGCTCCAAAAATTACGCTAGCTCGATACATCAATAAAAAGTTACTTGAATATTTTTAAATTTGAAATTTTAATCAAAATTCAAAAAATTTGATTATTAAATTTAATTAAAATTTTGAATAATTAATTCAAAATTTGAAAAAGTAATTATTAATTCAGGGAAAATCATTAAAAATATCAAAAAAACAAAAAATTTTCTGGGAAATTCTAGAAAAATACGGAAAAGTTCAGAAAAATATTCACTACCTCCAAAAGCTTTGAACAAGTTTCAGGTATCTTCAATCGCCCCTAATAGTCAAGCTGGAACTCCAGAACTCCGGAACAAGGCAAACTACTTCCTGAAAGCCATGAAAATTGTCCTCCGGAAGTGGGGGGGGCTTATGATAAGGGTAAAACCACATCAAATAAGGGTCGTAGGATTCCAGCATAGATCTTAAAGCTTCTAAAGGTGGATTAACAATAAAGGGCCTACCTAACCGGTCCAGGCCTTCTCCAGGCTTACTAACAAGTCATGGGCCGCTTCCAATCCCATTAAAAGTGATTGAGCTGACTATGAGAGACACACAACCCATTAGGACTGTATGTCAAATTTCATATCCCCTACAAGGAAATAACTAATTCTATTTCTTAGAGGGGATCAACAAAAGATATCAGATTCAAGTCAATCTTATAACTGATTGCCTATAAATACCTTCCCCCCCTCAATTACTCAGGAGGTAATTTGAAATCTCTCTCTCTACTCTCAAACTCTCTTCCTCTCTCTAATTCTGAATTGAGAGTCGGAGGGTCTATCACCTGGGCCAACTTCGGTGTTTCAGATTTTTTTACAAGACCATCAGCCGCATCAGCAACCATCAGATTCTGATGCAGGTTCTTTTTCAACTATATAGATTCAATCTCGGAAGCTCTAACCACTTTTATAAGAGATGATCAAAGGTCAGATCTTTAGTAGTTTTCTTCAAAATATAAACTCACTATCTGTTTGCTCCCACATCAAAATAAGCAGCAACAACTATAAAATATAAATAGAGGATAACTTTCAAGACTGTTGTATCTGGTGAACTCTGCTTACGTTTCCCTTCCCTTAAAAAGACATTATCACCAATTATCTATTAAATTGCTAATCAATCATTAATTAATAATTTTAACCAACCCAAAAATGTAGTTAACCCTCCAAAACCTCTCACAGAAAGGCCTAAGCACTCCAAAAGACTAATTAGATATAAAATAAAGTGTTTTATTTTATTTTATTTTTTGGAAAAAGGAGGAGAATCACCACCATAAAATAAAGTGTTTTTGCACACAGGATCCCAACAAACAATGAAATTTGATTTAACTTCCACACAAAATTTTGTTCTTAAATTAGTCCCTCAATTAACTCTAAAAATGATCGACCAAATCAATTACAATATTATGGAAATTATGGCCTTCGAAACAACATTCGAAAATTTTTGTAAACTAGGAACAATCTCATTCTTGCCAAATAATCTTTCTTCCCTTGCGATCATTGATGTTGTTGTTTTCGGGTGTGGGAGCAATAGATAGCGAGTTCTTTTGTGAAAAGAAAACTCAAATCTCATCTGTAGATCTGACCCTAATGTGGGGCTAGTATGAGTGGGGTGTACGGACACAACGACTGCCGAGGACCTGCAAAGAAGTCTGAAATATTGGGAGGATTCCCGGCGACAAACCCTCTGATTCTCAAGTCAGTAATTAGCGGTAAAAAGGGATTAGGTAGTGAAAATGTGATCACCTCCCAACTGTGGTTTTAGGGATGTATTTATAGGTTGGTGGGGGGATATGTTAGGAAGGATCCCATGTTGCTTGATTTGGATCCCTTGGATAAGGGGGGGCTGATTTGTCTGTGAATCTCCTCATTTCAGGGGATTTGAATATCCAGTCCACCCTCCACTAGGTGGCCTGGATCTATATAGTGGGCAAATGATGACACGTGGGCTGTTGTCTTGGTTTAGAGAGTCTTGAGATGCATGCATGAATCGAACGGTGCAGACCACACAACGATTTTACCCCATCATTAGCCCCCCACTCACGAATAGGACCTCTCAATCCTCTTCGAGGAGTACCTAGCTCGCTGAGGGGGTCGCGTGAGCGAAAAGACCTGCATGCGTCAAAGCAGAAGTGTTCCGTCGGGATGGAAGCATGTGGGAGGCTAGAGGTCAACTACCATGCTGAGGGTGAGGGGAGGTCCTCATTGGGAGAGTTTCCCTCGTAAGGCTCAGCCTCGGATACCATGCCGAAGGTATGGGGCAAAGCGAGAGCTTAAGGGAGTTTTTCTCATAAGGCTCAGCCACGGATCAAGCGCGTGGAGTGGCGAGATTCGGTTGGAGTTTTTCTCGTGATGTTCGGCCTCAGATACCAGGCCGAGGGCGTGGTGAGGAAAGATTTTGAGAGAGTTTTCCTCATAATGCTCGGCCTCAGATACGACACTGATGGCATGGAGGGGCAAGATTATAAGAGTGTTTTCCTCGTAATTATCGGCCTCAAATACCACAAAGAGGGTGCGAAGATGTGAGATTTTGAGGGAGTCACTACAACATATATGCCATTTGATAGCATTTTGTAAATGCTATTGAAGACATATGACAGCGCTTTGCAAACGCTGTCAATACCCCCACTATGGTATCGCTATAAAAAGCACAGCGTTTCGAAAACTCTATAGCGTTTTCGAAACGCTATAAATACGATAGCGTTTCGACAAACGCTATCGTATATATAGCATTTTCGAAACGCTATAAATACGATAGTGTTTATCGAAACGCTATTGTATTTATAGTGTTTTCCAAACATTATGCCTTTAATAACGTTTCGAAAATGCTATCGTTTGTAAGAGAGGTTTTTTTTTTCACAGCATTTTAAAAAATGCTATTTATTTTGACCTCTATGCAAAAAAAAACTACAAATGCATAGAAAAGTTTTGAAAATTCTCCAGATGCATATATAATCTTTTAGTCTGGAGACCTTCCAAACAGGAACAAGATACCTAGTACTCACGAAACGTGGAGATGAAAACATTCACGCACATTGATACACTTTGAAATGAGTGAAAATTGAATGAATGTTAACATACAGCCAGAGAAAAACTAGCACCATTAATCCGCAGAACTAAATACGATGAGACTAGACACGGAATAGTTAAAAAACAATCAGTCACAAAAGTTACTCGTTCACAAACACAGAGAATTACAGGAAAGGTAAAGTCACCCCTACACAATTATCAGAACCATATACAATGACCAAATCAACCTCAATGGCAAGTATGAATTCTACATGCAGCTAAAAACACACTTCTAGCCTTAAGAAACCAATGAGAAATATTTCCTTTCTTTTGGTATGGCAGGTTCTTCAAGTTATGTCTTCACAATATAGCCAAGAAGGATTCCCAGCGAGGCGACAATGAGTACAAACATGAATGAGAAGCCACCACCTTGCTTGCTTACCTCCTTCCTCAAAAGTTCCTGCATATATTGGAAACAACCAGACTGGTGTAAGAGAGAAAGCAATTAGAATGGAGGTAGAGAGCAGAGTATGATTCATGTACATTTTGAATTATGTATGAATATAGCTTAAATAGTTGGCATTAAATAACCTACCTCATGTCAGCTAGTTAAGTTGGAAGAACAAAAGTTTTGTCAAGAAAGTACAGGAAATTATAAGCCGACTAAGATGAGACACGATAATTGAGCCACAAAAGGCTTCAAAGTGGCTAATAATAGTAATATCCAAGCAAAATGCAAAAATGACACTAAAGTTGGATGGAAAGAGGGGGGGGAGGGAAAGCTTGTAGTAATAACAGCTGCGACACTTGAGAAGCATATGGTCTCGGGATGAGGATGTGGAAAAACTTTCTAGAACAAGCTGACATCAATGATCTCAGGATGAGGATGTGGAAAAACTACACTGTTGCTAGCACTTGCAGGAAAATTAGACAAATCTCTCAAGGTTTTTCAGCTTGTACTTTTCTTTCAAAAGTCATAAACATCTTTCTCTATCAAAATAAGTCCATGATAAGTTCGACCAACTAAAAATAAGTTCATGATAAGTTCTACCAACCATGGTAGTAAAGTGAACAAATATCAAAATAAGTCCATGATAGTTTAGTGGTTACCCTGAACTAATAAACATATAGTCGTGAACAAACTAGAACTTATGATTGATATAAACTTCCAATTACAAGTTAACTAAGTTGTTAACTTGTTGACAGCATAATTTCTTTCTCTGAATTTCATACCATGCACAAAAGCTTCATATGTCTGCATCTATTTATTCAGCATCTATAGCACCAAAGAGACAGAAGGCTTCACAACTTTGATAGTGCAACATCCATCACATCAATGAAGAAGTCTGCAGAAAAGCACATAGTTTTTTTCATTTAAATAATAGTCCATGGACTCGCGAAAGATTCAAGGGGAATTTTGTATATGACCATGACAAAAAACTTCAATACATATATAACCCCAAAAAAATTTCATGGACATACTAAGACCATTGTGGCATGATTTTTTTGTTTCATTCACCAATATGCCCTCGAATCTATATATTTCCTTGGTTATAATTCATCCTTCTGATTTGAGGATTGTATCGAGTTTTACAAAATCCAGCAACTTTGTAAATTTTGGAATTTTATTATAGATAGTAATTTAGAAAATTTAACTATGTGGGATATATACTATATACTAATCTTCCATTATAATTTATGATAATTATTAGAAATTATTTACAAATCTTATATATGGAACATAAGTAACAGACTATGAAATGTACCAATTTCTTAAATGATTGTAATTCCTGCCATATCGTATATCCTGCTATGTATAAATTAAGAATACAGTCATTGTTGATTATATTATGTGATAACCTAATAAAAAAAATCATATACTATCCAACCAAGCCAACTGAACATAAATATTACCTACTTAAAAACATGCATGCATGTCATGGGATTGACTATCTAAATTTTGAAGTAATATAAAGGGTTTGCCTTCCAATAACTAATGTGTTATGGGAAATTATCTAACTAGTAATAAGTTTAATGGAAATTATTATTAAAAAAAGTTTCATGGTGATAATATCTATTTAAGAATTAATTTGCAAAGGAAGTCAAAACTCACCAGAATCTTCCTTAGTGAAGGAGAAAGGAGGAGTGATTCTGAATACATTCCCATAAAAGCCACCCTTACCTATTAGTACACCCATTTCTGCAGAAAATATACAAACACAGTAATGGCTTCAATCAAAAACCTAACAACTCTTCCAAGAGGGATATGATCAAATATGAAAGTTTCCAAAGAAGATTGTTCTGTTATAAGCATACAACCTTTCATCTGGTCCATGATTTGAACTATTTCAGCTTTGGCCGGAGTTTTCAGTTTGCGGTCAGATACCAATTCAACTCCAAGCATCAACCCTCCTCCTCGCACATCTCCGATGACTGCAATTTTCCAATCAATGAAAAAAATTTGTAATTAGAATACAAATTTGACAGTTCAAGAGCTAATTGTAAACTTTTATAGCTGATAATTTCATCAAATTCATTTTCTCTAAAGGTACTACTCAGGCCCCGGATAGAAGACAGCATTGTTCACAACTAGCAACAATCTGAAGTTTCTTATGCAACTAGCGATGGTTATGTTCATCCAGCACATAGTTGAGTTACGTAGATTTGGAGTAACTATCGTTTTAAATACCATCAGGAACTATTTTTGGCTTGTTGAATAGCATGTCTCGTGAGCTAATTAGACATAACCCTTTGCCAACTTGATTCAACTAAAAATGAAATTTGATAACCAACTACAGAATATTAAACTTGATTACCAACTTTTATAGCTGATAATTTCATCAAATTCATTTTCGCTAAAGGTGCTACTCAGGCCTCGGGCAGAAGACAACCTTGTTCACAACTAGCAACAATCTGAAGTTTCTTATGAAACTAGCAATGGTTATGTTCATCCAGCACATAGTTGAGTTACGTAGATTTAGAGTGACTGCCGTTTTAAATACCATCAGGAACTGTTTTTGGCTTGTTGAATATCATGTCTCGTGAGCTACTTAGACATATTAAATACCATCAGGAACTGTTTTTGGCTTGTTGAATAGCATGTCTCGTGAGCTAATTAGACATAACCCTTTGCTAACTTGATTCAACTCAAAAAGAAATTTGATAACCAACTACAGAATATTAAACTTGATTACCAACTTCAACTCAAAAAGAAATTTGATAACCAACTACAGACTATTACTAGTCGTCTGTCCAAACATTTTTGTTCCCTACAATGGCCACAAAAGAATAGATCACGTCATATAAATGAAACTATCAATGGAGATGATAATGACGAGTATATATTCTAAAGGAAGTATATGGATACTTTAATTAACAGAGAACCATATGATATGTGTTGAATGTCTCTTCACAACACATTCCCTTAAATATGAATCTTATAGATACTTTCTGCAATAATCTAATAAATCAAAAAATAAACATGGTCTCCTTTTGTTTAAGAATGTTTAGGCACATAATCAGACACCTAGATGTATAACAAAACTATGAAGATGCATCAGGATAGTATCAGTATGTTCGGCTTACTTTCATGCTTTTCCTGGAGGACCTTGAGGCAATCTTTCAAATAAGACCCGACAACAAATGCATTTTTCTGAAGCTGTTCCTTCTCGAGCACTTTAAGAACCGCATGTCCTACAGCGGTACAGACTGGATTGCCCCTGAAGGTGTTGAAGTACCACCTGCGACTTAAGACCTGAGCCACTTCTGGGGTTGTGACCACTGCCCCAATTGGAATCCCATTTCCAATACCCTAATGAGATCTTTTATTAATTAATTAATTAATTTGGTATCAGGAAAAGATTGCCTTCTTCTTACTTAGTAATATAGTGTATGGTTAATGATCTAATGGGAGATTTTAGAATAGTTTTCCTACTGCGAACATTTTTCAATAGACCTCTAAGAGAAGTGTTGAATATGGTGTTAAGGCGAATGTTGAATAATAAGAAAATATGGTAGAATAGGCCAAATAAACTCTTCTTCAAGAAAATTGAGTAGTAACTATTGTGAATAATTATTGGTGAAACATCTTTTTGGTTAGAGCTATTTAGAAACTTGAAAAGGGTGTTCTTTTATATGTATATTGAAAGATTTACATGACTATTAAAAATACAAATGATTATATTATGAGTTATTAATTCTTTATGTTCTGTTACATAGAATGCAAATGTTGAATTATTTATTTCTCATCTCTTTTTGTTTACTATCAGCCTAATTATCATTGCCATCATGATAAAATATATATATATATCATTGCCATCCATATTAGCCCTCCTATCTGACTCAACCAAAGTATAACTACATTGATTTGTAAAGAATTCAAACTTCCAAGATTTCCATACTAATTAAGGGCCTAAAATAATTCACCTTTGCCACCGTAATAATGTCAGCAACACACCATGACCCTCGAATCCCCAGAAATCGCTCCCAGTGCGTGCAAACCCTGATTGAACTTCATCTGCAATACAAAGGCGAAGGGGAGGAATCGACGGGCACAGGATGTCGATGGCAGAGCAGTGTGAGCGGCAGCGCAAGGGGGTCGACGGTGCAGGGGTGGGGGACGACGTGATTGGGGATTCGGACTTCGATAGGCGCAGGGGGAGGACGACAGTGGCCCAGTGGTGAGCGGCACGCAAGGGGGTCGACGGTGTGGGGGTGGGGACACTGTGGTTGGGGGGATTTGTACTAGGGCTTGTAGAGGAAGGCGGAAGGGTATTAAGTTTGGATCAGGGAATTTGATTTGAGAAGAAATTGGATTAGTTGAAATTTTTCATTTTACCCCTATCTATTAAATTTATTTTTGGATACTACAGCATTTTTAAAACGCTGTAAAAAGTATAGCATTTCAAAAACGCAGTCGTAGCTAACAGTAAATTTTAAAATTGCTAAAAGATAGCATTTTATTGAAAATTGTTTCTCGTAATACTCGGCCTCGGATACCACGCCGAGGGTGCGGAGGGACAAGATTTTGAGGGAGTTTTTCTCGTAATGCTCGGTCTCGGTACCACACCGAGGGTGCGGAGTGGCGAGATTTTGAGAGAGTATTTCCCGTGATGCTACATCGAGGGTGCGGTGAGGTGAGCAAGTTGTTACACTCGATCATCACGTGACATTGCGGCATTTGGAATGTCGTTTTGCCTTTGTTTGCGGTTATCGATGAGGCATCGCGTGGCCTATCATTCGAGAAGCAATGCTCCTCTATAAATTCCCTTCCCCCACTTTTTCCTGGACTACCATTTCTTTCTTCAGTCAGAGCTTTCTAAACCCTCTATAACTACGATGCTTGTTAGCTAGTCTAGCAGCTCAGCTTCATCTTTGTCCTCTGAACAGGGTGGATCGTCATCAGGAGCCTCATCCCAGTCAACCTCGGGAGCGAGTGAGCCAGAACCACGGTCCGTTCATACCATTTCCCCAGATGAGGATGTTGATATTGAGGGGGTGAGCACGGGAGCAACCGATCCAATTTAGCAAGTAGAAGGAAACGCGACTTGAGGGGTAAGCAGAGGTCCCTTGCTCAGAGAGGCTAGGACGAGAGATTCCATTATTGTCGGTAAAAGCAGAGGAATGGGAGGAGAGTTACAATGAGATGTGCCGGGGAAGAGACGAAAGGCATTAGGGACCCCTTGCGGGTGTGGAGCGGGGACCTCGGTTCTAGACAACATTGTAAGTGTTCTGCCGCCTCACGATCGCCGCCCAACGAAGTGGAAGAAACAAAAACTTTCCCTGATGAGGAGTACGAGCCGTTAGCCAATCAGCATGAGCATGCAGACATGAAATCCACTTGGATGTATCTGTGGAGCTGCAGGACTTGTTGTGCATTGGCGTGCCCCCATCTTTGCCAAATAGGCTGAGGATTGAAGTAGACAAGACCCAAAACACTATGGTGGAGAGCGATCTCGACAACCTTCGGGACCAGTTTTATATACCTTCGAAGTACGTCCTAATGCTCCCGAGCCTTGGGAATTGGCAGATTGATAGACTTTCGAAGTGGTTATGCATGTTTCCTCGGGACACGTTCGTCTTGGGCTTGCATCTCCCCCTTCACCCATTTATCAAAGAAGTCTTGAACTGGGCGGGGATGATTCTGACATAGTATATGCCGAACTCATGGAAGCAGTTGACCAGTTTTATCATGCTTTTCCATAAGAAGAATGTCCTCCTAAGGCTCAGGTACTTTTGAGCGTGCCTAGATTTGGGTGCACTTCCGAGGTATCAACACTGATGGTATATCTCTCCTTGGCCTAAGTTATGCACTGTGCATAACAAATCGGACTCCATAAAGGACTGGAAGTCGAAGCACTTCATCGTTTACAGTCCTGAGCCCTGGATATACAGGCTGCATGGTCATACGAACCTCCTTCGAGGAAGGCCCTGAAACTTGAGGATCTTACTAAAGAGGAATGGGTGGAGTTTGACTAGTTGTTCAAGGGCGGTAAGAGTAAGACTAGATTAGGGTGATGGAGATATCATTCTTGGTATGCAGCTTGAGCCCTTACATCCCTCGTGAGTCACTAACTCTCCGTGGTATGACAATATCGATATGCTATTGACCAAAGGGACGGAGTAGCGAACCGCTGAAGATATGGGAAGAAGAGGGAGATGCACCCTATCATCGAGGCATCTCCGAGAAAACGGTCGAAGAAGATAAGGACGAGGTCCTTGACCATCTGGGACCAAGAGGAGGAATCTAAGAGGGTCGAACTGAGTGAGAGATCACTCAGAGCTGAAGAACTGATCGAGTCTCCCCTATCGCCATTTCACCCATTGCTGGAGGCCGTTATTTCTGAAAATACTAAGTAGACCTTCATGCCCGATTGAGCATTGAAGGTGATCGACTCTATCATGGAGTCCCGGGTGGCTATTGAAGTGGTCAATATTCTCCCCCCTCCAAAGAACAGGAGAGCTCTTGTTAAGGAAATGATCAGCTTGGGTTATATTTATTTTTCCTAGTCCTTCGTTGTGGTAAGTATTCCTTCCTGTGCAAGCAGTTTCTCATTTGCTTTCTTGGCATTCTCTAAGTCTTCATATCTTCCACTAGCAATGCTTTATGGGGCTAAGTTAAAGAGGCCTTACGACCACGAGATGAAATGCACGTAGAGCAGGGCTCAATGGCTCAACCTGAAGTGGTAGGATGAACAGACTCGAGCAGACGCACTCGAGAGAAGGGTGAAGTAAGTGGAGGGGGAGCTCACGGTCGAAGCCCACGACGATGGGATTTTGGCGATGGAGAAGGACTTGGGAGGAGGAGAGGGAAAGGTTGCAGGCGAAGATCGATGATGTGGCATGCTAGATTGTTGCAACACAGGATGAGGGCTACCAACGGGCCCTTCAGCATGTTCGAAAGAGGCACCCCGATGTCAATCTCGAAGGCCCCTAGGGAATTGCCCCTTGATGACAAGGAGATCCCCTTCGACCGTGCCGAGGCTAGGGATGAAGCCCATCGGTCCCCTTCTCGGAAGGTTTCCTCATAACTTAGAAATTCTCAATTCCTGGTTTTTGTATGGATGTCAATTGCGGTCTGGCCACCACACTTTTGTAATTTTTGTGTAAATGAGAATTTGCTCGATATTTTGATGTTTTTCTTCACATTCTCCTGAGTTGTGATATCATTTTTCTGATAAGATGGTGAGGTACGAACCTTGGGTACAAGAGCTTGAGGATGAAGTGTTAATCCTCCAACGAAAGTTGGCTCAAGCCGAGGAAATCATCTCCCGTCTTCGTAAGGAGGCGAATGACCGGAAAGGGGCATTCAACTTTCACATTCATCGCAGGAACCCGTAAGAAGGTGTTATTTCCCGACGCCAACATAGCACTTGCTCGGGGCAAAGTCTGTGAGCCTTCTCGTTCTTCCGATGGTCAGTCCTCGAACTTTATCCTTAGGCGGATGCTCGTGGAGAGGGGCTTGGAAATTTACCGGCTGAAGGTCAAGCTTAGGAAGATGAGTCAGATGTCCACCTTTTTAAGCCCATTTTTGAGGTTGGAGCCTTACCCAGGGACCCGATTAAGAGTGGGAGCTCCGGGGGATGCCCAAAGTGGAGTGGCATGATCTTCAAGCATGGCCAGCATTAGAGGTCTGGAGGCATGTAGATTAACCACCGGTCCCCCTGCGACTAATGTGATGATTATATGGTCGGGGTCAGAGGGAAACCCCGGGAGTCGAGGCGCAGCATCTTGAACTTGTAATTTCTAATGTAATCGTGTACATGTAATCCCCTTGTTTCTGTTAATGAAGATATTTTTCCATGGCTTTGGCACTCAATGACGGACTTCGGGATGAATGTTATGGTGGTCGGCTGCTAACTCGAAGTTGGGGCCTTATCCCGGGAGGGAACTCTTGCCGCAGAGATTCATGTGACTGCCTCGACCACAAAAAATCATCCTCGTAATGGGGATTTACTTCGGTAAAGCTTGATCTCAGATACCAAGTCAAGGGCGAGTGTAGAGGTGAGGCCTAATGAGAGCTTTCCTCTTAAGGTTCGGCCTCGGATACCATGCTGAAGGTTCTAGGCTTTTGAGAATCCAGTGTATGCTCATGTGCGTGCTCACTTGATGTCACATGTTTGGCACAATGCTCGAAGTTCCTTTCCTATATATACGTATCCATGTTTTTTTTCTTGCTCACTACACTTCTACTTCGGCTCTCAATTCTCATTCTAACTTTGCTTTCCTGCTCTCATTCAAGAATGGTGGTCGACGAAATTTTGAGGACGAAGTTTGCTCCAATGAAAGACAAGGCTAAAGCGAAGGAAGCAGAACCACTAGCAAAGGCGAAGGTCGAGGCTAGGGCCAAAGCCCCCCCCCCCCCCCTCCCACCCCCAGAGCGGTAACAGAAGCGCTCTCCTCCGGGGATGGAGGAGCTCCCAAAGCAGAAGCTGAAGGGCACCGGGTCCCCTAAGACCGAGGTCGTCGAAGCGTTTGTAAAAAGGGAGGGCAAGAGATCTCCAACTCCGTGGCCGCCCCAATCGGTGAAGGTGTGGGTACCCTCGTGGTCCGTGAGATCCCTTTCCGACTTTCTACAGGCATTTCACTATCCCTATTTGTTAAGCATATCCCATTATCGTGCAGCTAGGCAACTCATGGGGCCGAGTTGAAGAGAAGGCAGAATTGGCTCCTTCGGGAGGTACAACAGGCTGAGGCTGCCGAGAAGGAGCTCCTCGACCGATGCAACGCCCCCAGGAAGCAAGTTAGGGAAATGAACATGGACCTGGCAAAAGAGAAGGAGGCTCGAAAGGAGCTTTCCAAGGAGAAGGATGAGCTAGCTGCTGAGAAGTTATTATGGCAGCAGGAGGTGGTGAATATGGAGAAGGCGTATGACGAGGCCCTAGCCGACTTTGTCCGAGCCCAAGACCAAGGGTATGGGCACACCCTCGAGCACATCACGGCAATGCATCTGGAGCTTGATCTCAGCAGCTTTTCCTTGGAGGGAACGGGTGATGATGCCACTATTCTCGTGGTGGAAGGAGGTTTGGTGAATCGTGAGCCAACCCCCCCCCCCCCCCGTCAAAGATGCGCGCCCCGCTCTTGTCACCGAAAAGGGGACTACTTCCAGGCAGTAGTCACTTAGTTCGTCAATATTTTTTCCTTCTTGCGGACTGGCCATCGCTCTTGTACTTTGATTTTTATGAATGAATAAAGCATTTTAAGATAATTTTGTGCGCTTTCTCTTCAATTTTTGGCTAGTCTTCAGATGGCACCAGAGACGAGATAGAGGCGTCACTCCTTCGTTGTTAGAGGCCTCGCTCCTTCAGGTTTCTCTTCATTTCTCGAAGAGTCATGCGAGTTGACATGTGTCGTCTTACGTCACTCATTTGAGGCGTTCTAGATTCCTTGGAAGTTATAGCGTCGACCGCCAATGGGTAAGTTTGAGACAATCTAAGAGTATCCTCCCAAAATGCCTATAAGTTTGAGACAATCTAAGAGTATCCTCCCAAATTCCCTATTTCCTAGGTGATGGGCTCACAAATGCTATCATTTTCGGACCGATGACTCTGTTCTCGGTGATTCTTCTGCTGAGCACCACTAATGACATTCTGAGGGCCGAGGCAGAGAAGGGACGGCCATTAGTAGTCGGATCGGAAGGCCTTCAGTCTGAAGTAGTGGCATTCAACCGGACACGAATCAGTGTTGAGTCAAGGAGCCTCATTGGGCTTGTCCCGAGTTTCAAGATTTGAAGATTCACCCACCGAGTCCCGAAAGATGACGATGTGACTTGATTGTGTCCCTTTAGGACTCGGTGGTATTTCTCGGGTGGGGATCCTCGTGCTGATGGCACCGGCTGAGAGGGGCTTGGAGAGGATCGGTGTAATCGAATATGAACATCTTCAATTATATCTCGGATTCCAAGATCTGATGTCTCTCTCTGAATTCGATGGCCTGGCTAAACAAATTTATCCTAGGCTGGCCGACCACCGCCTCCTCACCCTATGCATACTTCACGTATAGTAATGCAGTTTCTAGAGCGTGGGACTTGCCATCGGGGCGGAGCTCCTCAAAGGACTGTTATGCCTGGTCTGTTCCGGTGCTCTGACGACCTGTGCTTGGGTCAACTATCTCTTACTTCTCGAGGCTCGCCTATAATGCCTCTTCTGCGTCGGGTCGGTCGGCGGTGAGTAGCATTCCGAGATACGAGGTGACCAAGTCTAGGGAAAGTCGACATTCTGAGATGCGAGGCGATCGCATCTAGTGATAGCCTGCATTCTGAGATGCGAGGCGACTGTGTAAAAACTTTATGTGTAGCTTCCCATGTTTAGTGTTTGATTTTTCAACCGCATACTGGCCACCGCCTATCTAGTAATCGCATTGCTTTAATAAGAAGATATTTGCTCTTTTTCTTCTTGTATGGATTCTCTTTTAATGAGTAACGCGATGCCAGACAGGACGCGTGAGTCATCTCATTGTAGTCATGGGTTAGCTTTTAGGGGTGACCCCTTATCGGATACTACGCCGAGGGGATATTTCTGAGGGGAGAACGAAGAATTTTTGTGCACATCCTCGGCATCTGGTATCAAGCCGAAAAGTAGTTTCGAGGAGATATCCAAAGATTTTAGGTGCACATTTTCGGCATCGTATACCACGCCGAGGAGTAGTTTCGAAGAAAGATCCAAGGATTTTGGTGCACATTCTCGGTGTTAGATACCATGTTGAGGAGTAGTTCCGAGGAGAGATCCAAGGATTTTGGTGCACATTCTCGGCGTCAGATACCACATCAAGGGGGTAGCCCCAAGGAGAGATCCAAGGATTTTGGTGCACATTCTCAGCTTCGAATACCACGCCATGGAGTAGCCCTGAGGAGAGATCCAAGGATTTTGGTGCACATTCTCGACGTTGAATATCCCGCCAAAGGGGAGCCCCGAGGAGGGATCCAAGGATTTTAGTGCACATTCTCGGTGTCGGATACCACATCAAGGAGTAGTTCCCAAGAGAGATCCAAGGATTTTGGTGCACATTCTCGGCATTGAATACCACACAGAAGAGTTGCTTCGACGGGAGGTCTAAGGATTTTACTGCACACTCTCGGCATTGAATACCATGCCGAGGAGTTGCTACTCGTAATGAGTCTCATTGCAAGAATCAAATTTGTTGAATTTGGAAAGAAACTTATTTGTTGGCGGCCGATAAGTGAGCGCATTTTGCTGGCTTCTATAGCCTTATTACAAGTACTGACCACTGAGGGCCTTCATGAAATTTTATTAAGTATTCCGCATTCCAAGTCCTCTTGACTACTCTGCCTCTCGGGTCTTCAAGTCGGTAGGTTCCTGGGCATACAACTTTGGAGACCCTATATGGGCCTTCCTAGTTAGGAGCTAACTTCCTCTTTTTGCTCGGCTCAGAGATATCAAGTCTACGAAACACTAGGTCCCCCACTTTGATGTTGGTCGACTGGACCCTTTCGTTGTAGAACCGTTCCACCACTACTGGTAGACGTTCCTTCTGATAGCTGACCTTTCACGGATTTCGTTGAGGAGGTCCAAGTTGGCCCTGAGGTGATCGGAGTTCAATTCTTTGTTGAAGCTCATGATCCGTGGTGAGGGGAGCCCGACTTCCAGAGGAATTACAGCTTCGGTGCCGAAGGTCAGGTTGAAGGGTGACTCGCCAGTAGGTATCCTCTTGGTTGTTCGGTAGGACCATAGCACACTTGGAAGTTCATCGACCCATAATCCCTTTGGGGATTTATCCAATCGCTTCTTGAGGCCATCGAGGATCTGTCGGTTGGCATTTTCTACTTGACCGTTGGATTGGGGGTGCGAAATTGAAGAAAACCTCTGCTAAATCCCTAGGTCCTCGTAGAACTTGTGAAAACCTCTACCGGCAAACTAGTACCATTGTTGGTGACGAGGATCTGATGGATCCCAAATCGGCAGATGATGTGTTTCCAAAAGAATTGTTGGGCTTGGTGCTCGATGATGGTAGTCAAGGGCTCTGCTCCGACCCATTTTGTAAAGTAGTCAATAGCCATATCCAGGAACCACCTCTAACCTGTTGCCTTAGGGAATGGTCCGACCAAATCCATCCCTCACATGGCAAAAGGGCCCGAAATTGCAAGAGATTTAAGCTCAGCTTGTGGAACGTGTTTTACCGAAGAGAACCTTTGGCATGGACCACATTTCCTGACAAGGTCCTGAGGATCTTGGAGGAGAGTCGGCTAATAGTAACCTGTGGTTGAGTACCTTTCTAGCAAGCAATCTGCTACACATGTGACAACTTCCGATCCCCTCATACATTTCTTCAAGTGCGTACTTGGCTTCCTCCGGGGTTAGGCATCGGAGGCAGGGTCTCCCATCATCCATAGTGTGTGACCGCTTGAAGAGCACGTCATTGATGAGCACGAACCTTTTGGCGCTAACTTGGACCTTTCTTTCTTCGAACGGATCATATGGTAGTTCACCATTTCTTAAGTAGTTCAAGATCAGATCCATCCATGTTGTTACCTGTGGGGGCTGATCGAGGCAAATGACCATGGGATTCTCAATACTTGATCGGAGGAGAATGTCCACCAAAACTATGCGATTGAGGCCTTCAAGGGAGGTCGAAACTAGCTTGGACAGAGCATCCGCTTGGGTATTCTACTCTCGGGGAATTCGAAACAACAGTAGCATCTTCAAAGCCGCCCAAGAGAAGTTTGACGTGTGCCAATGTAACTACCGTTTCCGCTATATTCATTTTTTTCCCCTTTTGTAATATTTTTTAATTTCGATTGAATAAATGTTCTATTTTTTCTTCCATGATTATTTTAATTAAACTTGTTCATGAAATTCTTCGTTCTTCTTGTTGAGCTATTCTTGTTGATCCTAAAAAAAAAAAAAAAAATTGATTGTGGGTATTTTTATTTGAACCATATTGTCTTTAAACTCATCTTTTATTGAACCCACAAACCCAATTTCAATTGTTCTTGGCCCAAAACCACTATTATTGGATTATAAACCACTAACCCAACATCCTAATTGCACCGTATAAATATAAACTTAATGCAAATCCTAAAAACACAAAATACATTATTGTAGCCGTCAATTTCTCTTTCTCTCTCCCCAAACTGAACCCAATCTCGACCGTCCCCCTCCTCGGCCAACTCCGGCGACCCCTTTGTCAACCCAGATTGTCGACGACCTCCCCCTTCTTCCCTGGTCGACTTCCCCATCTCAGTCGACCCCTCGTCGAGCTTTCGTCTCGATCGACGACCCCGACGCTGCTTCCTACTACGTCGATCCCGCTCGACAACAGCAGCAGATCCGCCGCCCATGCTCCTCCCCGTCGCCGTCGACACCCCTTGCCTCGTTGATGCTAGCGGCGCCGCCCAGACCCCTCGCTGTTGACCGTCGATCGACGTCAGCCCCGAGCCCCCTTCCTCTCTCTCTTGCTACTGCCATTGCTGTCTCTTAAGTTGTTGTTGTTGCTGAGTTCTCTTTGTGCACGTAGTATACACGTGTTATTCCGTGTGTTCGTGTGTTCGTTGCTTCGGGATTCTCATCTCGTTATTCTTGGTATTCAATTTAATCGTCCACAAGGCAAGTCACTTTTACCCTTGAATTGAACATTGTATCAAATTCAAGTTTTTATTGAAATTTTTGCAAGTAGATCCTATTCGTTATCAAATCATTGTATTGACTATCTTTCGTTGGGTTTATTGTGGGATTACACGAGCTAACCCCAATATTCTTGACATCGTGCCTCTATTGACTCTAAAGATTGAATCTTTCATGCATCCATATAGTATTCATGATAGGAGTACTCATACAATTGTCTCACAATTAATCTATTGTAGAAATAATTGTTAGGCTGTATGTTTGGTTATTCGATTGGTGTTTTTTGATGATAAATTAATGTATGTGTGTGTTCTAATTTTATTTATCACTTTTTTACACCCATCATGCGAACTAAGAAGTTTCTCGACTAATAGAATTAATACCCATCATATTTAATTTATTTATTTCATGAAAAATGCCCAAAACCCTGTATGTTGCTTGCTAGTTGTATGTTGTCTGCTATTTTTGATCCAGTAAACTATCTCAAAATAAATTACTTTCTGAATAAGAATTATAGTCTTATCTTTCTAGTTTCCAGAACATCTTGAATTTTTGAATTCTGACTTGTATAGAAAAATTTATGCTCGTTTTACTACAACTGTGTTTTTATTTCCAGAATTTCAGATTCTTGTATATTTGATGTTGAAAATCTGATCAAATGTTAAAATTTTGCTCACAAAATTTCCAGATTGTTACTTAACATGTTTAGAAGTCTAATAAATATTTTTAATGAATTTTATTTCGATTTTTTACTGATTCTAAAATTATAACAACATGATGTCAAAATTCTGCCTGAACATAAAATCTGTAAAGAATAGTGTGTTTGACCTAGCTACTGTTGTCGGATTTTGAACTTTAAATATATTTTGGAACCGTGTGGAAGTCTAGTTTTCAGAATTTCTGATGATTTTAGTTTTCGAGTTCTGAACCAGCGGGGAATTACATTTTTGTTCAGACTACTCTTGTTGTCCAGAATTTTATCTTCTAGTTTTTAATAGTTTAATTATTCATATATCGTAGTATTGCATGAATTAATGTATGTATGTTGCATTGCATGATCCTAATGAGTTATTGACATCATTCCAATTGTCCTACTTCATGTCACCATCTTATTTTCCTCTATTGTTATTATTGTTCATCTCATGTCTCAGATTGCATATCGTATTATTGC